>CM038474.1:9703006-10081364 GCA_021464305.1 Kandelia obovata | reverse complement strand
AGGTTTAAGCATATCAATAAAGTATCTATTGTAATTAATGAATTAATAAAGCAAGGAACAATAGTAGTAGTTATAATATTTTATTTTGATTTTTGAGTTGCCACTTGATGTTGATTCTTGTTTCTTCAGAACCCATGTCTGAGACTTGTTTGTTTCATTTGGCTTGTACTCTTAAGGTAAAACTTGTGAATGAAGTTATAAATGATGACCTGTTGGTTTAATTTTTTTCTTATAAAGAAATTATTGTCAGATAATTTTAAAGTATAATAATTAATCAAATTTAAATTCAACGACACATTTTATAATTTATTTTTTATTATATATATATTTAAAAAATTTATATGATGAATAATTAATATATTATATTTAATTTTTATTATTATTTTTCAAACAAGTACCAAAAAAAAAAAGCACACGCAAAAAGGGATTAGCTGCTTAATGTATAACTGGTCAAAGAAAGTTTATTTTGGGGGGAAAAAAAAGTTCGACTCTCACTTTTTTATTAATTTTATTTATAAAATTCACAATTTATGAATTACTCACAGTAATATAAATTGTGACATTGAGCAACTTATACAGTGTATTGAGAGCAGGCTGTCACGGAGTTAGGCTCTGCTAATATTATTGTGTCAAAAAAAAAAAAAAAGAGTCAATTCGCATCTCAGCCACGCCCCATATGACGAAAACGAAGATATTCTCAGACATTCGAAAGGCAGCCGATAAGACTGGAAAAACACTTGTCCTAGGACGCAAGAACAACCACTACTCTCTGTTCTCAGTGTGTTTTAAAAGCCACCTCACCAACATGGTGAGCAGAGTTCCTCACCTGATTCTTCATCTAAGGTTCAATCTCTGTTTGAGCTCTGCAAAATACCTTTACACCATCTGGAATCCCTCCTTGTCTCAAAACGAGAAGAAAATCTGCTCTCTTCTGCGTAACAAAGAGGATAAACTGAATTTCCAACGTTATTATTATTCGGAATTTGGGAAGAAGTTCAAATATTAAAGCCCTGACATTATTTGCCGCCAAAATTTTGGTGACACGTCGTATGTTGCCTTCAAGGCACTTGGATTTCACTTTTTTTATATATATAATAAAAATAATTTTTTATAATTTATATTTTATTTTTTAATTAAAATTTTAGATTTAAAAAATAACGAATTTTTTTTTAAAAAAAAAATTACACTAGAGTGAGGTGAGGTGGCCGAAAAATAGTCTAATATTTAAAACGAAATATGCTAAAAAGTGAGAATATTATAAAATGATTTTTATAAAAAAAAAAGAAAAAGAAAAAAGAAAGAAATAAAAAAAAAAAAAGAGGCTAAGGACAAGGCTAGTAAAAGAATCAAAATAATAATCTCATTGCAAAGTCCAGGCTATCTCCAAGGCATATCAAATTAGGTTTTCAAGCATATCAATAAAAGTATCTATTGTGTAATTAATGAATTAATAAAGCAAGGAACAATAAGGTAGTTATAATATTTTATTTTGATTTTTGAGTTGCCACTTGATGTTGATTCTTGTTCTTCAGAACCCATGTCTGAGACTTGTTTGTTTCATTTGGCTTGTACTCTTAAGGTAAAACTTGTGAATGAAGTTATAAATGATGACCTGTTGGTTTAATTTTTTTCTTATAAAGAAAATTATTGTCAGATAATTTTAAAGTATAATAATTAATCAAATTTAAAATTCAACGACACATTTTATAATTTATTTTTTATTATATATATATATTAAAAAATTTATATGATGAATAATTAATATATTATATTTAATTATTTTATTATTATTTTTCAAACAAGTACCAAAAAAAAAAAGCACACGCAAAAAGGGGATTAGCTGCTTAATGTATAACTGGTCAAAGAAAGTTTATTTTTGGGGGGGGAAAAAAAAAGTTCGACTCTCACTTTTTTAATTTATTTTATTTATAAATTCACAATTTATGAATTACTCACAGTAATATAAATTGTGACATTGAGCAACTTATACAGTGTATTGAGAGCAGGCTGTCACGGAGTTAGGCTCTGCTAATTATTATTGTGTCAAAAAAAAAAAAAAAAAGAGGTCAATTCGCATCTCAGCCACGCCCCATATGACGAAAACGAAGATATTCTCAGACATTCGAAAGGCAGCCGATAAGACTGGAAAAACACTTGTCCTAGGACGCAAGAACAACCACTACTCTCTGTTCTCAGTGTGTTTTAAAAGCCACCTCACCAACATGGTGGAGCAGAGTTCCTCACCTGATTCTTCATCTAAGGTTCAATCTCTGTTTGAGCTCTGCAAAAATACCTTTACACCATCTGGAATCCCTCCTTTGTCTTCCAAATCCGAGAAGAAAATCTGCTCTCTTCTGGGTATGTCTTCATTTTCCTTTTCCTCCTTGTTTCCTCGAGAAAAGACTTGAGCTTTAATGTTGTCTTTGTTGCCAAGTTTGTGTTTGGTTCGATTCTCATATGGGTTTTCTGGGTTGTGTGAACTTTGGTTTGGGTTTATTTGTTTTAAGGATAGGAAGGCCGAGGGAGTGATTGACAACCTGCTTAATTCTTTATGTGCATTTAATTGTACTTTGTTGGCACAGTAGTTCATGGTGCCTCAATCCGTTTTTGCTGGGCGAGATACAGTTTCCGCTGACTTGTTCTTGCATTGTCTCTTCAGTGTTTTTGGGAATGTGGGACGTAAATCCATCAGACATATTACTGGATTAGCAATGTTGGCATCGTGATGTGCCTACCTAATTCTGAATTAACAAATTAGAAAGATTGTAGCTTTGAAAATAAGGTGAAGTGCTTATTCCATAATGTAATTGGAGATAGCACCTGCTGTAATTCTACTGGGTTTTGGAAACCAAGTTTGTTTCCTTTATGTTTAAGGTGTGTTTCTTTTTGGGATATTTCATTTGTGCATGTCTTTTCTTTCGACAGAATACAACTTTTTTTTTTTTTCCCCTTTTTGGTTGGTTTTTGAGAATTTTTGGTATGATTCTTGGTTACTCGTGAATGATTATGTGAGGCCAAGTGATAGTGGAGGCTGATGTTGGAAAATAAATCCATATGCAGGGTTGCAACAAATTAATTGAATGCTTATGTGGAATGTAATAAGTTGTATGCAGACACACACACCTTACCTTCTATCACAGCCTGTGTTTGGCAGTTGGCTCATGTTTTTAATATTAATGTTTGGCGAAAGCTTCTTAGGGATATTTAATTGGAATGATAAGTAGTTTCTTTTGATGTTATGGAGCATTTGAACTATCAGATAGATACATAGTTTGTTTTAAGAAGTCAATGACAGTACTTTCTCAGGGTAAGAAAATCAAAAGACCATTTCCATTATTAATAATCTATTTTAGAATTTACTCTCTGTATTTCTCCACTGGAAACCATTTCTGCTAGAACACCCCTCTTTTGGAGGGATTCATTAGAGTTAGATGCATGGTCCACCATATCAATTATTTCAATGGGTGGAGAGTTTGCATGCACAGTCTCTTTGTTTCTGATACATCACTACTTATGATTGTTGTGCAGACACTCTTGGGCCTTCTGATGTGGGACTCAAACAAGAGAATCCAGATGATGATCGAGGTCATGGCTTCTTTGGACTTAACAGATCGAGTAGGCTAGCTCGATGGGCTCAACCAATAACCTACATAGATATTTATGAATGTGACAGTTTTACAGTGAGCTTTCTATCTCCTCTTTGAATGAGTTAATATCTCTGACTTTTCTGAGTCATTGTCTAAAGCTATACAGAGCTGATTGCATGAAATAGTGTTTTTCTGTTATTCTACTTCATTTCTATTCAGTTATTCATATTTTCTGAACAATTACAATTTGAGACCTATGCACCTCTGAAAATTGGTTCCTTTTGAGAAATTAAATATTCATGCCTCAATTCAGAGCTCGATATTTTTAATTTCACATCTGAACACTATTGAGGAAATCAAATATGTGTTGTTCAAAGTTGTTGGATATAAGGATTATTATTATTTGTTTTGGGGGGGGGGGCAGATGTGCATATTCTGCTTTCCTACGTCAGCAGTTATTCCGCTCCACGACCATCCTGGCATGACTGTTTTCAGCAAACTTCTATATGGTTCCATGCATGTGAAAGCTTATGATTGGGCTGAACCTGCCTCTATCCAAGAAAGTGTGCATGGTTATCCTCCAGGTTTGGCTTTTTACACCTTGTTCTGATGCTGACTTAACAGTTCTGGGACTTCTATGAACTAATTAGAAATCCTTTCCATACAACTCCTTGTGGATCCTATCGTTATTCTAAAATCCTTACCTTCTTCTCTCTGGAAAACTTTAGTTGGTGTTTTCTATTGCGGGATTCCATTCCACAATTCTCTCCATTTTCTACAGAGTAAACTGGTTTGGTCTTCTGACAAAGATTCTTCATCATTGGCAGCAAAGCTGGCAAAGTTGGTGGTTGATAGAGTCTTAACAGCTCCATGTGGGACATCAGTCTTGTACCCAAAAGGTGGTGGGAATCTTCATTGTTTCACTGCAGTCACCCCTTGTGCTATGCTCGACATTCTCACACCTCCTTACAGTGAAGATGTGGGCAGAAAATGTAATTATTACCATGACTACCCTTATTCCACCTCATGTAAGAGTGACCGCCTTGTTATCTTGATCATTGCTATTCTCTTTGTTATGTGCTCTTAAATGTGCTTTTGCATGTGAAACCACTACAAAGTCGAGTAGCTCAACAATCACTTTACTCTGTAGCTACAGGAAATGGAGCTGACATAGGTGATGGAAAAGAAGGGGAATATGCATGGCTCGTAGAGTCAGGAGTGCCAGATAGCCTTTACATGCGGCAAGGATTATATAATGGTCCAGCAATTCATGGTGACTAATAACAAATTATCGGGTACTCTTTTGATTCAAACAATCATGGAAGGTACAACTGCAATAACTTACCAAAACCATAGTCCTTACCAGAACATTTACACAACACGGTCTGGGGCATGATGCTTTTACCAACAAATCCACCATCTCTTTAGAGGACATCATTACATGAGGATCTTGTTTGCAACACACAGTAATAACTCTTCAGAGATCCTTCATGACTAGAATTAACTTTTAAAGCCTCCTTTTGAATGGGGCGTCTCCTGCATTTTCTTGTGGCCTTTAATTTCATGGAAGAATGTTCGGGCTAAACGGCATCTTTCTGAAGAGAATAAGTTTTGGCACTGGTAACTTGTACAGTCTCCTTTTGGATGGGGTGTTTCCTGTGTTTTCCTCTAATTTCATTGAAGAATGTTCTGACTAAACGGCGTCCTTTTTGTAGGGTATAAGTTTTGGCGCTGATAAATTACCACCCCCGTGGGATTATTTGAAGTCTCACGTGAAATTTTGAATTCTTATTTACAGGGGGCCAAGCACTCTGTTCTTAAAGCTTATCCACGAGTTCATTTTAGGCTTTGATTTATTACGGTAAAAGTTGCCACACTGATACCAAAAAGTATCAGGAATGACAAAAAGCTGCTTGCTTTTCAAATTTTTGATGGAAAAAAATTATATTATGACGTACTAGGTTCTGCCGAACAAAGGTTTTACTGGGCAAAAGACATGCCCTGTCCTGTTGTAGCATCGGGCGGAATGCAATCAAAGCATAACGTGTCGGGATTGTGTAAGTTAATGAATTGAAATATGTCAATGACTCATCTTTATAATGGCACAGAAGTACAAACGCTACATAACCTGGGAAAAAATCATAGATTGACACCCATAAATTCCTGTTAAACTCAAATAGATGGTATGAAACAAAACTTCCCTATTTGGCAGGACGATTATTCAAGAGGGAAAGCTAAGCTGAATGGCATGCCAAACTATGTCTAACTGCCCAGAGGTCCATTAAGATTGTAACTTTAGAAATTTCACGAGGCTCAATTTCGCAAACTATCTTTTTCACCAAATGCAACTGGGTTGCGTCATTTCCTTAAGGGGTTCTGAAAGCTGCACCCGCATAACGCACGTTTCCAAGTTCCTCTTCAATGCGAAGAAGCTGCAATAATATTACAGGCCAAGAAAGTGGTGAACATAGGATCACTCAAAAGAAAATGAGGGACAAATCCTGGAACAGTCACCAGGAAAGTTAAGGCAAAACATACTTGGGAGGAACAACGCTTTCACAGTGATTTGACTGAAAGGTCAGAACAGACTCGCATTATTAAGCAACCCTCAGAATAATTTGGTCATGACTCCAGTCTACTGTGTAAAGTGTGTCTTAGATAATCCAATTAGGCCAATTTTCATCAATTACAATTAAAGCTTCTGCGCTTTGGGAATCTAATTTTATCATGCGCAACTCTACCACTACCAGCATATGTCCCTGGAGGCTTATTTAACTTTTCAAGTAATTAGGTTTCAACAAGTGCCCTTGTTTTATACGACCCATATGTTTTGTCAATTGCTGGAGATAGCGCAATGGTTCTTGAGAATGAATATGATCAAAAGCTACTAATTCTGTTTTGTAGCCTTTGCATAATGTTTTAGTTATTCACACAGCCCTCATAAACAGTTCCTCTGAGGTTGATATGCTTACGGGGAAGGGCACAAGGGTGTTAAAACATTGGAGTGATTTTGGAGCAGAACATTTTAAAAATGAGAGACGGTGGGTAATTAAACTAGAGGATAACACAGTGAACCAAACATTGTTATGTTACAGTTTACCTGGTTATACTTTGCCAATCGCTCACTTCTACAGGGAGCTCCAGTCTTGATCTACAAAGCACAACATTAACAGTCAATTTAATGACATCAAACAAAAGAAAAAAAAAATGATGAAATTCATGGTATAATAAAGAGTTTGGGTGGTAAAACCTGTCCACTGGCCAAACCAACGGCAAGGTCAGCAATAAAGTTATCCTCAGTTTCACCACTTCGGTGGCTGACCATGACACCCCAACCAGCAGCCTTTGCGTTAAGTGCAGCTCTAATGGACTCAGTCACTGTGCCTATCTGGTTAACCTGCAATTAAATGGAAAAAGATGAGCCTTCCAGCATAAGGGTGAAACTCTTCTTGTGTCATTATCATCTACCCCACCTGGCAGGAAAAAAAATGAAAAACAATAAGGCTCACCTTGAGAAGTAAACCATTGCAAGCCTTTTTCTGAATTGCTTCGGCAATTCTCTTTGGATTTGTGACCAACAAGTCATCTCCGACAAGTTGAATATCAACCGAAGACTGTAGTGAAGCCCATGAGCTCCAATCATCCTGGTCAAATGGATCTTCAATGGACACAATAGGGAAATCCCTGATAAATTCCTTGTAAAGTTCACCAAGACTCTGAGCTGTGAGCACATGAGCTCCATCATTTGGTTGTTTCTTGAAGTTCAGGTCATAATTTCCATCTTTTGTCAAAAACTCTGAAGCAGCAACATCCATTCCTATTTTGATCTGCATTATTGGATTGAGTCCAGGTCTAATATAAGGAAAAGTTCACCTGCAACAGAAAATGATGAACTCTAAGTGGTGCTAACCTTTCCCGTATAACCCGCCTTTTCAATTGCATCCAGAAGTAAAACTAGTCCCTCCCTGTTGTCCTGGACATTGGGAGCAAAGCCCCCTTCATCTCCAACATTGCAAGCATCTTGTCCATACTTTGCCTTAATAATTCCCTTCAGGGCATGATAAACTGCAGTACCATGAAATAGAGCAGTTATATACCTGCTTTAGTCCCTGAGATTGAATTATTGACATGACAATTACAGCATGGCAAAGAAAGAACAGTCCTAGAAACTGCAGTATGATGCCGAATGATGAATGACATTAACTAACAGTGTCCTAGAAACTGCAGTAAAGAATAACGGTGTGAAATTGAAACTCGGTAAAGTTAGACAGAGAAATTGATATTAGCAAAATTTGTATCCTCATTAACTTTGATGGTCAACAATCAAATGTTAAATGTCAATTTCTATTTTTTGTTTGTTTGTTTGAGTCAAAAAGTTTGGAATATTGACATTAGATTCCAACCAAAAAGGCAAAGACAGGCATCTTCCAAATTGACCATCAACTAAAGTACTTGATTCCAGCAAAAGAAACCATGGAGATGGAAGATATTATTTGCTAACCTTCACTGCCCATGCGGAGTGCCTCAGCAAATGAGGTTGCACCCACTGGAAGAATCATAAATTCTTGCATAGCTAGATTGTTTCCTGCGTGACTACCTCCATTTATTACATTAAAAGCTGGAACTGGCATAACAATCTCCTTGGTCCCTGACAGTTCCTGGATGTGCCAGTACAAAGGCACTCCTTTTGCTCCTGCGCCTGCTCGACATACACTTAGAGATACTCCCAGAATGGCATTGGCCCCCAGTTTTGACTTATTTGGAGTTCCATCAATATCCAGCATAATACCATCTACATCAGCTTGATTTCTTGTCAAACATAGAGACAAGATTGTCAACATCATAGAACTAATCTATTCACAAGCATAAAGAACAAGAATAGAAAAATTATCAAAAGGACTAAAACAAATGTACAATGATTAGGCACACATCAAATTTCAGGTGTGTACAGCATATTATGAGCTGAAACAAGGTCTAAAGGAAAGGTGTGATAGCCTAATTATATTGCATTCCAGTGACCAGTTGCAATGACCTGATTAACACTCAGTGCAAGAACACTTTGAGCACAAAGTAACACATACACCTTTTCATTTCAAGTATGCTTTTGACTAAACCTCCTGAGAAGTGGTATATTGACATCAGCGTGATACTCACTGGGCTTCCCAATGTTTACATCACAAATTGGGGAACACCTTTTGCTGATCCTGAAACCAGTCATTTTCTGGAACTTGGTGAAGAAGAAATCAATGCTGGATGTAACTTCCGATCACCCACACCTTCGCTGATCGAAGGTGTGACCCCTCAAATGACAACATATACATCTGAGTGACCATAAGCTTGCAGAATGCTATTTCAATCTTGACAAGCTAATCCAGATGGAAATATTTTCAGCGTAATACCAGAATTATGTTTACACTGTTTACAAGTTGTAATGAGTTGTGCTCGTCTTTGTTTCCAAGAATCAATATTTAAAAATCTAACCATCAAGCATCCAATAAATGCAGGGTCATGTCTCACCATTTTTCTTGAATGATATGGACCAACAACTACTATAAATTCAATTGATTGCATTACCAGTTCAATTTATTTTCTTACAATCAAACAAGTCTTATTTTATAATAGGCATGTCCAATTCCAATGTGAAGCACCCATTCTCATATCCATTTATTCAACGGCCAAAAATAAAATAAAAGAAAGAAAATGAAAATTTAATTGCCCTTTTTGTTTTTCTTTTTTTTTTTTAAATACCTGACATCAACACCAATAAGCTTAGGACCCAGAACCTCATTGATGTTTTTCACAGCATTAAGCACGCCTTTGCCTCCATAAACACTCTTGTCCCCATCTCTAAGCTCCAGAGCCTCGTAGATCCCGGTAGAGGCTCCGCTGGGGACGGCGGATCTGAAAACATCGTCGGTGACGAGATCGACCTCAACCGTCGGATTCCCCCTGCTGTCTATGATCTGCCTAGCCTTCACCGACTTCACCTTGAACTCCTTGGCGACCTTCACGGCCGCCACTGCCGCCGGCACGGCCGCCGCCGAGTTCCGAACAACGAGGGAGCGAGGTTTTGGGAGAGATGAAGATTGGGTTTTCGAAACAAAGAGAGGGCTTTTCAGAAGGTTGGTCCCTGGCTGTGTGGCTAAGGCCATTTCTTCTCTCTTTCCTTTTCTTCTCCTTCTATCTAAGCACAGTAGAGTAGAGGGGAGGGGGGCGGTGTTTGGAGGGAGAGATAATTGAGGAATGGGTATAAATAGCGGAGGTAGCTGCGTGGGACACTCCGCCCAATGTCTCAAACGTTGGAGGCGATCAGGGCAAAGTGTTTTGCTCCTGTTGCTGTTGCTGTTGCTGTTGTTCCAAAGTGGCAGGCTTTGTTGTTTGTTGGGGGAAAGGGTGGTAGGTGTGGTTTTCTTCTTAACTTTGAGTTAGGTGGAACCCACTTAACTAACTTTATTATTTTATGGGTCTCAACGTCCCACTTAGATCTTATTGGCGTTTCATGTCCAAATTAAGGAGAGAAAACTACCAAAACAAGCAAACTATAATAGCAACCTCGACCAGCAGTAAAAATCAACTACCAGAACCTATTGCTACCATAAGATTTACTCTTTTTTTTTTTAACGGAAAGAAACAATCTATCGAAGCCTGTGGATGCTACTTTTGCACATCAAGAAACCCCCCAATTAATGAATGGGGTATGTTGTCCCATGAATATAAATAAATGACACAGATGTTCCATGAAATATAATAAAAGCACAAACACGCCATGTTTCGCTTAAGCAATTGCTTGTTCTTTACCTTCAATCTATTGGCTCTGGCATCAGGCAGTTTTGCTATTGGCTCATCTCTGTATTTCCAGACTCATGGGGTCACGGCCTGTCACAAAGTGCTCCACTACCAGTTGCTGGCAATGGGCATCATTTTGTTGGTCATGTCGTTGGTGGGGTTGATTGGAACCGTCTGCAGACTCACTTTCCTGCTGTGGATTTACTCTGTGGTGGCATTCTTGATTATTGTTTGTCTCACGGCTTTCACCGTATTTGTGTATATTGTTAATAATCCCAGTGCTAGTAAAAGCCTGTCAGGAATTGGGTTTAAGGAGCACAGGCTTGGGGACTACTCTGAATGGTTGCACAACACGGTTTCAAATGGGAAGAGATGGAATGCCGTTAGAGCTTGTTTAATTGATCATCAGATCTGCAAGGGTCTTGCACTTGCTCAAGATGCTGAGGACGTTCATCAAAAGAAATTGTCAACTGTAGTGGTAAGTTTCTCTTTTCTTTTTCTTTTTTTCTTTTCGATCTATTAAGAATCTCGTGTTAAATTATTGTTAATCTCATTGGCCAATTAATTCGAAATAAAACTTTGATGGATCAAAGCATTTTCTTTTCAAACATGTTGAATGTCTAAAACACTTGTTAGCTTGAATATACTGACCAACCAGGGCCTTTTACTTTCAGTCGGGTTGCTGCAAGCCACCAGTGCATTGTGGATATGAATCCAAGAATGCGACGTATTGGACATTGCCTGAGTTATCGGTTACAGAATCAAGAGACCCTGACTGCACCTTATGGGGAAACGACCAGGAAAAGCTCTGCTACGATTGCAATTCATGCAAGGCTGGAGTTCTAGACATGAGCAGGTTGGCATGGAAAATATTCTTTATACTCGACGCCATCGACGTTGCCATTATTGTTATTATCTTCGCTGTCAGTTGCTGCACCTGGAAGAATGTCAAATCTTACGAGAAGTACAATGGAATTAATGGAAACCACGTCTCTTAAACCAGATACATGCATCATCCTGTAGTTACTTGTAAATTAGAATCAATGTCCCAGAGATCATGCGCGTACAAGTCTAGCATTAGAGAAAGTTGTGTAAAACATTTGGAGGAGTATTAGATGAGCAATGTTAACTATAAAAAAAAAAAAAAAAAATCTTAATTTATTATAAAAATAATAATATTATTATTATTATTGAAATGAATAACTTTTTAATAATAATTTTATTTAATTAAATATTTTAAAAATTATTCCTCTTAATAAAAATGATATTTTGTAATAAATTAAAAAAATATGCATAATATTTATTATTATTCACATTTGATATACATTGATAGTGTTGGGAAAAACCTTACAAGTTGTCAAAAATATTTGAGATTTATTATTATTATTTTTTTCCCAGCGAGTAAGTAATTTTACTGCATGAAACATCCCAATGTAAAAAACCAAAGAAAATTACAGAAAAGAACACCAAACCAGATATACATCATCACAACTCAAATATAGAAAACCATTAAGAATAAGAGCTGTCCAATTAAGCGAAGGCCATTCACTAGTTAATCTAACAAAAGCGTCCCTCTCAGTAACCCACACGAAAGTAAAGACCTATAAAGTCAGTTTGGTTAAAAACATGGATTACATAATGTCCGTAATTATCTCCAAGAAAACCTGAAAATAACTGCTGAAAATTTTGAAAAAGGCTAAAAGTAACTGTTTCCTATGGGATTGAACACAACAAATCTAGGAGAAGGGTTGGTAGGTTGCTCCGCTCCTCTATCAAGCCGAACGCAGAATCAACCCTACAGAAATTCTCTTTCCCCAAAGCCAATAAAATATATATATATATATATATAATACAATTCAGCCAGAAACTTGTGACACCACAACACACTAACATGGTTCGTGTTAGCAACACCGTCTTGGCGATCTTCAACTGCGTGACTTTAGTGATAGGCCTCACGGCAATGGGCTTCGGATTACATTCCTTAGCAGTTGGCAGCCAAGCTGCAGCGTGCCAGAGAGGGATACAGACCCCGTTGATGGTAACGGGTGCTGCATTGTCTGCAATATCAATTCTGGGTTTGATTGGCTCGTGTTGCCGGGTCAACTTTGTTTTGATCCTGTACTTGACTGTTATGTTCATGTTGATTTTGGGGTTAATTGGTTTCACCATTTTCACGGTCCTGATCACCAACGAGGCCGCTGGCAACTTGTTTTCCATGATAAAGATTGCGAATTTCAAGTATTGGTTGAGGAACCATTTTGTCAATGACAAGAACTGGAATGATGTCAAGAACTGTTTCATTGAGGCAAAGATCTGCAACAGCGTTGGTGACCGTGATCTTAATAAAAATTTCTTGGATTTTTACCAGCGTAATTTGTCTCCAATGCAGGTGATCATTGTTTTCCCAATTTTGGTTTCTAGTCTTTTTTTTTTTAAAGTTGCGTGGAACACAAACAATTGCTCACATTTGTGTCGTGTCATCAAGTGAATTCAGTGAAATATGTATGTCATACTGGATTTTAGTATCTAGAGTGTTTTAACCTTTTGTATTCAATATTAGGATATCTGAGCCACCGGTCAAATTAAATGTGTTCCATGTTTTGTAAATAAGGACTGGCTCGCTCAACAAAGTTGTCCTTTTCTTCTCTTTTTTTTTTTCTTCTTCTTTTGGCATAGAAAACAAATTGCTGCTTGGACGCGATGAATATTGGAATTCCGGCAGGAAAAAAAAGTGATGAACCATAGGTAGGGTAGGGGAGGACTGATAATTATAGGTAGAATTGCGTACGTTAAACTAAGTTGCAATAATCTTTGGTTGATTAACGGTGTAAGTATCCAGTTTTGTGACAAATTTGCTAATGATCACACCTAATTCAATGCTTTTTGCAGTCCGGTTGCTGCAAGCCGCCAGCTTCCTGCGGATTTGTATTCCAGAATGCAACATCGTCCTGGGTACCTCCTAAGTCAGGCGCCACGGCGAAAGACGGTGACTGCAGTTCATGGAGCAATCAGCAGAAGACTCTTTGCTATAACTGCGAGTCATGCAAAGCTGGTTTTGTTGATAGCATCAGGAACAAGTGGAGGCACCTGGCTATATTCAACGTTTGCGTCACGCTAGTTGCCATCACTGTCTATTCCATCGGTTGCTGTGCAAAGAGGAACAATGGCAAAGATGGAGGGATACCCTTCTAAATCTTAATCATTCTAAAATGTTGTCGTGGATGTTAGATGCTTTGCTTTAGTTTTCGCTTTTGGCAATTTTTTTTTTTTTTTTTGGGATAACTTCCAAACTATGTTGTATGTTATCAATGGATTCAATTGAGTTCAATTGCTTGTGAAAATAGTGGATGAACTGTTGCCCATATGTCTGGCTTTGGCCAATCGTATTTGAGAGAAACAATGAATAATAATTAAGCTGCTCCGACCAAAAGAATTTCATTGACAATGCTAAGTTTAAGAGGGAGCTCAGTTTATAGCTTAATTGGAATGAAGTTAAATGGAATAATAGAATTCAATTCAATTCAATTGACTGAGTGATGTAATTCTAATTTTGATCTTTTATTTGATAGAAACTTCTAAATAAATGAATTGAATTGAATTTTATCTAATTTTTGCAATAATTAATAAATCTATCACACTAGCATAGTTTTTTAAAATATGAGAATTCAATTACATTCTTGGTTTTAAAAATTGTAATAACAATAAAAAAAAAATGGAAAATTAAATTGAATTATACAGAAATTTTTGTCTTTCCAAACAAGCAATTAGAAATTTTATAATTTGTATGCATGTTCCATTTGTGTTTCCTGGTTTGATTTTGGACCTTTCCGTTTAACTCATCATTGTGGCACCCATGTGATCAACTTTGGTTTAACTCTGCAAAGAAAAGACACTACTTTCTCCAAATGCATTCATTAATTCTTTCCCTTTCATTTTTCGGTTGATTGGTTTCCAGACACTGGAAAATTTCAACCGTGGAGATGAATCTAGCATTAACTCTTTCAAAAAAATGAAGCTCCACCATAGAAGTAAGCTGGTAATTGTAATTGTTACTCAGAAGTCATGTCCTTAAATGATACAAGTGATTGGCTCTGCATTTGTTAATGCAACCAGAAATTGTCACCCATCATTGAGGGATTCTGGTCATTGATTCTGTCTGTATTCTTTTGAACGGCTATCTCTATTTTGGGTGCCTCTGCCACGAACACATTACAGAATGCCATTACAGTGTGAAAGACAATTCATGAAAAATGGTTCCCAAGAAGAAGCTTTAACATGGATTAGAAGCTGCAGCATAGACTTCCCAACTTCATACTCAGCTTCTACTATGGGCCAGCCCAGGTGAAAAAAAAAGGTCAAAAGAAAATGCCCATGATCTGATGCTACGAAGAATTAGTTGAATTCATACAATTCTTGGCATTGGCAACGTACAGGATAGTCGTGACTTCACTTGAGAAAAGTACACCTTCTTACAATTGTGTTCATGTCGATTACTGTACACACCAAAAAATAAACAAAAATGGAAAAAGCCCTAGATTAGTAATACCAGTTGCTACAAATTCAGTCAGAAAGCAGGCAATCGGGAGAAGCAAGTAACCTGGATAAGTAAAATCCATGTATATATATATATGTATATACGGAGAGAGAGAGTACAGATTATAGGCAAGCGACAAAGAAGAGGAAGATGTCGAATTGGAGTTGGAGACGAGAAGGGCAGCCGGGGCGGACTTCTCCAACAAGCTTTTCCCGTTGTCCTTGCAGCTGCACGGAAGGGACAGGGTAGGACTCGGCCTTTTTTGTCATGGCATTTCTAACATATTAAAATTAAAAATCCCTTTTTTTTCATTTTTGTCTATTTTAGTAAATTCCTATTAGGATTTTTTTTTTAAGAAAAAAAAATGCAATTCTGCAATATATTTATATAATTTACATATTTTAAAACCCATTAAAAAAATAAAAAAATAAGTAATTTAAATACTTAGTCCCGTCCATCAATTGATCAAGAGCTCTGTTGAATTGGCCCCTTTTTTGTTTTTGTTATTGTTTCTTTCTTTTTTTTTTTTAATTTTTGTAACATTTTCATCCTTAGTAAAAGTATTGGGCTGCGATCTTATACCTATAAAATTAAAATTTCAAGGCCTCCATTGATTAGCAGCGTGTTGGTCCATTCGCCCACAAAGCGTAGGCCATCTTCTGGTTAAATTGAACAGACACACCTAACCTTGCAACATTAACTGTATGATAGAACTTCCAATTCCAATAAATATGAAGAATTTGGTTAAATTTTAATATGCTTTATTTGTGACCCCATAAGTCTTTTTCGAACTATATTGGATAACAAAGTAATTTATTCAAATCAACTATATTCTATCATTCCAGTAAAATTCGATTTGACTGACTTTAGTTTTACTGGAAAATTGACAACAAGAACAAACTGTTGCCTTTTTACTCTTTTTTTGTTTTTTCCTTGGTGATGTTGATGGTCCGGATTGTGCATACATATAATACTTGCACGCTTAAAAGAGATGACTCTTTCCATACAATAAATGTTTTGTTGCCCCCAGGAGAAGATTAATGCTAATATTTTTTATTTTTCGGTCAGTCCGACCAGACCACACGCAGCTAGTGGCATTAGATTCATGCTTACATTGGGGGACAAAGAGGCTTATGTACCATGAAAAAAGTCAAATGGATGGAGGAGAAGAGAACTTGCTTTTTAGAGTTTTGGATTTAGGTCTTGCTGAGCAAACTGCTTCCGCAAGACCCTTCTCATCACCTTGTTTGATGCAGTCCTCGGAAGGGACGCAAGAGGTACAACGTAGGAAACCTGTAGACATTGTAAATAGAAGTCAATTCCCAAGTATCTAGTTTCCGAGCAGCTATGGAGCAGAAATGATTTGATACCCGGAATAAAGGATTTAGTCTCTTCCGCACAGCTGAATTGAAAGACTTCCTCAGTTGATCCAAGCCACCAGTTGAATCATGTGAATCTTTGAATACAACAGCAATTGCCAACTGCTCGGGCCCACCTTGAGGAGGTGGCAACCCAATAGCAGCTGTCTCGAGAATACTGCTATCCACTGCATTACAGATGCGTTCTATCTCAACAGAACTGACCTGTTCAACCAGAACAAGAAGAAGCTATAGATTACTAACCCATCAATGGATAACCGTGAATTTGTGAATCTTGTTTTGGGAACATCAAACTAAATGCAGGCAAGTGTGTGCCTCATTCATTTTAAAGGAAGGAAAAAAAGAGGACCACAGTTCAGCACTAGATTCCTATGAAAAAAAAAAAATCCTATGGATGATTTTGGTGTCGTCAGTGCTAATCGGCTGGAAGATTCCCAAAGGAAGTATCACATCAAAGCAAAATAATTACCTTGATACCACCAAGATTCATTGTGTCATCTGAACGACCATGAGCATGATAATATCCTCTAGAAGTAAGCTCAAAAAAATCACCATGCCTTCGAAGAATCTGTGCAGATAAAATCAATGTCCAAAAACCCAAATGACTTTGACATGAAACTAGGACAAGGGTAAGGTGGTAAAGCACTTCACCTTTCCATTCCAGACTGGCATTCCCTTAAAATACACATCATAGTGATCAGCATTCAGTAGTGTATGTGAAGCACCAAACATGATGGGACCAAGCGCCAACTCACCCATTCCTGGTACATTTTGTGGCTGCACCAGATGATGAATCACCAAATTAATATAGGAACTAACTAAAATCACAGCAAGAGTGAGATTAAACTTATAGTGCATTGGCAAATACCACAGAAATTTCATCATTATGGCATTAGTGTACAGACATGATGTATCAAAATGGTGAGAGAATCAAATATAGAAAAAACATATTGTCTGTAAAGCAGTAGTAGAGAGTTTCTTTCTCAAAAAAACGTTGAAAATATTACAGCTGACTAAATTATAAGGTGGACTGTACATATTGGCCAGATACCAGTGAGGCACAACATTATTGATTAGAACACTGAAAATAAGAACCTAGGCTTGAATAGCTGGAGGCATTTCAGTTATGCAAAAAGCTCTGAATATCCTAGGAGCAATATGAAACAATAAGCTCCTTTGCAGAATAAAACATCAATGTATGAAGCATGGAACAACATACAAGTTGGGCATTTGTTGTACTCTACCTATAAAAATGATACAGCTGGAACTTTTACGGACTTTAGTGTAGGGTACAGTGGTGCTTACAATAGGATGATGATCATCACCAAGAATAAACAAGCTGCAGCCCATCACTGGAGTGCTAAAAGCTGCGAGTGATTGGGGTTGCAGCAAGGAACCTGAAACAAATCCACCACCAATCTCTGTACCACCACAATATTCAATAACAGGCTTGTAGAGAGCTCTTCCCATCAACCACAAGTATTCATCTGCGCTTGATGCTTCCCCCGTGGAGCCAAAGCAGCTAAAGTTTTGACAACAATAAGCACATGTTGAGTCATTGTAAGGAAGAAAATCCACAATACAAGTAAGATCCAGTTACACAGAAATGCATGCATTGCCACACCTAAGATACTTCAAGAACAGCGAGGAACAGGGGTAACACCAAGAACTTACACTTACCGGATGGTAGACCAATCATAGCCAGCTGTGCAATTTGAACTTCTCCACGTGCGAACAATACTTGGGATCACACCAAGCATTGTTACCTTAGCATCCTGATCAAATTGTGGGAAGAAATTACATGAACATTCATGTACACTTAAATGTCCTAACGATAGCTCTAAATATTATACATTGTTAAAGTCACTTTGGCCCCCTGATATTGCAAAAGATATCTTTCAAAACTTCCCAGGTCTCTAATCAATAAAGGAAACATTTAAGTAAAGTGAGTTGTGATAGACATGACCATAACACATTAACCTGACTGAGCAGAAAGACTCAAGTAGAAGGATGCAATGAGAGGATATTCGCACCAGCATTATACTAAACAATATAAAATGAATCATAAGACAAAACATTAACAAGGAAGCAAGGATATCCTGTTTTCACAACCTTAATCTCATCATCTCCTTATTTAAAAAGAGGAAACATATGTTATGAAGCTTTTATAATAATCAAGATGTGAAACATTTATATACTGAAGTTACATAACAACAGCAACAAGACTAAAGAGACATTGATGGCATACAGGGAACAAAATCCAGACCTGCACAAACTTCGCAAAGCCAGATCCGAGGGGGGATCCATTGTACAAAGCAATGGAGGCCCCATTTAATAATGAAGCATATACTAGCCAAGGACCCATCATCCACCCAAGGTTAGTGGGCCAAGCAACAACATCACCTTTTCGGATATCCAGGTGACACCACGCATCTGCAGCAGCTTTGAAAGGAGTAATGTGGGTCCATGGAATTGCCTTTGGCTCACCTGCACAAAAGAATAATCTCAGACATATTTGACACCTTAGAAATCACCGAGATAAATGTTGCTAGACTGAGTAGTTTAGTTTCTTCTTACATATCTCAAAGTAGTTTCATAATCAATCGTTTGCACATTGCAGTGATGAAAAAAAGGGTGTCAAAGTGCATAAGACTCCCACTCTATGGAGTCCAAGGTTCTGTTTTGCTCAGATTGTCACAGTGCATTTGTGCTTTGACAACTTAGATGGCAAGAATAAATATTTTAGGCAAAATTTAGGTATTTAATTCATAAAAGTGGGACAAATGTTGTCACTGCCAATCTTGCTCATTCAAGACATATCATTTCACATGTGCAAATCAAAGGTCAATGAAACTTAACGGCTACAATTCTGAATCCCTAAGTTACCTGTAGTTCCAGATGAGAAAAGGATGTTTGTAAATCCTTCCATTGATTGTTCTACTGCAGCAAACTCCCGTCCTCTGCATGTTCAATCATAGCACAAGCAATTATTAGAGAGCTTTGTGAATGCTAAAATAAACACCAAAAGCTTACTTATGGAACTCCTGGATAAAATTCCTAAATGAATGATTCAACTAATGTATTGATAAATAGATGCTTGAATGTAGCTGACATTCCATTTAGAATAGTTAGGCTGATCCATCAAGGATGAAAAAGAAAATTAGGTTAGTTCTCTCTACCAAGTCAAGAATACCTTTTTATGCATGTGCCTAAAGCCAGTAATCCATGGATAGCCTAAACCATGGCCGTACAATGAAAAGAAGAAATAATCACAATGTTAATAATCTTCTGTTAACCCAAGCGTTGTCTACAACAAACCACAAAATCATGATTTATTAAAAGGGAAAAAAGTCCAAATGCAGAAAATTTATGCTTTTGAGCATCCATAAGAAGCACTCTATTATGAAGATAGTCAATATGATGTTAAAAGATCTTTACAATTACTTCAGATGTGAAGCTAAAAGAAAGCAAATGGATTAACAAGAAGAAAAATGTAGCAAATCTACAGAAAATAATAGAATATATTTGGGTCATACCATCTTTAACTTTGAGAATTGGATGCATACCTCAGATTCTTTACTCTGTCTAGGAAATCATGCCAAGAAATGTCACCATCACGTAACTTCATGTTCAGGTTAGAACCTTTGGCTGGCATAACAATTGCCACAGGTGCCAGGGCATCCACAACTCTACTGTAGAATTCACATAAACAGTGTGAGATAAACTACTGGTGTGGGTGGGGGGGGAAGAGATAGCAAGAAATAGAGAATGTTCAACTACATCACCAAAGCTAAATGAGAACTTCACCTGTACAACGGGATAATTTTATCTCCATGAATTATAAGATCCTGAGCAGAGAGATTTAAAAAATGAGTTGATTTCCTAGGACTGAGTATTCAGGTAAGGATAGGATTAAAGCAACAAATTAAAAATGCAAAATCAAAGTAAAAAAACAGATATTGCACAACAGAATGCTATGGATACAAAAATAACCAAGATCTCAAAAGGAAAAGCCTCTTGTTGTCAGTTTCTACAATCTTCAGATCACAAACTTGTTAAATTGTCGGAGTTCTACATATAACATCAGTGAAGTCTAACCAGGAGATAGATCATCAATAACCTGGTATCATCATTTATCTCCTTAATCATATAATGGATACAAAATCGGCCTTCGGCCAGGTGTATACAGCTACTGACAAACAGAATATACAATTCAAAATATACCAGATTCCCTCAAATGTGAAGATTCAGTAAGTCACTCAATGCAGAGAGAAGCCTAGGTTCAGTGCTTGTAATCTTCATAATGCAATGGCTTGAAATATCCTATGACATCTCTCCTGTGATTACTGAGGTTCAATATCCTTTAGGGTAAGCTTTCACACAGGTTGTCACCATATTTGCTGTGGCCAGACTCAGTGGAAAATAATGATAAATTGCAAAAAATTTAAAAAAAAAAACCATCACAAAAATCATTTGTATAATATTCTGAAAGAGGAAGACAACCAATAACCCAATACTGAAAGCAATAATAGGCATTAACAACAGATGTTCCAACTGTAGTGAAAGGTTCTCCCATAACGATAACCACATCAACTAAGTAAAGAATGCACATTCTATCACATAAGTAAATGGAATTAAGGGGTTTGCTGACAGATCATGCAAGTGACATTAGAGGCAAGGATGAGAGGAATATAATTAATAACTCCAAACTGCTCATCCAGGTTAAGAAGCTAAGAAAAATGAAAGAAAAAACAACCTGTGTAAATATGGCCTTTGCCACTGAAATTTTAAGCCGTGTTGATATTTCAGCTGGAGCAAAGCTATCAGCAATAGACACAACTACATATCCAGCGAGAACAATGGCTAGGTAAATAACCACAGACTTAACATTCATTGGCATATCGATTGCAATTGAAGAACCTCTGTCCAAGCCCAGTGCATTAAGAGCATATGCAACCAACCTACAAGGTTTAGTGCAAAAAAAATATTGCTTAATGTACAGTATAAAATAGAGTATGAGAGTACACAAGCATTAAGAAAAATAAATTTTTGTTCAACACAAACTACGATAAGGCATAGTGCTGCTATTTCTGCTTCAGTAAACACTACAGCCAAGTGGAAGAACTACTGTCAAAAATTGGATTTCTACCTATGCCCTTGTGGAGGGATTTTAATAGGTTTAATTTGTAATGTTTCTGTCTAACCTTCAAGGAAGAACTTTTAAACTGAGGACCATATTTTAAGAGGAACAGAAAAGTGTCGAGACATTTTTTGTATGATACACTTTGAAATTCTGAATTTATTAATTGAATTTTCTGAAGCTAGACTGAGTGATACAAATGCCGATCAAGGGAATTTACCAAATAATGGAATTCTTCATCGTACAAATGCCAATATTAATGACTCTTTACAGAGAAAAGGCAATATCTAGGCAATTAACACAAAGTGGCAAAATGCATTACAAGACCATATTAATAAACCGGAAAAGCTTACAGGATAAAAGCCAGCATACCAGACCTCTTCACGGAATTCCTCAAGTGTCATGCTGCTCACAGGTGAATCATCATTCCCTTCATCACGCCACTTTATTACCTCATCCTTCGAAGTTCTCTTACAACTCAAAATCAAGCAATTCTTTGCAGGATTCACACATGCTCCAGGAAGCCATTGGCCCCCTGGGTACGATGGATTCTCACGCAAAATACATTCGGGAGGTACAGAAAATGATATACTCAATTCATCCAGCACAGTTTTCCAATAAACCTGACATTAAACACAGCTTATCCAATCACAGTAGTTTCAAAGAAAAAAGAAGTCCATGGAAAGAGAAGGAAAATGGGCAACAGAAATGTGACAATGTGCATACACACAGACCTACCTCAGGATTTGCCACCGAAAATTCTTGAAAGTCAGAGAAACTTGATATCGGATCACTGTATTTTGATCCCAAAAATTCTTTTCCACGCCTCTCTAAAAGATGGCCAACATTTGTTAACCTTGCACTCTCCCTATTCATGTAACAAGCAACCAAAATGCCAAAAAAGAGAGAAACCCATTACCCCAATTCTGCTTTGAAGAATAACTAACATAGAAGAAAAATCCAAAGGCTCCATACAATGTTTTTGGTGAGTCAAATGACACAATCATTTTCTAAACAAACGGGTTGTCGCTTGGTTCCACCACTTGATTAATGCTTCATATAGTATCTATTTAATGCATTTTATTTTCACTACTGATTGAGCTTGATATTTTGCATCTGAATGAGAATCCACAACGAGAAGCCGTGTATCATATGTGACGGTCAGCACAGCGGAACCAATTGTGCCAGCACCATAACACGTGGCATAATTTTACAGAACACACCGAAATCTTCTGGTGCCCCTAGCAGAAATCCTTAACGGCGCGTTTGTTTGGTTTCAGAAGAAAATAATTAAATTCCTCAACCTCAACTGCTCTTACAAGCTAAAGCGAAAGAAATAATTAAAAAAATTAAAAAAAAAAAAAAACTTTGAAGTCGGTAGGAGGAGGAAGTTACGGGTCTGGAAGCCAAGCGGGCGGGTCGGGGCCGAAGTCCTTGAAGCAGCCATAGAACATCATCTGGTGAAAGGGGAAAGGAAGGTCGGGGTGAAGGACGCGTTTGGAGATGTGGGCCCACGCGTCTTCCGGAGTGGCAGCAGCTGTGAGGATACCGGCTACGTCTTTGTGGAGTTTCTCGGCGACCGTTGGCGGTATCCCCTGTGCCTCGATTTCGGACACCGAGATGGCGTCCGGCGCCTTGAAGTAGCTGTTAGCCATTTGTGTGTGCGCGCGCTCGTGCGTAAGGGATGGCGATTTTCTTTCACAGTGAAAAAGTGTTGATACAGCTATCCAATAATGCGTCACAAGCCACCGAAGGATAGGGATAAAAAAAGTCTATAAATTTTCCAATTTTTGTAATATAGTTCTATGCTTTCTAACATTTTTCATTTCAGTCCTTAATGTTTGTATTTTGTTTCAATTTTTTGTAATTAACTTGATAGCTTTTACCTCTGAGTTTTTCTTCAGTACTCAATTCATCTGATTGAAACAAACAACCAAATTAATTCAACAGAAAAAAAATGGAATGGAAAGAAAGAAACAAAAAGGATTCCAGAGCATTGATGAAGAATTAAAAGAGCTGTTTCCAGAGGCTATATACTAAACAAAGGATGCACACTCCAGTATCCACTTTTTTTTCTTAATCAGCGCCTGGAAGCAACTTTGTGCTGGTTGTTCCAAAACGTCTGGCTGCAGCAGGGATGATTCGGGACGGTGAGACAACCTCGGCAAAAGACACGTTGTATGAATCTGCTCCTAACCGACTCTGTAACCAACCTCTGCCTCCAGAGAACCCGTCGGCAACAATCCAGCAGTTCTTGAAGCCAAGATTTGTTAGTGTTCTGGCAACTATCTTTGCGAAATCAGAGTACCTGTATATTTTTAAGGGTGTTGAGATTCAACATTAGCCAGAGAAAAATAATAGAAAAAAAAAAGTCACTGAGTGAAGCAAGAGCTATATATGTGAGGTATGAAGAACCCACGTGTCCATGATAACAATATTGGAGCCTTTGTTAACTCTCTTGAGATGTGAAATCTTCAGAGCAGCTAGTTCAGCTTCTACTTTCTTGACACTTCTGACAAGGCCTCTCAACTTGCTTGGTAGTTCTTCCAAGCTGTAAGTTTGATCATTAAATGAAATGAGAAAATGCCAAACTAGACGGTAATATTGTTAGAATGTGGTATTTAAACCTTCCTACTGACAGGGCTGAGCCTCCACAATGATGTTTTCTTTGTTCTGTTAAGTGGATTTTGTAAATGCAATTTCTCTTGGCAGGGAGAACAGAAATCAAAGGAGAAGGTGATATGGGTCCGACAGTCTCACGATGCCATCTTTGCATGCGTTTTGCAAGGGGGTTAGAGACCATGAGTGAAGAGCAGATAATGGACAATTAACCATTGTGTCAAATTTGACGAAGGACCATAATATGTTTAATGATTTTTAACAGCCTTTAACTATCAAGATGATAAGCATGTTCAAAGAAAAAAGAGAAGAGGGGAAGGAAAAATGTCAAGTTCCCATAATTCACAGGGTGAAAATTCATCATTTTATTAGATGACAGTCCAGAAAAACTAAGAGGGAAGGTATGGTAGAAACATTTCATAGAGTGACCAGTAGGAGTGTTACATTTCCACGCGGTAGCAGTCCTTTAGTTATTCTTAAGAATTGATTGTGTGTCGAAAATTGAAATGAACAGGTTGAAGCGACAGAGTTACTCACGGAACTGCTATCATCTTGTTCTTGGCACTGGCAGGAAGGCGGGGGATACCAGCCTTCTCCTTGTCCTTCTCTGATCGAATGTCAATCAAAAGATGATCTTTTGAAGATATTAGATCGAGGGTTTGGGCAGGACTAAGCTCACCTAAAGGGTCACACAAAAATATGGATTAATCAATTGCATATGATTACTTCCCTAAAACAAAAGCTTGAAGCTTTACCATGATAACATCACATAATGAGCCCCTGAATTCACTATCAAGCTATCAGATAAAATTGATTGATTCCAAAACACCAAGGAGCTTAGTCTAATAACTAGAGTTAATCTCATCATTAACTTCCACTTTGCCATATCCATTGGTGGAGTTCAAAGAAGAAAGTTCACTTCATGAAACAGCAAACTCACCTTTGTAGCCACGAAGGCCAAAGGAGATGGCAGACCAAATGGAAGGAAGAAGGAGGTACGCAAAAAATGCTGCCCCAGCAGTTCCTACAATCACAACTGGGTCTGTGGTGGAGATGATCTCAAAAGTCGATGAAGCTATAGGCTTGGCCTTCTCAATTGCTGTACTGGTTTGTTGGGCAGCATCAGCCACCGTCTGTGATCAAAATCCATGCAGTTTGTAAGCATTGTTGGATTTCCCGATCATTGTTATGTCTAATTTTGATATATAAAAAGAGAAGTAGAACTTGAAATAAGGTGGTGATTGAAAAACTGAGATGCTCTTATGAACTACTTAAATGCTTCTAGAGAACAATAAATTGGCCAACTGAAGTCATGATTGATTGATTGAGTTCTAAACAATTCCATGCAATGCCATTATGAACTTTGTCAATGAAATCCTTTCCATTCCACTTTATAAAGCAAATATTAAACTCCAACTGTATCCCAAATCAAGCATTTGAATTTGTTCATTAGAGTCATGTCGAGTCCTATATAGGCGATTGCATAGACCCAAACTGAACTGCAATCCACAAACCAATAATCTCAATTCAATAGGAGGAAATGCAAATTGCATGCTTCATCTATAGACATAGGCAAGCACGGAGAAGAGAAAGAGAGATATTGAAGCTACAGAAAAAGAAGATTCCAAACCTTAGCAGCGCTTAGAACAGGCTGTGTGTCAATGCCAGTGCTTTCAATTGTTTCTTGGGCTTTCTTAGAGGCCTCAGAAATTGCTGGAGAAGCGACTTTCAACGCCTGCTCTCCAACTTGCTTTGCAATTGGCAATGCCACATCTATGCCAGGCTTCAGAGCATCGCGAAAAAATCCTAAAATACGCTCTGTAGTCTCCAACACACTCGAACCAACTTCCTGAACCTGATCAATTGTCCTCTCCACCTATCAATTTTGGAAGTAAAAGCAATATGAGCAGGTGGGTCTTAAGCAGGACACAGAAAAATCAACCATAACTACATTCGACCAGCATTTGCCAAGCAGTTAAGTGCAGAAGTTCTGCCCTAAAAAACAAGTAATTTGCATTGAAAATAGCTATCCAGGAAATGGCATCAACTGAATTCGAAAAAAAAGAAAAACAGAAATCTTACCTCAGTGACAGAAGAAAAAATCTGTTCTTTAGAAAGAGTGAAAGCTTTAGCTTCATAGGGAGTTGCGAAGAGAGCCAAGAGGGAGATGGCGGTCGATGTAATTGGCAGCGACACCGAGTTGGGTCTCAACTGAGGCTTCAAGAAAGTAGCTTTGGATGCAGAAGAAGAAGGAGGTGATAATGATGATGGTGCAGAGGGAGAAGAAGGAAGACTGAGTCTTGCTGTAACTGGAGATCTCAGGGCCATCTCCACCCTACCAGCGCCAGTGCCAGTGCGGTTCTTCTGTGGACGTGTTCGGTTGTTGAACGTCTGGCTGTGATGGTTATGCGAAGATTTGAGTGATGAAAAATTGACGGTTGCAAAGTGGTGGAATTTTTTCTGGCCAATTGTAGGAAGCTTGCGACCCCTCGTCGGGCCTTTGCAGTGGCCCCGTGGCGTCTGTCATATCCTATGTGCCCACCTAAAGAAATCAATTGCAGCCACCCACTCCACTGACCACTGCTCCACATTGGATGCTTTTTGACCCTATCATAACAGTTTAATAAGAGATTTTTTTTTTTTTTTTGGTTCTCTCAATGAACATTTAGCAGGTTCACTGGCATGCTCTGCAGGAGAAAACGGATTTGGATTGAAGTTTGAAGAAATACATTGTTATGAGCCATGGTCTATGTCCCTCTGGACACTTTGTTCTAGCAAAAAGGTTGCACCCTTCTGTTCTAGACTTGAAAGTGCTGCCTCATCCGATCCGCTCAAGAATTTGTGGACGTTTAACTAGGCCTTAAGCTTCAAACCGAGGTCTTTGCAAAAAGGTATGGACAGGATAGGATTTGGAGATAGTTGCTGCCATATAACTTATTTGACTCTAAGAGCAGCAATGGAGTGAGTATATGGGAAACAATTTATTAGGTCATATAGAAGCACCATTACAACACATTGCACTTGTGTAGCACTCTCTGCCTCCTTTCAATTGGAGCACTAAATGTGGGAACTTTACAGCCCTAAGATAGTACAGTGTAGCAGTATTCCTGATATTAATGGGACATTACATGCGGTTGATGCCCATAATTATATATATATATATAAGGAGTTTTATCAATGCTTTTTTTTTCTTTTTTTTATAACAAAACAAAATAAATAAAATTATATAAGTAATACCCATTAAAAAAAAAGTTCTATAAGAGTAATTTCTAAGAATATACATTTAACTCATAACAAATTCAATAAGGAACGAGAGCAATTCCATCCCTATCAAGAAAAAAAAAAAAAACACATCAAAAACTAGCAGCCCCTCAGGACAGTAATCCCAACAAGATCTGCATATAGTAGAGTTCCCAAACCCTGGGGAGATGAGACTCAAAATTTGATAGCTAATTCTCTCTCAATTCCTAGATTAGTCATGGAGTCCACACAAAAATTGTCTTCTCTGAGATGATGATCTGTCAGGTGATAATAATAATTCATGTGTGAATATATGATGCCATTACATTGGGGTCTCTATCCATGCACTAGAAAGCAAGAAGATTATACATTCTGGATAAACAATACTCGTAACATAAAAGGTGCTTTATATGTTACAACCTTCTTTCTCAACTTCCATGCTCGTTGTTTCAAATTCTTCACATACCCCTAAATCAGCTAACCACATTGCTGATGGTCTTTCAATGCAAGATGTAGCCAGAAGTAATAATTTCATGGCTAGCTAGACTTTAACGTCGGATTGGCGTCACATGATATTTGATCCAATTGCAATGGTACTTTTTTTTTTTTTTTCTTATGTAAAGTATAATTTTTCTTTTTTTTTTTTTTATAAAAAAAAAAAAAAAAAGTGATCGAGTACAGTATTTTAGAAAGCTTGAATGGGCCCCAATGGGGTTCAGCCAAGCCTACGTATCTCGCCTAAGGAAACGAACGGGGTTCATTGCCGAGCTCATTTTGGGCCTGCAAAGGGGAGGTCGAGTGCATGACGACATTTTAAAAAAGGTCAAATCATTGGATCATCATCAAGACCTTATTATTAAAAGGTACTTCTGGGCGTTTGCGGTAGACAAGAACTGAAGCCCTGAGATTCAAATTTGAAAAGAAAGTGAACCGGTGCAAGTTGTCAAAGACAACCATTAAGTACCAGATATTAATTTTTGTTTTAATTGTATTAATTAATAGAGTATAAGATTAGAAGTTAACTGTGGGGTTCTTGTTTGTTTGGCACTTTGGAGGCGTGAGTTGTGTTTGCAGGCTATATTGGATGTAAGCAATCTACAAAATTAATTAAGATGAAAGGGTTGGGGGGATTTTAATAGTTGCATTATTCACTTAAATATGCATGTGTCAGCTCATTGCCTTGGAATTTTCTGCCGCTACTTGAGCTAAAATGTTCCACCTCAGGCACTCGGTTAGCAGGTTTGCAAATGACAGATTTTGTTGTCCGATTATTGCTTTTACGCAATGTCTTTGGAATCGAGTGACTAATAATGGACCCTATTGTTGTTAATCTCTGAAATAATTACCATCCTTCTCATTCCTTTGAATTTGAAGTAGCTTTCTTTTTCAGTTTTTATGTCCTTGATGTTAAATTCCATGAAGAAAAAACATTTCTCTTGCTATAAGTAAAAGAATTATTCTATGCAGCTTTCAGTCATCTTCATTGTCAGAGTAATTATTTTTGTTTTGTTGTTGTTTTTTTTTTTTTTTTGTCAAATATTTAATCTATTAACTTGTTTCTTCTGTTGTCTAGTATCTTGCTTTTAAGTATATGCAAATCTTCCGCTCTTGACCAAACCAGCATAGTGACACCAAAATGTTGATGATGCATTAGATTCCTCCAATCCGTGTCCCTCCAAAATCATATGTAAGCTGGTGTGAAGGCACTTGATGCCTGATGGTATCAATACAGTACCTCTTATTGTATTCTTGTTCAACACAAACTCCAATGAAAAGGCTACTTTGGATATTTCCTCTGGTTGAGAATCAATTAGCTAGCTTTGCTAGGAGTAAAACATATCAATGTCACTGCACAACTCAAGACTATTAGCCTCTCCCTTGTCCTCCTCATCATTCTTGTAATAATTAATATATAATAATGTAATATATAATCTGTGGGATTCATCTATATGCTAGATCAACCCAGTATTCCTTGTGTCATGGAAAACATGGACAGAGCCAAAACTCCGCCTCTGAGGCCTTCTAGTTCAAACTGCAATCAGACCTCGAGCCCTGTTGAAACCGAAACATCTCTAGATCAAAGTGGAAAGGAAGGAAACATGAAACAAACAACAAGAGAAAAGGGAAATGGAAGAAGATACCTAGGAGTGAGACAGAGGCCTTCAGGGAGATGGGTTGCTGAGATCAAGGACTCCTCACAGAAGCTGAGGCTGTGGCTAGGGACTTTTGACAGGGCAGAAGAAGCTGCCATGGCTTACGACAGCGCAGCCAGGCTTTTGAGAGGAACAAATGCCAGGACCAACTTCCCATCTCACGGAAACGTAAATGCCCAGGATCAGAATCGCTTCCTAATAGGCAAAGTTCCAAGGCTGCATCAACTTGTTCAGCAGGGGGCCATGAGAAACCATGCGAGATTAACATCCCTTGATTCGTTCAACATTCCATTGATCGATCCGAGAAGGGGGAATACAATTGATTTGTTGGGTTTGGATACACTGGTTGAAGATACTATTGTGTGTTCTCCATCTGATTCAGATGATCATAATCATCGGCCAACTGGGTGTTATGATCTTGATCTTCAAGGGGGTAACAGCGAGGTTTGTGGGCTAGCGTTGGGCAGTTCAAAAGTTTATTCTTCTGTCGTAGTAGCTCCTTCGTTTAGTGCTGCTCAAAGAGGAGGAAACAACGGCTAGCTTTGAAGAGACTTCGGTATTAAAATGGATCACTTTTCCTTTCATGAGTTGTGAATATGTTTGTTTTCTTTTCCTTCTTCGGTTGCTTTCCATTCTGGTTGGTTTCACCTAATAAGATCGCATGGAAATCTGCCCATTGCCTTGTTAAAAGTTGAAACAGCAATAAATGTCAATCCTTCACGCCGTTATTTGCTTCTGGGGATTTACCCACTCAATAAGAGATTCTCTCGTCATGCAAAACAACAACAAAAAGAAAGTGCATTTTCAGTGTTGCTGCAGTCCACAAGGATATGTATTCTTCCAATGTTTTCTCTAACCTTTTGCTCCTCGATTACATTATTATTTGGGTAAATTGACTCCAATGAAGAGGCCCAAACTCGGAGAAATTCTCATGAGTTCGTAAAATAGAGTACCCGTTTCAGTGCATAAGGATTCAGGAATGTTAATTTTTGCTTGCAAGATTTCTTTGCAGGCCGCAACATGTGCTGATAATCTGGAGGGCACATGTAATACCCCATCCTGTTTAGTTTATAAGAAAAAATAAAATAAAAACTTAAAATATCTTTTCGTTTTCCTCTTATCCTGAATGGTAGCAATTTTGTTTAATTTCTTTCTTTGGCTTTTTCTTTGCTCCCCTTCGGAAGGCATCATCCTGTCAAAACTTACACTTGGAACATGTGAAGTAACCAATGAGAATTAGCAGTATGGAGGATTCATTTCAGACCAAATGGTATTGTTGCATCTCAAATTATTTAGCTGCCACTTAAATAAGCTATATCCAATAGTATTGATCCTCTTGGTGTTTCTAGGAGTTTGTCTTCCGACCACAAAAAGATAAAACCAGAGTCTTTGACCAGAAACGACAAATGGGAAAGAACTTCTTAAACAAGCAGATGCATAAGAGGCCTTGCCTAAGTAGGCCCAAAATCGAAAAATCACCAAACCGAGCAAATATAAAAGAATTATTTAGATTCCACCCAAAAAGAAAAGGGAATAGGACGGAAGAATCCACCTAAAACCTTAAGTTGTTAGGTGAAGTTTAGACCCTTCACGCAAAAGTTTCAACTCATTAAGGCCTAAAGCAGGAACAAACAATATATTTACAATTAAATATTTAGGCCTAATGCATGAACAAACCAACTAATCCATCTAAAAACTGTAAACTAAAATTTTATAATTAATTTACAATTAAAATAATTAAATATTAATAATAAAGACTTTAATAACATGCTACAAAATTAATTCAGTTAAAAATTCTGAGAAATAGTTTCTTGACAAATGACATTTCCATGAAGCACAAGGGAATAACAAATTCCTTCCGGCAAAGTAAATGTAAACCAACAAATTCGGAACAAGCAATAGAATTGCAGAATATCCTTCTCTTGCTTACGTTTCCTCAGGATTCTTTTTTGAGGTCATTCTAAGTTCCCAAGAGCTTTTTGATTGGTCCACCTGGTATGCTGCAGAATCACTTTTACAACTTGGTACCCTTTTAACTGTATTTCTTTTTCATCTTGCTTCCCATCCAGAATAACTGTATTTTACAACTTGGTGCCCTGCTCGAGAAAATGACACCCCATTGAAAGAGATTTGATTCCCCATTTCCCTTAGCTACCATCTCCACAATCATAAAAGAAATTAAAAATGCCATTGATAGACAAGTTCTGAGCTGCAGGCATTGGCTACATAACCATGTACACAACATTTCTGGGCGTTTTTACTCAAATGTTCCAATGTGATGCAGAAAAAACTGAAAAGATATATCACCATTGTGTGCTTTCAAATGAAACCATAGCATCCACAAAGCACAAAATTCAACGCCCACAACAGGACCTTGCCTGCTGTAAGTATCAGATAAAAATGGAACAGGGAATAATATGGAAGATAGACATAGCCTTTAGTATACAAAAGGCCAATACTAAAACAAGAAAACAGTTCATATGAGCAGGGCATGGAAGAAGAGGGAACAGACCACAAACAAAAGCTGAACAGAAGCAATTCATTTGCATTATAAAGAACTTCATCACATCATCACTCCAGGGAATTTAATGAATAAAATATGTTCCATTGCAACGAGGCAAACCAGTATCGACAGGTTTCAATCATGGACAGCTGGGGATCCAGAAAAAAAAAACACTAATGAAGAACGATACATAAAAATAATGCTAGAGATTGGGATTTGAACATTTCGAAGACCCCACTTATCAGAATCAAACCCTGCCAAAAACATGAAGTAATTTAGCTACACACTAACAATGGAGATAACCCAAAAATAGTCTGAATCATAATTTTCCCTTCCCACTCCCAATACACAGTTGCTGATTCACCAATCCCCCCAAAATTTTAGGCACCAAGAAATAACACTGTTATCGTCACAGTGACCAATAAGCCATCACGGCCATCACTTCATCGTAAAACAAAAACCAGCCATGTCTGGCTGGTAATAAGCTTCTCGAAGACAAACAAAGTCTAATCCATAGCTACCCCCCCCCCCCAAAAAAGATGAGATAAATATTTCAACTCAAAAATAAATAAATAAATAAATTTCTTGGATGGATTTGCTTTCCTGCAACCGACTTGAGTTAAACTCATAAGAAGCTAAAACCCCGAATAAAAAGAAAAAGGAAAAAAAAAAAAAAGACAAGAAGAAGAAACTGGGTCGCTTTGACACGGATTTACTATGGTAAGCTCAAATATTAAGAATTTTTGCTTTCAGGGTCTAAAAGCAAATTCCAATAAAAAGCTGCTCAAAGCAAGATTTCCTTTGTTACAATTTCCCAATAGCCAAACTGAAAGGAAAATTTTACAATTTCCTGGCAGTCAAACAGAAACTTATTACAATTTTCCAGAAACCAAACAGAGAGAGAGAGAGAGAGAGAGAGAGAGAGGGAGGGAGGGAGAGAAGAAGGGGAAGCACTGGATGCAGAGGTTTATCGATCGATTCATGCTTTTTTGTGTTAATTTGAAAACAAAAAATTTCCCACGAAGAGATCGATGAACCGCTGCCTCCAGTGACTTCAGCCACCCACCGCCACCGCCACCGCCACCATCCCCACACACCACCCACCCCTCCAAAAGGGCTAGAAAAAAATCCAAATAATTCCGTCAAAACCCAAAATAGAAGAAGAAAAAAAATAGAGAGATGAAATGAAAAGGGCGCCATTAATGCCGAGCACAGGTCCAACGATGTATTGACACTGGAGGTGGTAAACCAATCGTGTCGGGTCGGATTTCGGGTACATTTAATTTCGGTACGCATGTCTTTCGGGTTTTCAAGTAGCGTATTTCAAGCTTCTTTTTTTTTTTTCTGAGTTTGGGATTAACGAATTATTCTTTTTGTGATTGTATTATTGTTTTTAAAATTATATTAATTATTACATATTAATATTATTAAAAATATAAATAATTAGATATGATATTTTTTATAAAATAGCATACAATTAATTAGTTAGTAAAAAATATTATAAATTAAAGTGCACATTATTTATTTATTTAAAATTAATAATTTAATTTATAATTTATTAAATATTATGTATAAGATTAATGGAATGAACTAAAAGATATAATGTAATTATTTCTACGATAAAGATATGTTATATGTATATTTCATTATGTTTTGATGTTTTTTTTTAAGTATTTTTTCGATTAAAATAATTATTAAATTTAATACATACCAAGTTAAAATGACATAATAACTTTGTTAAAATAACAAATAATTATTAAGAAAACGATTATTGAAATTCTTCAATCCCTTCGAATTCTAAGTTGAGTTAGAAACTTGGAATGCCTCTGGGTTTTTACATTTGGGTATTTTATTTCAATACAACATCTGTAATATATATATATATATATATAACATAAGTCTTCCGCACAACACACTTCTCTAAGCTTTTCTTATATATATATATATATATATTTGTCACAATTCCAAGATCACATCCACCTCAAGCAATTATCAAAAGCACTCTTTCTCAACTTTCAGTTTATTTATTTTCCAAGATTCTCATTGTCTGGTGCTAAAAACGAGTGACTAGAACATGGACAAGAGTTACTCCATCTTTTTATTTTATTTTATTTTATTTTATATGATGGTAGTGTCTATCTATCTTGTACCTAATCATGTTGTAGCAAAGTCTACAACTTTTCACGAGGGCATTTTCATTTCAAACTTATACTGTTTGGAAACAAATTGCTTGATTTTTTTTTTATTATTATTTTTATTCTGAAGTTGGAAAGATCAAGTAAAAACCCACATGGGAGGCCTTCATTTCTTCCTTTTCTACTAAGAAAAAGCCTCCGCTTTCTGCCAAGATTGCCAATGCAAAAGCATGATAAGTGTACTCTGAAATAAAAGCACATAACACTGATTAAATCCTCGTATGGCTTTATGCTTTTACCACTTTCCACGTAGTTTTCCACACATGCACTTATCTGTGGTCGGTTAAAGCACAAACCAACAACTTTAACTTCCATCCTATTAGCTAAGAACAATTAGAAGTCACTACTTAGCATATATAAACATCCGGCCGGACTCCCATGTTTTGAGGCTATAACAAAATAATGGCATCGGTAATCTCATCGTTGCCGGGGCAGCAGCAGCCGGCGGGGGAGATTGGGCAGCCTTATCCACAAGCGGTATCAAGTAGTACTAGTAGCTCCTCTCCTTCCAACTCATCAGGGTCTATTGGGCCATTCTTTGCAGTTATTTCCATTCTTGCAGTTCTTGCAGTTCTGTCTTGCATCATGGGTAGAAAGTGCACCCGGCGGGAAGATAAACCACTGGAGAAAACCAAGCATATAGGCTGTTCATGGGGTTGGATAAAGCGGAAGTGTCTCCGGCGGTGTGTGGCTGGAGATGTTGAGGTGGGTGAACATGTGATGACTTTTAGGAAAGAAAATAAGGAGAGTAAGGCCAATGATAGTGAGGTTCCACAGCCTTGAATTCATATATTGCTGTCTGTTTTCTCGTTTTTTTTTTGTATTCCTTTTATTTGGTTTAAGGGGAGGAGGGTGATGAAGAGAATTTAAAATAAATAAATAAATAATAGACGTTTTTTTGATTATATCAATAATTAAACTTCGTTCTTTAGTTATATTTCTGATTTTTTAAATTAAAATTAACTAACACTTACATTTTATAACTATCTCATTATTTTTTAATCTCTTAATAAAAAGATCTAATCGTCTCGTTACTCTTATATTTTATATATTAAAATTATTAAGTATTATAAATTTATGTTATTTCTGTTACTTGTAAAATATACAACAATAATAAGATATATCGTATTTTATAAAAATAACTTGATTTATGTGATCATTTATTTATATTAATAAAATTATTTTTAAAAATATTAATTTTACATATTTTATAAATATTTTAATTTATTCCTGTATTTTTTTTTATTATAACAGGATTATGCTAATTACTCAAAGGAAGAGGGCAAACATGGAAAATAGAAAGAAAATTGTGGTAGAATTTTTTTTTTCTTCTTTTATTAAAAAAAAAAAAAAGGGATCACTAACTAACTGATTGCTCCATATTTCAAGGACAACTTCGTGAATAATCAAAGTGACTCAAATCTTTCAAGCAAATCATCCCCACGTATTTTCCACGAAATTGTTTTTGTATACGAGCAAGAGTAGCCATAATAACGCAGGAATTATTTAAAAAGTTTTTGTACTCCGAAGAAAAATGGTATTTAATCAGAACACCGTTGCTACAGTGAAAACTCAATTACGAGAATGAATATCATTTTATCACAAAGTTATAATTGATCGTATAACTCGCACGACATTTAGTTATTTTTATCTAAAAATAAATTAAATAAATTTTTAAAAAATTAAAATAATAAATAAGTTAGAAGTTCTGAAATAAAAGAAATATAATAATTAAAAGTATATAATAAAATAAATAATTTTATTATTAAAAAATATATTTATAAAAAAAAGGAACGAGAGTATTTATATTTATTTTTTTTATTTATTAATGTGTGAATATAATTATTTATTTTAAAAAATTTTATAAAATATTTTAAATAAGAATATTTTAAAATATATAAATATTTATAATAAAATATTATAAATAAAGTTATCTAAGTATTTTTTTTAGAATTTTCTTTTTTTGGTCGGACACTAATTAAATTAACATTGGACTAATATATAATAAGCGGGTTGACAGGATTGGGCAGCCCGTGACACCTTGCTTCAAAGGAAACAAAATGAGTCCGGAATTCTTACTCTACGGGCTTTTACGAACAGCCTGGCCATGACTGGACATACCGCAGCAACATTCAACAAATGAAAGCCAAGCCTTCGTTTTTCCCTTTTTTTTTGGACCCACCCCCACTTTTTTTTTTTTAAAAAAAAACCCTATAAAGCAACCAAAGATTTCAAAGAATCAAGCCAAAAATGACGACTTGAGCATTAAAAATAATGGTTACTTGTTCATGTGTACTATTGGGCCTATCCCTTATCAGCAAAAATTGTAGAAAGGCCGAAATAAAAAGAAAATTCCAAATTGATAAACAAAAATGCGTAATTGATTGAGATTGAGAAGAGGACGGCAAAGCAAAATGCAAACTGACAGAAAGAAAGAGAGAAATACATTTTACATTGGAATCAAATAAGTAAGTGAGAGCATACCTATGATTATCTTCAACTCTTGATTACAATCAAGCGCTGCCAACCAAAGTTACATGGCAATGGCCCTCACTCAGTGTGGCTTAACACCTTTGCAATCCTTAAATAAATAAATAAATAAATAAAGCCAAATGTATAAGTGGCGAGGGGGAGATCGAGAGAGACCCTGAGAAGGGAGTGTCGAAGAGAAACAGAGAGGATATGGAGAGAAACAATGCTAAATAAGGAAACCCTAAAATTGCACTGATTGGTAGTCAACAAAATTAAGTAGTTAACATAGTATTAATCACTTCAAAGATAATTGTTCCACTTATTTTCAATTAGTATAATTTTAAGAAATTTTTTGCTTAAAGTAAATTAAGAATTCCAATGAAATTATGATCTAATAATAAAATATTAGTCATTGAGAACTAATTAATGTAATTAAAAATATAAAGTAAATACTAACTTCAAATTCTATATCTAACAAAAAATTAGTATAAAATAAGACTTAAATTATGTTAAAAAAACCCATATATTTGATAGTCATAAGTGATTATGACATGTGTTTATACCTTAAATTAATTAAAAAATTAATAATTAAGAAATATATAAATAAAATTTATTAAGCATTGACACAAATCTTCTAAACAATCATAAATATATTAAGCAGGACATTAGGTGTGGCTTAAAAAAAAAAAAAAAAAGACTCTCTCTTGTAGAGTTTTTATTTTATTGAATTATTGTCCACATCAATTAAAAATTCACTCACTGAGTTTTCTACCCTCTTCTCCAAAAAAAAAAAAAAAAAAAAAGCTTTTAGTTTGAAGATTTTTTTTTTTTTTGGCTTGTTTAGTGGTGGTGTTTTGCGACCACAGAAATTCACCGCTATGTTTGTTATCATGATGGCCATTGTTTCAATAGAAATAGAATGGAGATATAGCATTTTCAATGACATGGAGAACTTGGGCCACGATAATTTTTTAGGCACGTAACATTTTTTTGTCCAACATGGCTAAGATGGCCGCATTACATGCTGAACAAATCGATCAATTAAAGGCCATATTCGCCCCATTCGACATGGACTCCGATGGTAGCCTGACAGTTTTGGAGCTCGCGGCATTGGAAAGGTGTCTATGATGACTCAAGCCATCCTGCGACCAAGTTTATGTTCTATTAGCCAACATGGATTCCAATTGCCATGGATCGGTACAATTTGATGAATTGCTCAATGCCATAATGCCTGACTTGAATGAAGATACTTTTATAAATCAGGAGCAACCTACGGAGGTGTTTCATTTATTTGACAGAGATGGCAATGGCTACATTAGCGCGTCTGAGTTAGCCGGCTGTCTTGGCCAAAATGGGGCAGCCATTAAGGTATTGAGAGCTCAGGGAAATGGTCAATGAAGCAGATACCGATGGCGATGGTGTCATAAGTTTCAGGGAATTCGCGGCCATAATGGCTATGAGTCATCCACCAAGTTTTTCGGCATTGTTTAATCATGACCAATTGATGGTAACATTATGTTAAGATTGTAGGAGCTGAAATATCGATTTATTTGTACAGAGTTGTTCGTGGAAAATTTATCTCACATGCCTAGGTTTAATTTGTTTGCAGCCATTTGGGAAAAGTCCTGCGGTGTTTTTAAGTCTGTTCTGAGTTCGATTGAGGAAAGTAACTAGAAGGCCATTTCGTAGTCCTGCGGTGTATGAATGACATTGATTGCAGGACAATCTGCAATTCTGCATTGGTTTTTGAATCCACAACTAACCAATGCGTTGCTCTGGCAAGCTCCAATATGAATTACAAACGAATGCCACTTTTAACCACATGAAAGCTTAGATCAAGAAAAAAAACAAAAGGCTAAAATTATCCATCAATGTCAAGACAATATTTATGTTTTTCTATTTGTGCAGTTAATGGTTTCCAACTATGGAATCGGATAGGGAAACATAATACAAAAGTCAGAAATCAATGTAGCTATCTAACCTTCAATATCTATGTTCCTCCTAAAAGTCCGATTGAAAATCAGCTGACTGATCCATCGAAAATGATGCAGTATTACTCGTCCTGGCTGCATTGGATAGAACGAGGATCCATAGCCGGCACAAGCAAAGACTTGAATGCTCAGCAGGGTTTTCCCCCTTGGTGCTGCCTCTAAATCTGTAATATTCCAGAACTTCAATCTCAAGGGACATCAATAGTCTTGTTACTAGAAGACACAGCCTCTTTGAGCTCTTACATGTATGTTGCACTTGCGATTATTTAAGTAAAGGTTAACTAAAAGCAAGAATCATTTATTCTCCTTTGAAATCAGTGGTTGCTGATGATAAGTCTCAATGTTCATGCCAATTAAGTAATTATTCAAAAACATGGCTGCATCGGATGACCTAAAATTGCCACCTACTCTTTCTTTTCAAGCAGCTTACGGAGATGAACTTTACCATGTCAAATATTTACATTGAGAAGAACCTTTCACCTGCAATAACATGAAGAGGGTTACAAAAGCAAATCTGTTGAAATTTTTTTTTTCATTGACTCTGCTCTCTTTTCTCTGTTGATTTTGCTTCAAAACGTGCTGTATAACCTACTGTTGTAGGCCTCAATGATCTTTGACGAACCATATGGCAGTACTCAGGGTCCTCTGTTTGCCCATCACTTCTAATCCACTGTATCATCTGATGGTACAAGGGAAAAAACCACATTTGGATGGCTGAGTAGGTGAAATATGGAAGGAGTGTAGAGACAGAGGTGAACGTGGTGACTAGCCAATAAGATGGAGCGGGAGCGCAGGCTTCAATGAAGACTTTGTAAGCAGTAGTTGATATATAGGGGTCCATTGCTCCGTATGCCAAAAGGAATATGTACCAGAATACAATACCACCCCAGATGAAGAGATGCTGTAAATAGGTGAAATAATTCACAGATAGTGCCATCTGACAGTTCACTACCCACACAACGCAAGTGTACATGGTAGCACCAAGGATCTCCAAGCCTACTACTTCTCCGCCTTTGCGAAAGGCTTGGTGTTCCATGGAGCAAATGCAGAAGAAGAATATCAAGACAGCAGACAATGCCCCATTGAAAGCCCATCCAAGGATACGAAACCAGCTAAATAAGACGTTTTGTACCCCTTCTTGGTATAATAGTGGGAACTGTAATACCAAAAAGAAAAGTCACAGAAATGCCACTTCATTTAGCTTTGAAGATGCTTTATGCTTAACCAATTTACCTTGATGCAAGGAATTTCTCATAAAACTTATTTAAAGAAACAAAGCCATAGAGATGAAGTTCCTACCTTGAGGCAATATCGAGCTGATACATCTTGGTCAAGCACTCCCAAAGCAATTACAGGAAGTGATGTGAAGAAAACATTATAGAGAGATAGAAACCAATCATTGTACGCAGCTTGGCCTGAGAATGATGCATATGCCTCATAGAAGAAAAGAGTGAAGCCAAATGCAATGTTCTTGTAAAAGAAATAACATATCTGCCACATAGCAAAGCAATATAGCATTGTTAGTTTCAGGAAGCTGCATATGCAGCTTTTCAAATATATTATACAGCTGTTAACCATTATGATGCAAATTATCATCATTGGATTCTGGTTGTTCTTAACAACAATGGCTATTCATATAAGTCTTTGGATAGCACCACTAGAAAGATGTACAAGTTTCAAAACATTTCCAGTTTAACAAACCTAACTATTTGGCAAAATAATTAAACATTCATGAACTATTAATGAAATATATCAAATGAAACGCTGGTCTTGTGAGACAATAAATTTCAGAGTAGACTGTACCATGGTAGAGATCCTTCTGTAACACCAATGTCCATGAACAAGTAGTAAGCGCTCCAAGAACCGGAATTGTGCAACTGCAATGTCACTCGACATTACTGCCTGATATTTGGGAAAGGCACCAAAAAGGAAATTATGACTCCATGAAGTGAAACCCATAAGCGTATTGGTAATTTAGAAAAGGAACTTGTAATAGTCTGTCTAATATTTACCTGCATTCCTTCAACTCCACTAATACCAACACCAATATCTGCTTCTTGAAGCATTCCAACATCATTTGCCCCATCACCAATTGATAGTGTTGTATTGCCTGTTTTCACTTTAACCAGTCTTGTAACCTGCAAATTTCAGAAGATTTTTCATTTGGTTTTCTTTTGCATTGATGTAGGTAGGAGTAAGCAAAAATTGCATTCAAATTATAACCTCAATAATAATAAAGCAACTGGGATCTAGCTTTCTCAACCCGCTATCTTATTCATTAGTGGAAAGGTGGTTCACTTGAGACCACCAAGGAATTGAACCCTGAGTAAGGGTAGATCCCTTTGGCCTTAAGTCTTTGCGTGTGTGAGCATGGAGGGGGGGGGGGGCGTGTGCACATTTGCCATCATCATTGTAAAAAATGCAAGTGAAGAAACTGAAACTATGTGGCAGGCTTTAATTGCCCAAGCACTTCTGCAGGATGACATATTTTCTTTTTCAGTGTTGAACAATTAAAGAGGAAAATGTTCACTTGTGGCAGAACAAATCTGCATCCCATTCATATGCCCCATCTGAAGAAATTGAAGCGACTTACAAGAGCTTTCTGCTTGGGGGATGAACGGCAGCATATGACAGAAGCACATCCAATGGCAAGCTCTAGAAACATGTCCTTGACATCATCCTCAAGTGCATAAGTGAGTGAATTCCCATCAATGATCAAGGCTAGTGCCTCAGAATTTTCACTTGACGCAGTCAGCAATGCTTTTCTCTGACTTATCTGGTGAAGGACACTTGACTTGCACGTCTAACAATATGCAAGCTCATAGGTCACACTCATGAGAGAAATCCCTCTTTGCAAAATTTGGAAGTTAAAACAAGAGTAGTTCAAAAACTTATGTTAAATATCACCTCATTTACTAGACATTCTGTGAAACATCTTAGATTGTTGTCACTTAAGATAACTTCTTAACCAACAGAAAAACTGAAACTTGAAGCAAAATGTTCAGGTCAATGACTATTTAACCATGTACTATTATGTCTCAGATTGCTGCATAAGAACAAAGTGCAAATATTACCTAACATATAAACTGGCAATAAGGTGAACTGTCAAATTCTACAGAGTTTCAAACAAACAAAACAGATTAAAAATGGAAATACAAATACATTACCTCTGCAGCAGCTGCCTTGTCACTCATTTTCTCTACAGCTTTAATTTCTGGTGTCTCCAATTTGATTATTATTTGTTTCATCCCTTGTCTAAGTAAACTACAGGCAAAGCTGCCACATTCAATGTCTAGTTAGCAATGGTAGTGCATTGGACAACGACATATATCCAATATAGTACCAATTTAGCAATAAAATATTGAGATCCATTAATCATACCCAATATTGATAGCTGTCTCCATCTTATCTCCGGTCAAAACCCATATTTTAATGCCAGCCTGGGCAAGTTTGTCGATACATTCAGGAACCTATCCAGCATAAAGGGGGGAAAAATACTAATCAAAAACACTGGATCTAATCTCCAAGAAGTCATTAAATTATTGGGTATTTGTGACATTCATGCACAATATTTTCCTACAGACAATTTGACTTCCAGTGTCTTGTTTTACTGATGAATAAAGCTTGTTAGCTTATCACACACCAAATGACTTGCACAGTAGAATTCTTAACCTTAATAAAAAATGCTGAAGTATTTAGTATGTCATAAAACTGACCCCATTTTGAAGTTTGTCTTCGACAGCTGTAGCACCGAGGAGAATCAAATCCCTCTCTATCTTTTCTGCAACTTCCTCAATAATTTCCTCTCGATCTGCACTCAATGAGTTCTTGGCCTCAGTAAATTCCTGTTTAAACAGTTTGTATTCTTCCTCATCAAGATAACGATATGCAAGCACCAAAGTCCGCAAACCAGCATCAGCATACTCGCTAATGTGCTCCTTGGTCTGCTTTTCGAACTCTCTTCCATTCTTTGCAAGTCTTTCAAATATGACACTGCTTATCAAAGAAATATGTGAATACATATCACATTGCACGTTTAAGTACTGATACGATCATGGAGTCACCATGGCCTTCTCTAATTTATGAAGAAGCTCAGGGAAGAGCTAAAGTGAGTTCTCCACTTATCACTTGGAGTAGTAATAGCATATAATCACATGCAGTTATCAATGAAGATAGCAGAAAGGAATCCATCATCTAGGAAGTTTCTGGCCAAATTGCAATATAAATGAATGAAAAAATGCAATAATTTCTACAACACACAACTTGATAGTCTTCCACAAAGTATCATCACAATTCATTATAATTAAGTCAAGCCAGCATCTTTAACAAATTCACTTAAGGTATTATAATCAATTTAAAGCGTTATCACAATTACCTACCTGTCAGCCCCTTTACAAAATAGCAGCAGCATTCCCTCATCATCTCTTAGAATCACAGACATTCGCTTTCTGGAGCTACTAAACTCAATTACATTCAAAAGTTCGTAACATCTGCAGCAATGGAAAATTTACCCTTTCTTAATATGAACTTGATAATAGCAGCTAAAATAATGAGTAAATTAGCCCTAAAGTTTTGGACTAGTCCAAAAAGATGGAATGTATTGAACAACAGAATCCAAGCTGTTTCCTGGCATAGTCATTCAAGTCCTCCATTTACAGAATCATATAAATGGAAGTGCAGAAAGTAGATTCTTTGTCCTTGAGCCAGACATTTTCTAATCTTTAGCAAGTCCCAGAGCCTAGAGGATGTCTAAGGACAAGAAACAGACCTTTCAGCCTTTTTACCAGACAATGGATTTAACTCTCGCAGTGAGATGCTTGTTTGGGTTCTTTCATAAAATTCAAAACCAAGTTCTCTAGCTGCAATAACAAATGCCGCCTCATCTGGTGACTCAGCTTCATATGATATTCTTCCACTTTCTTCATCAGTTTCAGGTATAGCAGTGTGGCAGACAGCCAGCAGTCTTAGAAACCTCTCAATAACATCTGCATGTGGTTCATTTGCCCATTGACCATTAGTGATCCTTTCGTCCACGAAATTGAACCCTTTTATGAGAGGTTTCTCTTCAGTTTGTTCCTCAGCATCTTCCTCTCTCATGTCTTGTGGTAAAGGAGACCCTTTTCTCGGAGCCATTGCTTTTTCAACTTCAGTAACTCCACGGCCATAAGATGTCCCAGCCACTGAACACTTGATAAATTCCATTGAGTTGCAAGTCAATGTTCCTGTTTTATCAGACAGAATGGTGTCTACCTGACCAAGTTCTTCATTTAAATTTGAGGTGCGTGCTCGTGCAGGCTTATCAGTTTCTTCATAGTACATGTGCTGGTCTTGATTGATAAAAATGCTCTGGAGAACTTTCACAATTTCTATTGATACATACAAGGAAATTGGAATTAAGTAACTGTATAGCATCAGGGCAGTCAAAAATTGCAAAATTGCTGCCACTGGTGCTCTGGCTGGATCATAGTAAATTGTTGTTTCATCTGGTCTGAGATACCATCTTGTCATCCTTCCATTATCAATATCTTCCCTAGTTGCAATTCCAAAGAAAATTGACCCTACAATAGACATTAGAACCAAAACGAAGAATAAGAAGTAGACTATCTTGTCCATCCTCCTCTCAATTTTGCTCCTCTTGGAAGGGGGTGCTGTTGAATTTTGAACGACCTTTGTGTCATGGCCTGTGAAGATGACCACCCCGTAAATATGATCTGTATTTCGTAATTTTGAGTCTCTAAGCAAAAGCTGCTGTGGTGAAAGTGGGTACTGTTGTTCTCCAATCTCCAAACTGCCTACAAAAGAGTATAAATTTGCATTTGGATCTTCACATCTAATTATAGCCTTAAAGTCTTGAAAGGTTGAGTCCTCATGCAGAATTGAAGTTGCATCCAGTGCTTGTTTCAGTTTTAAGTTTGTTTCCCCATCAAGGTTTGTTGTCTCAACATAGCAAATTGCATCCTCATAACTTGATGAAAATAGGATAAGATCAGCAGGAAAAAATTCATCCTTCGCCACCTTAACAATGTCCCCTACTTTCAAATTCATCCACTTGGTATGATCAAAAGCACCATCACCACAATGAACTTTTACCCTGCGATTGTTCATCTCAATATCCTGGAAAATTTTCATAATATCATGAGATCAGAGGAAGAGGTTTGGTTATTAGCAACGGTGGAGTTTAACATATGTTTCATTCTTGAGACTCATCCAACAGCTTAAGTCACTGGGTTGAATGGCTTATTGACATAGTATCTGAGCCTTTATGGCAAAAAGGTCATGAGTTTGAAGTGTTCTTAGGTCTTGCATTCTATGAAAAGCAATTCATCCAAAGGAAAAAGAAAAAAAGAGCACATTATTTCAACAGTCTGGTCTTGTAAGTAGTACCATAATTTCTGAATAAATGAAAATTTGGAAATTTCTCTTGAGACTGTTTCCAGAGAACAATGCCACAATTTGACATAGCCTACCATATCTTACGGCAAACTTATGTTGTAATTCAGAGCAGAAGAAAAGAATTGTCCATGGAAAATAGAAAGTTGTATTTAACCTGGCACTGGTAACACGGAGCTTACCTGCTTTTTCCTTCTCCAATCTTCAATCCCCTCTTTCCCCATTGTAGCACCAATAACAACAAGAAGAGGAACAACATTACTGACAGCCGAGTAAGGTGAAAACGGAGTGAAAGACAATATGCTACAGATGAGGAAGTAAATATTGGCAACCCGCCTGAATTGCTCAAACAATGACCTGGGTAAAAATGTAGCAAGAGTATACTTTGTAGTTCTAACATAGTTGCTGCCATAATTGAGCACACTGGCTTCAAAGCTTATAGGGTCATTGCAATACACTATTCTAGAGAAGCCAGGCCCGCCAATCAATGAATGCTCGCCTTTGAAAGATGCCTTTCCACATGAAAAGGCATGGATTCTGCTGAATTGCTGCTTCTTTCTCCTACCACCAGCCATTATATGCAAGTGACAGTTTTATCAGGTGTTTGCTTAGAACAGATTCGGACCTCAGAATCTCAGCACTTCAACCATGTTTCACTGCCTAGACCAAAAGAATATATAAGGCACAAGGAAAAGGAAATCCCACAAAGAAAACTATACTGTTGTTATGTTATTTAGCCAAACATTTAGAAATAAGATGGAACAAAGAGAGAGTCTAGATTTAGCTACAGCTAGTTACTCAAGATTTTTAATCAGCAAAAAAAAAAAAAAATCAGATAACAAAACCCATAAAAAGAAAAAAACAAGGACCTTCAAATGTAAAGCACGAATTGTGAGCTAGAAATTTACTGCTTACAAATTGAATATGCCTACTCTATGAAGCAGCAAGGAAAGGAAGTTTGGTGCTTCAGTGAGATTATTGCTCTTTTTTTTTTTTTTCTGTGAAGGTAGGTGGACAAGGACAGTAATTTCTTACTTTGACTTTTATACAGGAAACCATAAACGCGAATTTGGGTTTTCAGCTAAACCTATGGTACCAAACTCAACTACTTCAATTTGAAAAACAAAAAGGAAGCCAACCCCATTATAAAGTAAGCCAAACCAGTGTCTCCCCAGACGTTAACCAGCTGCTGAAGCCCAAAAGACTATATTAATCTACAGCTATCAACAGCTTAAAAGCTACCACTAATGTACAGATACTCATAAAGCTATGCATATTTTTTGAGTGAGAAGCTAGTATTCTAGAATGTCAAAGGAAAAGCTGCAGAGAAGAATGAGAAGGTTACAGAGACAGAGAAAGGGTGAGTCTTTGCCCGACTGGGGGCATTCTGGGTCAACCGGGTCTTCTAGCTCCAAGATACAAAACTGTGGTAGAAAATTATTACACGTCAAGTGGGTACTTTAGCATTTACGTTTCCATGATGGGGGCGGCAGAGAGAGAGAGAGAGAGAGAGAGACAAGAATGGTCATGGCGGACGTGCAGCTGGGGGCATTATGCTGACAGTTAAAAAACACAACTTGAAAGACAGTTGAGACGTTCTCCACACTAAGATTTGATATTTAGGATCTGATCATCAATGTTTTTTGATAAATTTTGAACTTTTATGGGGATGATTCATTTTCCTCCAAATCCAGAAGAAGGTAGACTTAAATGCCTGTGGCCTCACATGACAATACAAAACCAAAAGAAAAGACAAGTGAGAAAAGAATAGGAAAAAACATAAATTAAAACATACTATAACTATGGTTATGATATTTTTTTTCTATTAATACTTTTTATTTTATAAAGATTCATTTATTCTCTTGGACATTCAATACAACCATCACCAAAATCATATATGCTTGGGCACCTTGTAAATTGTTATTCAGATTTACTAAAAATGAAAAAAAAAAAAATATATATATATATATATATATATATTTTATTTTTTTTTTGTTATTCCAAAAGGATTCTATATACCCAACAAAGGGTTAGGACAGTAAACAATAAATGAGCTCCATTAAATGGATGACAAACCCAAAAATCAAAGTTTTATGCACAAGGTCTGGATTGCTGGCTCCCAAGACTGTCAGCTGTCTACACCCTTGAAGAGTTAGAATACAAACTACTAACTAATGTCTCATTTAATGTCTAATATTTGGATTCTCAATTATTATGATTTCTTTTTCGGCCTTTCCTTTAACGTTAATCTCTATAATTAAAAGGAATGTGCTTGAATCATTCGCCTAAACATGAAAATGAAGGATACTTTATTAACTAAATTCTATATATATATATATAAAGAAGTCTAAACCAATATTACTTTTTATGAAACAAAGAGGCAAAACTGGCAAATTGACCTTTATTATGGACAGGAATGGTTGGTGGGTCAGTAGACTGGTTAGAGGGAAATCGAAATTAAAGAATATACATATGAAAAATTTAAACGTAGATGCAATTAGAGGCTCAGAGACTTGGACTATAAAGCGAATAGTTTTTGGTGGGGTATGGGGGCCCCCTTGGACAGTAGAATGTGATTTTCTTTTATTCGAATTGCCACTAAAATGTAAAGATGAAGTTAACATATATATATATATATATATATTTAATTATTATTATTATTATCACATTTTTAATCATTTAATTAGCTTAAGTGGCCAACAAATTTTTGGGTTTGGAAAATTAATGAGATCGAATCCTACCTCAAAACCCCCTATATTACAATTTACCATTTTCAAATAAAAAAAATTATTATGTTTTCTGCAAAAAATTATTAGTATTTTTTTTAGTTAATTTTATATCATTAATTTGTCAACCGAGGAAACTTAACATTAATGTCGATCATTCCCTTATACTTCACGATCCAACATCCACAATAATAATAATTAATATTAATATTAAGAAAAAATCATAAGCGTGAAATATATTTACATACCATTTAAAATAATAGTTTGGTAGTAATTGGATAAACTTTTTCTTGCATTGTTCTGTTTAAAATTCTCTATTATCAATTGTTTCAAATGAAAGAAATATTTATATTAAATATGTAGTACAAAAATTTGAATTTATTAATATTAAAGTTATATATATATATATATATATATATATATATATATATATATATATAATTAATTTAATAATATTTGTGAAAAAATAAATAAAATATGTGAATTCATAATCTCGATTTAGTCATTATTGCAACAATAATTTAAGTGATTGGGAGACACCTTTTTCTTAAAAAAATTACATTAAAAAATGCTGACGGTCAAATAATTTAGAAAAAAGGAAAAAAGGAAAAAATAAAAAAATAAAAACCAATATCCGCGCCTTAGCCAATTCCCACGTAGCCCGTATACTACACTCAGCAATTTTAGCTTTGGCAACGCCCGCAACGAACCTCGTTTATCGTACACGCTCCAAATAAGGAGCGTGTTAAACAAAGCGCACTATTGTCTGGATTGGAGGGTTGCAGGTATCGTCTGCGAGACAGACCCAGGTCACTTATCGTGAAACACTTAACCCAAAAATCCAGACCCCTTTATTTTCTGATGATATAACCACACACAACCACCATCCATCGGTGGTATTTCTATTTATAACAATTAATCGGTGAGCCATGAGCCGCTTTCTCTCTTTCATCTCTCCTCCGGCTTCGCCGGTCGCGATCCGTTTTACTAGCTTTCTCCGCCCGTAGATTCCGGCGACCTCCTCTCCCGTTTCGACTCGGTGAGTCAAATACCTCGGTTTGGCCTCCTCTCTCTCTCTCTCTCCCTCTCCCTTTCTTATATCGTTCCTCAAAATCCGGTGCTCTGGTCTTGTTTTTTTTTTTTTTTTTTCTGTTTCGATTCGATTCTTAGAGTAGGCGTTTTCAGTGTACGTGTGTAAATATCCAGGGGTCCGTGGATGTATTTATTTAATTATTATGAATGAATGAATTAATTTGTTTGGTTTCATGTTTTGAAGAAAAAAGATGGAGCCGATGGATATTGTTGGTAAATCGAAAGAGGACGCCTCACTTCCAAAAGGTTTTTTTTTTTAAATAAAAAAATTAATTTTGATTTTGATTTTTGTTTGCCTTATCTCTATTTACCAATTATTTTGCTCGTCAATTTTTTTTATTTTTTTTCCATTTATCGTAGGCTTCTTCCCATTTTGATTTTTCGCCTAGCATGCTTTGTTTTTTTTTTTTGGGGGGGGGGGTTGTTATTCTTAAATTTTCGAGCTTGTAGTTGTGGTTTATGAGTCTAAAATTGGAAAATTGGGTAATCACATGTCCTATAGACTATCATGATTTAGCTATCTGTTTTCCATGAAAATTGAAAAAAGGCTCATTGGATCCTCAAGGGAAAAATAATAGTATTTTTGTGAATTTTCTGAAAAATTGGTAAGCTTCATTTGTAAATTTCATGTTGGAATAATCATCATGAGGAATAGACTTTATAAGCAAAAGCTGTGACTTCAAGAATCTCTGGTTTGGTTAATGTTTTCAAAATCACTTGGTCCGCTAAAGCCTGATAGAAAAGAGGCTACAAGGCATGAAGCTCAAGCATGGGAAGTGGGATGCAAATTTAAAAATAACAATAAATTGTTGAGAAAAATATATAAACAAGATCTATTTGTAACAAAAAATATCTAAATAAGTTGTGTAATCTATTACCTGAAATAACTGAATGGTGCCAGAGCGCTATTTGCTGTATTAATACTCATAATTATCAAATTGTGTATCAAACCATCTATTCATTTTTGGATTTATTAAATATCTTATATTATAAATTTTTTCAGTTTTGGAAATTTCAGTTTACAGATATTTAAATCTCTAGGAAACATTCTTACTTATAATTTCATGCATATGTAGTAGTAGAAGTAATAATAACAATAATAATAATATCTTCTTGTATATGTAATAACATTCTTGCATATAATTTCATGTATAATATCATCTTGTATGTTTCTTGAAAACCAACAAATCTACTATTAAAGCGAGGAAGAAAACCCATTTGGTGTAAATATGGCAAAACTATAAAAAGAGACAAGAATGGAGACAATAGAGATGTCTGGGGAAACCGAAAATATGTTCTCCATTCTTATTTGTTTATCTTTGTATCTTTGTTTAGAGGGAAGAAAACAAGTGAGATTGATTGTAATTTATTGTCCTTATTACCCCAAGTAATGAATAAACTAACAACTGACAATTTAAGGATAAATCAGTACATTTACCTATCAATGCTTCAAAAAAAAAAAAAAACATATAAGTGCACTAAACATGAGGGCCCTTGTTGGAAGCTGCCTTGCCTAAGGCATCAAGTGGTGCTGGCCCCCTTCAGCTCTTTGCCTAGGCAAGTGAGGCAAGCACTTTTAACACACTGGTTTGTTTTGTTTACAATTATTTAATTGGTTTTGCCTGCTCTTACTATTTTTCTGTTTATAATTATAGTTAATGTGCGACACAACTAACATGGTATAACTCTCAAGCTCTGCAGACATTTAGCTATGAAATTCTGTGTATTGCTTGCTTGAATAGATTCTTCTGTGCTAAATTGCAACCATTCAGTCTAGATGTGTTATTCATGAGATTGGCTGGTGGATCTCATGTGAGGGTGTTTCGCTGACAAGGTTTTGGCCAAGGACAAATGGAGTGTTTGTGATTAAAACTATTGCTGACTGGCATAGCTATAATTATCTGCACCTGTAGTGACAAACTTGGGTTTGAACTCTGATAAATCTGACCTTAAGAATGCAGTTGTGAGGTTGAGCAGCATCTGGTTATGCTTTGCTGCTCCTAGCAAAAGCATATACTAATTTAAACTTTAGGCATTTGAGATACATGCCAGTTGACATCCTAAATACTACTTAGGTTGTCTTTACTCTTTCCCAGATAATCACTTCTATGCTGCTTTCAGTAGACAAGAAAGAAGAAGAAACACTTAGATACCACACAGATCTGTAGACATGCATGCTTTTCCATACCGACGGAGACATCTATATTTATACTTGTGTGCACACACACACACTGCATTTGATGCTTGAACTAAAAGTGGGTGATACCTTGTTATTCTTGTATTTAATTACTTCTCTCAAGCAAGTCTTGAATTTTCTTTGCAGCAACTATGACCAAAATCATCAAGGAGATGTTACCACCAGATGTTCGTGTTGCAAGAGATGCACAGGATCTTTTGATTGAGTGTTGTGTGGGTAATATATTTGCACAATTTCTTATTCAATTGAGTTTTTATGTTTTGTGATTGGCCTCTTTGAAGTGTTGTGTCCTGTGTGTTGATTTGTATGGTCTGAATGTCCTTTTGGCTGGTAATATATCCAAATTTCCCTTATGAGCATCAGTCCCATGAACTATTCTTTCCTTCAGTCAGCAATTTGTATGGTTATTAGTCTTTCACATCTTTATGAAGATCTTTCTCTCTCTCACTTGCACTCACAGTAATAGCTTCCCCTAAATGCTCAGATAGATTATTGGTTCCTCTTTTCATAATTCTTATGGTTCTTACAAGAAGCACTCATATGTTCTGTCATGTACTTGTCTTGTGTTTTTTTTTTTTTTTTTGACAGTATTGCATTAGATTTGCCAATTCTTTTGTGTACTCATGCCAGGAGGAGAGCACTAGAGGAAATACTTTGATAATCTTCATTACTGAACAATCCATTTATGGTTGTGGAGAAAATATCAAGTGATGTTAGTTAGAGGCTGCCTCTCATCCTGTCTATTTTGATAACATATGGTTTTTGAAAAGAATCTAACAAGTTAAGGCTTATTAATACCTAGGATCTAAAGTCCTATATCCTTTTCAGCTGTATTCTAACCAGTCAAACAAAACCAATTCTCCTCATCACCCTCTCATGCATTTTGACAACTGTTCACTTTTACTATGAAGAAGTTTTTGGTGTAATTGGTATGGTTCTGATATTTTTAATGGTGTCTGAAGGAAGTATTCTTTTCTCAGAATTCATAAATCTTGTGTCATCTGAGTCCAACGAAGTATGTAACAGGGAGGAGAAGCGGACAATTGCTCCTGAGCACGTACTAAAGGCTTTAGAGGTAAATGACTGACCGAATTCCACAGTTGGATCTTTTCTGATGCTTATGATCTATTAAAGTACTTTCTGCATAGGGAACAATTATTGTGTAGTGAACCTATTTCATTTTTGGTAAATTTTAATGAGATTTTTAGCATTTTCGACATGATAATCTGCAATTAAAAATGTTTGCTGGTAAGAAATGAACTTTAGGACATAAAGAAAACCTACAAGGCCTTGCATAAAGTGAAAAGCCTTGTAGCTATAAGCAGTCCCTTGGGCAGTCCTTTCAGTTACCTTAGTAACAGATTTTCTATCTGATATGTTCACAAAAGGGGCCATTCTTTCACTTTGTGGAACCAGGTAGCATTCTGCATTTGAGTTCTGTATTGCAAGTCAAAAACTCTACTAATAGCTGTTTTGCAGCCTCATACGGGAAGTGGTTTAGATGTGCTATCTTCATGTGTATTCTGGCGTACTTTTTGATGTTTAGGTTCTTGGATTTGGAGAGTACATTGAGGAGGTTTATGCTGCATATGAGCAACACAAGCTGGAGACTATGGTAGTTTATTTTGTGCCTCTTTCCAACTTTAAGCTTATGTAAGAGATTTAGAAACTGTTTGCACAGCACAGTACAACCATCAAATTGGACTCATTACTGGTTTATTCAGTATCTGCTGCTCTGTTTCTGTTTAGAATAATAGAAGTGTATTGAAGTTGCTATTGAGGATTCTCTCCCTTATACATATTTACATATTTTAATTATCAACTGCATTTTTTTTTTTTTTTTTTTGGCTATTTGAAAATTAATTTTTGAAGGTGGGCACTAGTTTTCCCCTAACAGTGTATCCGGGGCTACCTTCCAGCAGGACTCCTTAAAAGGTGGCAAATGGAACAATGGAGCTGAGATGACAGAGGAAGAAGCTGCAGCAGAACAGCAAAGGATGTTTGCTGAAGCACGCGCAAGAATGAATGGTGGGGCTGTTGCCCCCAAGCAACCAGAGACTGACAGAAGTTTAGAGAGCTAACCTTAGAACCTTTTAATTTTTAAAGTATAGGCAAGCGTCTTTGTCTCTTTCTTTGGCTCGGCTAATCTCCTCTTTCACTGTACATTAGTCTTTGGCAAGAGCATTGACTTGTGCGGATATGCAATGCACTTCTATCTGTGCTCCTATCAGCAGGACATGTTCTGTATAACTTAGTGTGTAATTATTGCACGTTTGTCTTACAGGTATTGCATTTTGTACTAATTACCTGTTGCGCAATTGAATCTGTGTTTTATAATATCAATCAAGTGGTCAATATGTTAGATATACCCGGTAACCTATTAAACTTAGAACATTGTTGGAAAGTAACCTTATGACCAACCACTTGTGCATTCCATCGGCTGCTTGAAGCATAATACACGTCGAAGTAATTCGGGCTCTTCCAGCCAAATTGGGATGAGGGCGGTGGTCAGAGGGGGTCCTAACCTTTTTTTTTTTTTCCCCTTGAAAGCTGGCTTGTTATGACTCTTCCATGATTACCCTCACATGACTACCATCTGTTTCCGAATCGGGACGTTACCTATGATCTACGAGGCTGTGGCTACTAAGCAAAAAGGTGGCGTGTCAACTTTTTTTAAATGAAATCAGAACAGTCGGTTGGACATTTCTGGGGGTCGTACATGCAAATAAGGTGTCACTGTGTCAGCTCGACAGCTCTCGAGCAGGCGAATAGAGACTGATCATCCAATTTACTCTTTTGGACCCAACATCACCCAACCAGGAACACGTTTACATTGGGAAGGCATTGATACAGAACTTGGTGTTGTGAACATGTCTGGGTGCGAATGTGTTATATCTGGAGGGTGTAGTTGCCAGTCACCTTGCTGATGTTTGATTCAGGTCATCAGAGTCAGTCAAGCAACTCTCTCTCTCTACCCCCCCGGGGTTGCCCCACAAGAAAGTGAAATGACAAGCTTATTGTCCCCTGAGATTCCTTTCTTTTCCATAATAAAATCTCACTCCCTATCTAATGGAAGCCCCACAAATCAGCAAGAGATCCAAACCCCAACCCCAGAGTCCTACTCGCCCACCCACCCGGAGCGGCTATAAGGAGTAACCTTCTCATTGATATTGCTTTCTCACATAGGAAAAAAAAAAGAAAGAAAGCAAAGCCAAAGGAGTCATGGCTAGATCCTCTCAAGACTCCTCAAAGAGACACTTCCACTGGACCAAAAAGATTGGGACTGAAGACGATGAAAAAGCTCCAACCTTCAAGCCCTCCTCAAACACCAATCATCAGGAAGATAAAAAGGAAAACCTTAAACCCACCCATGTCCCAATGCACACTCCAAAGAGGAGACTTCCGGCAGTAGCAGTTTCCAGGCTTCGATCGGTACTTACAGCCTTCGGCAAGAACCGAGCAGGCCTCCCAATGGGGCTTGGCCCCCGAGTTGTAGGCACTCTTTTCGGGCACCGGCGGGGGCACGTTCATTTCGCATTCCAAAGAGACGCCACTTCTCCTCCAGCTTTCCTTATTGAACTTGCCACTCCAATTAGCGGGCTGGTTCGAGAAATGGCGTCCGGGTTGGTGAGAATTGCATTGGAGTGTGACAAGGAGAAGGAGGAGGAAAAGAAAGCTGTGAGATTGCTGGACAAGCCAATGTGGAGGACTTATTGCAATGGCAGGAAGTGTGGGTTTGCTGCAAGAAGGGAATGTGGGCCTAAAGAGTGGAAGGTTTTGAAAGCTGTGGAGCCAATCTCAATGGGTGCAGGCGTTTTGCCAGGTAGCGGAGCTGAAGCTGGAGCTGACGGTGAACTCATGTACATGAGGGCTAAGTTTGAGAGAATCGTTGGATCTAGAGATTCCGAGGCGTTTTACATGATGAATCCTGATAGCAACGGATCACCTGAGCTTAGTATCTACTTGCTTAGAGTCTAAAGTCTCAGTTAATCATATTTCCTGTTCTTCTTTTTTTTTGGGTCCTTAGAATTTCTTAAGGGTAAGCAAATGATACATGGTCAGTTTCCTTGTTTTCTTTATTTTCGTTCCCCCCATTTTGAGAAAATGGGAAGGTGGGCTTTACTTGTATTTTGTTAGTTTAGTTGGGGAGAGGCAATACATTAGAACGAGCTGCATAGGTGGGGTCATGAAGTTGTATATGTATAGTTTTTCTTCAATCCTTCAGCAAGTGATGAGGCAAAGTGGCTAATGCAATCATGAATGTCATCTCATTTTGGCAACCTAATTTGTTTTACATGCCATGATCACGTCATTGCTGACTTTTCTGCTACTAAATTCCCAAAGAAAGAAGGTAATGACAAAAACGGGGCCTCAAAAGAAGGCGGATCTTGGTACCCACATAATCTTTGCAGGTGGAATTTTTATATTGGAAACACCTGGATAAGCTCCACTATCAGATTGGAATCATTCCAAGATGTTATCAAGTCTCAAATGCACTCGGGATGTAGGCCATCATAAACCCCATTATATGGCACTAGTCAACCTACTCGTGTATACAATTTGTATATGACTTCATTTTCATGAGGATTTTCCGGCTGCAAAACCGCCACATTTCCAGGGAGGCAGGGGTACATATTTTATTCAGATAGGGAAAGAAATGTGTCCTTGGGGAATTTTTCTTTGGGGGACAATAGTTAACTCACAAGGAACAATCAAGCTATTTATAACTTCACAAGGAATCAACCTCTACAGATTGGTTCGTTTCTGGGTTGATTGTGTTTCATTGTGCCGGGTTGTTATTAACATTTGTGCATAACGAACTTATTGAGGACTTTTTACTTTTCACGTTTACCCTCAACATCTGTAGTTTATGTGGCTGGAGAGCTCAAGACATCCTATATACCTGGTGTTGTTTCCAATTTATTCTGCGTTCAGGCCAGAACAACGAGAATTTTTCCTCTTTGGTGCTTTCTTAGGTGTAGAGCTAAGATCCATAGGCTACTTATTTTAGCACATCTATCCCATGAAAATATCCGGCATTTGGTCTATAAAGTGCAATATGTTCCAACTTCCAATCATTCATTTTGGTTCAAAAACTCTGCGTGGATTGATCCCAAGGAATATATTAAAGCCTAATCATAGAAGTCATCAAAAGCAAAAATGTGTCAAAAGAACGAACAAAAAAAAATTCAATCCCTGACTGCAGAATTAGGCCTTCGGTCAATTGTTGACTGCTTTTTTCATTTTTGGCAGCATTTGATGCTCTCCCTCCTCCGCATTGCAAAGCACGACTCTTCCATTCCGCATTCCTTTGTAATTGACACATTTGGCCCCAAGGGAGTAAATCTTGACATGGGGTACTTTGGTCTCCTTGAAACTTGAAAAGGAGTGGTCTATGACACTGTTCCCGTGCATACTGCCACCTCTCTCCTGGTCTCAAGGCTTTATGGCGTCCCTTCTTCACTCTTCTCTCTCTTCTTAAAGAGAAAAAGAAGAGGGGGAAGAAAGAGTGCAGAGGTTGTGTGTTACAGCTGGGACAAAAAGCAGTCTGTTATAGGATTATCCCCCAATTGCACAAAAAACGAGGCTTGTTTTTGCATCATCTACGCGTCATCCTTCCTTCAAAAGATTCAAAAGTCGTGTGTTCTTCCTTGTAAAGTGAAGGCCACAATGCTTTCGTGCCATAATTGTTCCACTGAATGCAAACTTTGGTTTCAAAGGTGGCCCGTAAATGGTTGTTAGCTAGGCGTAGGGCCAGCTAGAGTTGCTACTAGGGTGATCTTGGTCCGGTCCAATTCAATTTCCAGCTAGAACCCGCGGCTACAATTCTGACAGATGAAACAATCAAGGGTTTCAACATCCTTAATAAAAACATCGGTTCGAACCGAGTTTTCGGTGTCGTGCAGTCCATTTCATTTGCTGGTCCGATTTACCAGACGAGACTTGTTCTGGATTGCAGCTTTTATTAGAACTGGAGAGGCCATTCTAATTCTTGGTTCGGTTCGAATTGGAACTGGAGTGAGGTCTACCGCGAGAGTGCTGTCGGTTGGTTTTCATTCTGTAAACAAGAGAGCCGAACGATTGTTGGATCAAATGATGATATAGTACAATCATCTCTCGCTGACACTATACCCCATGTGTGTGCTCACATAATCATTTTACAATATGTAAATTATAAAAGATGTATATAATTAAAATAGAATATATAAATACGTATCTATTTTATACATTCAACTCTTTTTAACATTTTTAATAATTATGTGTACTTTTTTTCTATTTTTATCTATTTTTTCGTGCACATTCCACTTTACTTCTTTACATATCATACTTAAATTAAAATAATAATAATAATAATAAAAAATAAAGAGAGAGAGAGAGAGAGAGAGAAAACGGGTAGAAGCATAAACTCCATTTCTATCACGTCATCCACATCTTCTCTATGTCTATATCTTTCCTCTCTGTATGGAAATTAAAGTAGTAACCTTGCTCCTTCCTCAAGAAGAAGAAGAAGAAGAAGAAGAAGAAGAAGAAGAAGAAGAAGAGAAGTTAAAGAAATAAATAAATAAAAGGTTGTACTCTTACTCTAATAGATACGTGATCCTAAAAGAGGTGTGATATGGAAGTAATAATGACTTGACGCCGCATTGGATTGCTACGTGGTCATGTGGGACAACTTTGTGTTTAAATTAATTTGGTTGTTGCTCATGCCATGTGTGGTTGTAAATAAATTATGATTTATGAGTTTGAGTTTTTAGTCGAATGCTATGGCTATTTTAGCTATTGTTCATTTATCTTACAAATATATTGTAAAATAATTTTTTTTTTTTTAGTTCTCCTTCAAAGAATTGTACAAAATGTAAAGATAAAAGTAAAAAGAAAGAAAATATGGCGAGAGAATAAAGAGAACAAAATGTGGATAAAAAGAGTAGAGAGAATAGGTAGCGTGTGGAGAAATCAAATATAAGGTTTAGAGTGAGAGAAAATGTGTAGACACCAATAATTAATGGCACAGTAATTCTTAACCATGTCAATTGCCAAGCCAATTGCTCATTAACAGCTCGGTAAATCCGTTTCAATAGAGACTATTTTTTTTTAAAAAAAAAAAAAAAAGAAAAAAAGAAAAAAAGAAAAGAAAACTCTCTTCATTTTATATCAATGAATGATTCCGAAACCCGAATTTTAAGCTCATTGGAAAGGGGGAGGTTTTGTGATCCTACCCTTTTGTGAGTTAAAGCTCATGAATGATTGTTGGTGACCTTATTAACAAATTTTCTTCTAAAAAGATAAGACCTTAATAACAAATATTAATTGAATAAAGTTAGACAGATTGGCTCCAAAACATTTTCTTAAAGAGAAAAAAAAAAAAGAGAAGCTCCAACATAAGATCGAGTCACCCCACAAGCCATAACCATAAGGGGAGAAGTGGGTTAGTGGGAGCTAATCAAAACCTGAACTTAAAAAGTTTCTGAAGATGAAGACACCCTTTACTTATATATGGAAAGTGATGGTTTAGAACAGACAAGACCAGTTATTATTGCCAGCATAATTACATATAATCATAGAAACGAATGACATCTTTAATTCTCGTTTAACTCATACCTTGCTCTGTATTATGGCCTAGATACTTTCTTTCCAGTGCAATCAAAAAAGTAATTATTATTTATTATTTTTCTGGGCCCAGTTGAAACAGAGAGATTAGCTCTAAGTGAGTTATGGGGGTTCAAATTCCATATTTTCCACACCTTTATGTTTGATGATCATTAGATTGTTTATATACCTCTTGCTATGCGTACACAAAGGAAGAGAAGCTGTTTTATTATTATCATTATCATTATTATTGTGCATTATTTTCAATGGGTATAATTGCCCAGAAAATTCGGTCAGGGACAGATAGAAGATTTGAAAGGATGAGTAAATAGGTGCTAATATAAGAATTGAGTCTTTGGATTTTTTCAAAAAGAGCAAGAAGATATGAGTTAATAATTATAATAATGTAATGTGTGGACCAACGTTTACAACATATTCAATTTACTATCTTTATATAATTTTTGTATTCCAAGAAACTGTGAAAAGATTATCAAGATTAAAACTTGTCTAATAATAGCAAGAGAGCAACAGAATTATAATCATATTTTAAGAAGGTGAAAAATATGAATAAATATCCATTATCAGAGTGTTCTCTAAATTCGTGGACAACTACAGAAGAACAAATAAAGCTGCAGTATTTACCAATGAACTTAATGCAAGAAATCAACTTTACGAAAGAATCACACAATAAGCAACAAAATCTACTCTCATAGGACCACTACAGTAAGCAATAGAATAAAAATATCATCACTCTCGGGAAGAAAAACACCCGATGGACATTGTTGTTTTCTGCTTGATCATATTGTTCTTCGATCTCCTTTTACTGCCTCTGTTTCCTATCCTGCTACTTCAGAGGGCGAGGTCTTTGACGAGCAAAACCTGGCTGTGAGGCCCAAATATTAAGAAAAACCAGAAACATGGATGTGCAAGCTGCATCAGTTGCAGAAAAAGAGAAATTCATGTACTTAAAGATGAAATACAGACAGATATTTGGACCTCGTATGGAAATTCCAGCCCATCTGTAAAGCCTTTTGGTATTTTCAACTCGGCTTATAATATATTTCTTTGTGGAATACTCAGTACTTAGAGAGCTATTGAAGTGTTCTCTATATCCGTCTTTTATAATTTGAAAGGGAACTAAGGGAGAAATTTTGACTGGTACCTGGAGAAGCATGGAAGGAGCTGCAGCAGGATCAGTAACGACATGACTTCTGGTTTTCCTTCCATTTGTTGTTGCAACCGATGGGTCGTTGGTTGTTGTTATATCCCAAAAGCTTCGTTTCTTTGCTGTTGGAACTGGCGACTTAGAAAAACGGTGACTTGGACTCTTCAATTCATGAGTTTGTGTTTCCTTTGGCCGCAAAATGGACCTTGTGACCACCCTTTTTGACCCATCTGTCACCATTTTTTCTGATGGTTTATCACTCTTCTGAGAAAGCCCTCGAATAAGATCATCTTTCTGCTTTAGTTGTGAGGTGTGATCTTTCTTTGTTCTCTCAAGCTCTGTCTCTAATGCCTTGACAAGCTGCTGAAGAGTCCTGACTGAGTTTTCTGGTCCCTTTTTCCTAGATTCTGGTGTGAAACAGTTCCCGGCTAAGAATGAAGATCTGGTTTTCCTTTTCTCGTTTGGTTGGGCAGTAGATGGAGGAGTTGACAAAGAAGTAACTGAGGTAGGGGTTGGAGAGGAATTTGCAGCCAAGGATTGCGCTTCCAGGACTAGTAGCTTTTGTTTCTGCCTAGCTAAATGCACTCGCAATTCACGGTTCTCTTTTTGCAATTCAAGTATTAGCTTAGCCTGATCAGTTTCACATTCCGGCATTTGTTGTATTTCCTCGTTTGCCTCACATGCCTGCAAATAAACGAGTGGTAAAGAGAAAATGTCAGTGCTTCTGCCAAAACTACTATAACACTGAGTACCAACTAAATCACTTTCACTACTGCAGACTTCTCTGACTTATTGACCAAAATTCACAAAGAATACTTTGATAAAGAAACCAATAAAACTGGATGAAACGAGAAGCTAAGAAGATAACCTTGGTCCGAATCTCCTTTGCGCGATCAGCCCAATGTAGGGTGTTTTGTGTTTCGCCAAATGAAGTATTGCTTGGACTAATATTTGCAATCATTACAGTGTTGCAAGCTCCTCCCAGTGAGTCCTTGAGGAGTTGAGTGAGCTTTGAGTTTCGGTATGGTACATGTTTCTTACCCTCAACAAGGGCATTGATACAACTGCTTAGTGCAAGAAGTGACCGATTTATGTTGGCTCCCTCAAGTGATCTCAGTGTTCGCTGATCAGTTGCAAGGGCTCTTTCTGATCCAGCAAGATCAATAAGAGAAAGCTTTCCCACTCTGTGGACAACATTCATGGAAGCATCCCTGGTTCGATATTCAACAACAACCTTAACGGGACATAAGAAGTAAAATTATATTCCATATAAATCACATAAAAAAGGGTTCATGCACAAATTATAAAAACAAAGAAGTGGTGACGTGTGGACTTACCTGCAGAATAGCATGGGAGCGTGAAGAGGTTTCATTGGCACGAGTTGGTTCAGTGGTTCGGTTTTGGTTTCCTCTTTGAAGCAACATCATTACCTGCCAAAGGACAGATAAAAATATCAATATTCCCCGTTGTTCATTCCATAATCTTCAAAATGTGATACGTGAAAGTAGGATATTACTTCATCTGTAGAATAAGCTCTGTACTGTGTCAGACCAGCAGCTACAATTCCCTGATACATTATAAGAGATATCATTTGTTAACAAACAACACATTTACTCCTGAGATGCAATCTCAATATAGCATCTCTGAAGAAAATTGACAACACCATACATCAATGTAATTTATACCCTCATAAAGGAAAATATAAAACAACAAAGAGGGGAGTGGAATTGAGTTTAGAAGAGGAGGGTGTGGCTAGGCTTGTGCCATGGAATTAGTACAGGCCAAAAAGACTGTTTTCAAGAAAAAAATCTCACTATAGATAAGGCATCCTTAATTTATTCAGCCCTCTGGAAAAAGTAATATAAAAAACTATTAAGCAAAATCCAAGGAATGTATGATATTCCAATATTGCTGCATACAAAGTAAAGAGATCACCTGTTTATCTTCTCTAAGAACCAGAGGCCTTCCAGGAGAGATTAGATCTCTAACACTTTCATTGTAAACCTCAAGGTATGAGAGATGAACCACATGGTTTCCATCACAGCTTCTTTGTCTTGTCTTGGCAAAAAGATCCTTAATTGCCAAAACCATCACTCCAGGATTTTCTACTGTCCCCAGCATTGTATATGTTTTACCAGCTCCAGTGGCACCGTAGCAGAATACTGATCCATTCCTTCCTTGCAAGACTGCTTCCACAAGCTCTGCTGTCCTGCAAATTCAGTTCAAATAATTACCCTTTTTGGCTTAAATGATACTCTTACCAATCATGTTATGATGAATTTACTTTTCATCAATGAAATGCTAGAGATTGGATTAAAAAATTTCAAGGTGAACATTATGTGTTTAAGGCAACAATATGATGCATTTTTCCCCACAGTAAGAACAGATCTTCTCTTGGTCTGGAAATCCAAAAAACAATGGAACTAGATTCTGTCTTCGGATTGTTCATCATACTGACTGCCAAGAGATGACTGAATTTGGACTGCCAGAAAATGTATGTTTATCACGAATTTGTTCTTATCTATTTTCTTTTTGGCTTTTCTGAATGCAAAAGATGTAGTAGTGCCATTAGGCTCATGACGTCACTTTCTCTCTGATTCCTCTTTTCTGCAGCAACCAAAGATATTACATATGAAATGTATATCAGTACACACAGATTGCTATGGTATCTGAATTTTTAGCTCAGGGAACTATGCAGTACCACTTCGGAGCTATGTCAAGTTCTAGGCAACATTGGCAACAATTTTGCGGCATATATAACCACGAGATTTAAGACTTCATTTTATTTTCCTTTCCATTCACCTAAAAGGAATGAATTGCTAAACTGGGAAAATTGTTGATTGTAAAAAATAAAAATAAAATAAAATAAAAACATACAATGGAGAATACTAAATGCGAGATTTGTTCCAAGGTAAAAGAAGTTTGCAGGCAGGCAAAAAGGTAAGAAGTTTCCACAAGCATAGAGCAATTTTTTTTGATAAATAAGCAATGAAAAATCAGTCTCTGGATTATGTCGTATACTCATAGAGAAACAATCAGAGCTGAATCCTTTAAACCTGCTGTTGAGCTAATAGCTAATTGCATAAAGTAACAACAATACAATGCATGTCCAGTAATATCACTGTGATTTTGTATAACAGCTTAATTTGTTCTTCACTAAGAATAAAGAAAAATGATAAGAAAAGGTAAAAAATATATGTGATATAGATGCAATCAGAGTTTAAATCTTTAAAAGCACTCACGTGGTGGAATAAACATCTTGCTGAGAAGCTGAGTCGGGGAACGAAGCATCAAAGGAAAAATGCCTTCCATGGAGTCTCTTAAGCCTAAGATAATCGTTCTCATGAGGAAACTCAGTCAAATAGACGTCTCTCCTGCCCACAATCCTCACACAACACCGAGAACCGGCCTCCTTTTCCTTTTTGGACATTGGCCTAAGCCTCACAAACACTAATATCCGGGTTCCTGGAGCCCCATCTTTGCCCGAAACAGCCTGTAATCTCTCCATTTCTTGCACATTGTTGTTCCCAAGAACCCTTCTCGGCTCCGTTTGGGGAACTGGCCTCCCCATTGAAAGCTTCCTCGCCACAGTATTGGAAACGTTTTCGTTTCTTGCACAGGCAGAGAACCCCAGAACCTGTTCCGGTGCCATGACAGGAATCTCCTTAGCCGTTGAACTGGCCTTTGTAAGCATTGAATTCTCTTTTGTTGCATTGTCTAGCTTTGAATCTTTTGCTTCTTTGGTATCTTTCCTGCAAGAACTGAGAAGATCCACGCTTGGATGCGTAGAGAATCGCTTCTCCTCGGGCCTCGGTGAGGGGTTTCTCGGAGCTGAAGGAGCTTTCTTTTGATGTTCATAAAAGAGAGTCAAGGCTTTCATCTTCTCTTTCAAGCCATGGTGTGGATTTCTCAATGAAATGCCCAACTGGGTCTCTTCTTGACCTGGTCTAAATCTTGCCTTCTGATCTGGGTTTGGGCCATTTTGCTCCTGGTTGATGGTTTGAGACCTTGTTGACACTGGCATTATGCGATTTTCTCTCTATCCAAACATGCCCAGACCCCTTCTTCTCTGACCCAGTAGGATAAACTTCTCAAAATGCCAGAAAGATCCACAAATTTTCCTTGCTCGGCGGAAGATTGACGAAAAAAGATTGAATCTTGAAATGAATTGGAGGTAAAAAGAGCAGAAGTGGAAAGAGAAAGAGAGGGAACATCAAGACGGTGAATCGGAGAGTTAAATTTTTTTTGCAATGTGGCCGTTGATTTAGATGAAGATCGAACGGCGTTTACTCGTTAAGCGGGTAAGGTCAGTTTTTGAAGCGGCACCCACCTGGTGACACTCCACTTTTTGCTTGACGCACTCTTCGGGCAGAATTTTTCTTATAATATCTTTTGGTTATTGAAAGGGGAAAATGGTAGTAATTGGAGTGCTGTGAGAGATAACTTTTTGAAATAAGAACCTTTGACGAAGGTTGATTTTGTAACGGTCAAAGCCACGTCAGACACAAACGGTCGGCTATCGTAAATCCGTGGGCCCCACATAGAAATTTTCTCTGATAAATCGACGACAAGGCCAAACGATGTCGTTCTGGAGGGAAAAGAAAGAAAGAAAGAAAGAAAGAAAAAAAAAGGTAATTCACGAAGGAAAAAAAAAAGTGTATGAAAATTAGAAGAAAAAATGACTTTTTTTTTTCTTTTTTCTTTTTTTTTTCATGTTAATGTAGTGAGAAAGGTGGAAAAATTATAATTGAGAATCAACTTTGTTTAGCCCTTTAAGTTACACATTAATTTTCACCCTCCCTCCCCTCCATAGGATTGGAATTATCTTTGAGCTCTTGAGCTTTTTTTTGTCTTTCCATTTCTTTTTCCTTATGTACGAGAGACCTAAGTTCAAATCTCTGTGAACTTATGTTATTTCTTTTTGAATCAATTCTTTACACTAATTAGTTAATCCTGGTGATAATTAGATGCATTTTTGTAATTATTTTAAAAACAAAACAAAAAAAATCAAATAATCAAATATTAGAATTAAAAGTTGATTTGAGTAAAAGAAGCATGTTGATTTGGTTTGAGTCAGAAATTAGCTAATTGTTTAAGAGTTGAATATTTTTTTTAAAATAAAAATAATATTTAACATATGAATTAATTTTTTATATACTTTATTTTTATTTGGATCTTTGTTTATACATATATTGTGACAAAAAAACATTTTCCAGCAGGGCAGGGTTTTAAGAAAAGGTTTTAAGGGTTTTGAAAGGGCGAACCCAGAAATTTCACTCTGCCAATCACAGACTCAACCCACCCAAAATGAAAAATTTAATGGCTGCTCTCTCTCGTAGGCTCTCTGGGTCCTTTATTTCGAACCCGAAAATGGCTCAGATGTCCACGCCCTTTTGCACCAGCAGCGTCGCCTCCACCGAAGACTCGGCCTCGGACGAGTCCGCTTCCAACGGGAACGGGGACGTCGACTCGATCCTGGAACCAAACCCACTATCCTCACCGACAGAGAAAAAACCGCTTGAGCAGCGGCGGCAACTCGCTGATCGACCGCTTGAGAATGGCCTCGATAACGGCATTTACAAGTTGCTTCTTTGCATCCACTTCAAGTCTCAAATTTGTGCCTTATTCTCTTATTTATTTATTAAGATTTTCGGTTGGTGGGGTTTTTTTTTTTAAAAAAAAAAAATATTTGGTTTTGGGTTGCTATTATTATAGAATTGCAAGAACCTTTTATCATATATTTTTTTATGCTCCAAAATATGCAAAGGTTTGATCTTTGCGATTATAAGTATGAAGTTAATTTGTGGGTTCTGTAGGCCATATTAGTGGGAAGGGTTGGGCACAATCCTATTCAGAAGACGTTTAAGAATGGTAAAATGGTCACCCTGCTATCAGTGAGTACAGGTGGGATTCGTAATTACTGGAAACCATTGGAGAATGAGGATCCAATAGAGGATGCAAACCGTCCTTCTGTTCAATGGCATCGGGTTGTGGTTTACCCACAGAGATTGGGGAATCTTGTCATGAAGAATGCTGTGTCTGGGTGAGGTCTTTGAACAAAACTGGCTTTGTTTTTTCTTATGATGCACTCAATTATGAACACATTTTTCGGCTGCTACTTTGATAAAAGATCTGAAATTACTGACTGTCTAGTTTTAGAGGGATAGCTCAGTCATTAGTCATTTGTTAACAATTGTATCTTCAGATATACTTTTTTTTTTTTCTCTTCCCCATATGATATTATAAGTAGACAGGGATGTTGAATATCATTTTATCCCAATCATACATCAAAGTTGATGTTTTGGATGGTTCCTTTAGCATAACACTAAAAGATCCTGGATACAAATATACTGGACTTTCATGAAGATTGTCAATTTAGGAAATTTGGAATGAAATCTATGCAACAGGTGATATGTTGCTGAAATGTGTTAGTTGGCTCTGGAGTGGCCAATCTTGAAGACCAATGCTTTATAGACCATTTCTCTCTTTGCTGTATATGTTGCAGCCAAAATAATATAATCATGCTAACTGACTTCTTTTCAACGTGCTATTTTTTACTGGAATGCTTAATGGAGGACGTTATGCTGCTTTAATCCGAAAATTCTTTTTTTTTTTCCCCTTGTGGGAAGTATTTGTACTTTACAGAATATATGTTATCGTGAATGAATCTTTATTATTAAACAAGCTAACTCACTTATTTTCAATGTGCTATTTTTCCCTCCTCACTTTGGCAGATGCTTTATGCCATTTTGCCTTGCAACTGCATCAAACTTTGATTACTCGTGCTTTAAAGAGTCTAGGTGGAATCTGTGATATCCAATGCTTGAAGTTGTCTTCAAATCAGTTTTAATTTGCTTGATGAATTAAATGTACCAAAAATGGTAATGGGTGTTCTGCATAAAAATCATTTTAATGAAGGTGCTAGCCATATCAAAGTGCCTCAGTATCCAACAAGATGAAGGATCTGGCTATTCTAGATTGATTGTTGCTAGTTGTCCTTCGTCGGTGATGTCTCAATGATTTTCTCAACCTTGAATGCCAAGCTTCTCTTATTGTCTTATATTTGACTTTTTTTCTGGGTTGGAAATTGTTATTTCGGTGCTGTGTTTCAAATTTACTTGATCTATGACTTTAGCTCTGCACCCACAACTTATTTTTTCTATATATATTTATGTTCCTTTTTACAATGGCATTTTTTTAACCTTTTGTTTGTTTTAGTTCAATTGTTTGTCTGGAGGGGAATCTTGAGACAAAAGTCTGGGGCGATCCAGTAACTGGTCACTACCAGCGCGTAAGAGAGATTGCTGTTCGTCCAAATGGTACATTAATTGCCTTCATACTTTCTTTGGTTAGTTTGATGAAAAATGAGAAATATGTCATCTGCCCTGAGGCTTGGCCTAAAATTTTTTTGCTCGGTTCTATATTTCAATCTTTCTAAGTCTTGGTGAAATACTGGATTTGTTGTCTCATCTTTGCTTGAGAAATTACAAATTGAATATTATTCAAAATTTCACCTTGAGCTGCTAGGTCAAGATTCTTTTTAAAGAGTTGATTTCCTGTATGTCACTATCTGCATAATCATTAAAGCACACACAATCTGTGAGATGCTATCCAATTGTTCACATATCCTGTTCACTATCCATTTGAAACACAATACCGACCTTTCTAGTTATTCTCTAGCAGATCAAAATCTGTTAGACTCAGACTGACAATAGCTTTATTACGTGCACTTTCAGGTTGGGTTTTGTTTTTGAGTGACAGTGGTAGTGGTCAGCCAGCAAGTCCAAGTGAATTAAAGTAGGTTGGCTACTATCAGAAAAATAGCTGGAAGTGACCAAGTATTTGAAAAGCTTTGCTGCCAGCAACAAATTTGAGTCGGCTTCAAGGAAGTGAACTAACTTGTGATGGAGGTGGACAGTTTGTTCCTGGCAGCAATGCTTTTTCAAATGTTCTTTAATGCCCCTCTGGAGAGACCTTGTTATATTCTTATGCTTGAATTATTCGCTTGTATTTGCTTCTTTAGTTTGATCTCTTTTCTTCATTGTATGCTTTGGCAGTCATTCATCCTTTTTTTTTCTCCCCTCGTGCATATGTAAGCTTGGGCGGAGCTTGAAGTCTGAGTCATTGCTGAGAAAATTGGTCATGTTTTGGCCTGAGCACAGAACTAAACAACCCATGCCTGAGATTTCCCCAGTAGAAGTCCCAGACACTTGTTTTGAAGTTGAAAGACGGCTAGTAGTACTGGAGATTGTGATTTCTAACTTTTTAACTTTCAAGTGAAATAATATTACTAATGGATAGTAGCACAAGTTACAGATGTTAAAAGCTCTTTTTAGAGCTGAATTAGGAATAATGTACCGAGAGTCTGTTGGTTTTCTGGTTAATTTGCTCCCGAATATTGGATCCGCTTGATATTTTAATTTAGTCTCTGTATGCTAACTGAATACAGAGCAATTGGCATAATACACATTGACCAATACCAAGACTTCCTTTTGTGGGTTCGTGCTTTGTTAATCATAGCCATTTTCTGTTGGTGAGCTGATGGCGCCTCAAAAAGCTGCGTCATGTCACAACATGCCTCGATCATTTTATCCGACCTGTAACTTTACACTGGCAAATGAGCCCCTCTCTCGCTGGTGCGTGTATATATATATATATATCATTATCTAACATGCAAATATTGGTGAAAAATAGTCATGCCTTCATGCATTGTACATCCAAATAACCAGCGACGTGTAAATGGACGAAAATAAGCAGCATTCTACAAGATAAGAATAACATTTCAATAGACATCAGAGTCCCATAACTTGAATTGCTTCTAATATTGTAGGATTCTCTTTCACTGGTTCTTTTTGTTACCTTCAATGCACCTGCATTCAAACAGATCGCTTCTGTTAGTTTATGTACTAGAAGCAGAGATTTGACACTTCAGCAGATATCAAACAGAGGGACCATAACTTCCATCTTCAAGCAACTAAATCACCGCAAGGGCTAAACATTTCAAAATTTATTACTATGATTTTCCCTCTATCACAATGCAATAGAGTAATGTGCATATGCATTTGGTCTCAAGGCTGTGGCCTGCAAACGGCGTTGAATTCATCCTGCCATTTTTTTTTTTTCTATTTCACGAGTTTTTAAGAGGATTATGCTGCAAATAAATGCAACATCTCCAATGCATAACACATCCTACATGTAACTTACACACCCAAGCATTGTATCTAACAACTGTTTGGCATATCCAGGAACCTCTTAGTTAAGGTGTTCCCAGATGCTCAACTACCGCAGGTACTTTCCAACTTTGTACATGAAGATGGTGCAACAGCTGCTTCGGTTATGCATTGACCAAACAATTGTTCTTTGACAAGCTAAGAGTACAAAAAATCCGAATATGAGAAGAGACAAGTCACTGATCTGTGCTTGCTTAATGCAAATAAGTGGCTGGGGTCCTAAACCATGTGATGCACTACATCAATTAATGAAAATAAAAAAATAATAATAGAAATAGAAGAGTTTTTATTATTTTTTTCTTTTTTTGCAAACTCATTGTATAAAAAATGTCAATACATCCCAACACTAGTGAACAAACAGAATATGCTCCAGATCCACAAGTTTAATCTCCGTTTCCTGTAGGCCGGTCTGTACATTGGTAATCATTCTATGCAATGTCTAATTATCCTCCTTTTTTTCTCAATATATATTGCAACACTAAACTATTGGGAATTATTAGAGCTCATAATATGCACCCTGAAAAAAAAAAAGAAAACCATTAATGTTCATAATTCAGTCAATCCTTGACATGAACATAACACAGAAAAGGCCTCAAGGAAGAGCTTTTATACAGAGTCAATAATTTGAATGCAGCCAGGTAGACCACTGGCTAGTAAATGACGTTCTAGTTTTGAACAATGCATAGATCCACTAGAAAATCCACAACTCTCAAATACATTTGTGAGCCATTGACTGCAAAACCATGATGGATTCAGATTATGCAAATAGGACTTGCTTTATTCTTTTGAGGTACATAAACATATGCTATTGAATACAAAGTTTTAAATTACAGGTATAAAAAAGTAAAATGCTTGGTACCCACACGAAGTACTGCAACCTGCACCCAAATGACAGCAGTAGTGACAGCCAAAGCCATCCATTTTTCCACGATGAAGATGTACAAGCTGAACTGCAAATATATCTTAAGTTTCACAGGATAATGACAGACTGCATCCAAGAATGAGGTCAATTTAAAATTAGACAGCTCCATCATGGTTAAACATTCAACACAAGGTCACCCCAGGCAATTCTTAACAAATCAAAATTCTAGCTTTTCCACGTTCGCATACAAAACCCAATTCTCCAATTCAGAGAACAATTAGATCAACTCTACATGGATAACCATCTAAACACATGCAATCTACAAACAAAGCCATTGAATTAAGCAAAGACAAACAAGCAAAACCTTTACAGGCCATTAAACGATAAGGTTTGAGTGCATTACCATATCAAATCGCTCCAATTCCTCCATCAGCAGCCTCTTCTTTCCTCACCCAAACTCTCTGTTTCCCTTCGCCTCCTCCATACTTCCCATTAACAGCATTATAACGTTTATAACCCCTAGTACCGTGATTAAACCCACCATAACCACCCCGATTACCGCGATTAAACCCACCATAACCACCCCGATTACCGCGATTAAACCCACCATAACCACCCCAATTACCGCGATTAAACCCATTATTATAACCTCCCTTCTCTCTATTTCGGCTATTGGGAACGCCATTATAACCTCTATTGGCTCCACTACTCCAGTTGTTGACCTTAATTTGACTCTCTAATCTCTCATTCGTTTTCTCTAGATCCCCAAAGTTTGGTTCAAAGTCGGTTATCGGATCACCCCCATCCTTCACAACCTCAGTCTTCCGTTCGATCTCCACCGTAGAATCACTCTCCGCCACAATGCTCGCCGGGACATTCTCTTTCTCAGTCTTAATCGCCGGAGCGCGTGCCTCACGTCCCAATTCCCTTTTATCTTCGTTCTTCTTCTTCCTCCCCTTATTCTTCAGCTTCTTTTTCCCCTTATTCTTCACCTTCTTTTTCCCCTTATCTATCAACCCCTCCCTCTTTGTCTCTGTTGCAGTACACTCGCTGCCACTTCCTTCACCAATGGCGGTGGCGGAGACCGTGACACCGTGGTCGGTTCTCTCGACATGAGCGCCGCCGCCGCCACTGGAAGCCCCAGAACCGCGGTTTCTCCACCACCAATGATTCCTGATGGGATTGACTCTATTTCCTCGTCGTCCTCCTTGTTTTTTCTGTTGTAGTTTTTGTTGTTCTTTTTCTTCTTCTTCAACTCGGTTGACGACTGCCACTTCTGGGTCTTGTTTTCGCTGCTGCTGCTGCTCCTTAATCCAACGTTCTTTGAGTAGTTGGAGAGTCACGTAATTTGGAGGAACGTCTGCCTTCTTTTTCTTGTGCTCCATGCTAATGGTATCCGATGAAATGCCGGCACGTCACGGCACTGCACTGCACTTTTGGAGAAGAAAAAGAGAGAGAGAGAGAGAGAGAGAGAGAGAGAGAGAGAGAGAGACAGAATATGTGTGTCCGTGACAGATACTGTAAATGAAATTACGGATCGACGGAATCATTAATAATTATAATTGTAACGAGAGATTTTTAATTTAAATATTATATATAAAAATAAAAATTTTAAATAAAATTTAAATTAAAAAATAAATAATTTATTATATTTGAAAATAAAAATAAGTGTATGGAATAACCAATTAATGTCTAATCAATCAATCAATTAATTAATTAATTAATTATATAGGCATCATCGATTAAGAGTTGCCTTAATGGCCTTGACAATAGGTAATGGGAATGTGAGCAAGTCTTTAGTTCCATGCTCAGTCAGTTTGTGTTGCATGGAATTTGATAACATACAATTAGTAAACCAGAGATAGTCCAAATGGACCTGACAACTATTAAGGATGGGATTACTAGGGGAGCATAAATCCAAACCATAAAACAACTTTGGGATAACAAGGAGAGAAATTGCAGGGAAGGAATCATCTTTTGCTGTCAATTTCCACCTGATGTTGCACTAACAAACTAGCAGCCCGTTCTTCCAAAAGCACAAAATCTCAGTACTGACACACACACCGGCTGACAAGAATAATCAACCCCTGGTGGGCGATGAGGTTTTGTCATATGAGTGAACCCCATGAAGCACATGCATGAGTATCTGTGTTCCATTGTCCAATTGATAAGAACATAGTGATGGTGAAAACACACAGCACTTAGTTCAGTTGTATGCATGTCAGCCACGGAATGTGACAACCATGATATTCCGGGGGGAGTTTCCTTAGTCTTGGCTGCAGTTACGGCCTTTGCCATTTCCTAGGAGAAGCAGAAATCTTCAAACTGAGTATACAGGTAATTGTGTCATGATCACGCTAACTTTGGAACTGTTGTTGCATTGCACCTGATGCTGCCAGGTTCATACTTCATGGGTTTGTCGACGAGGAAGTGTTGATCGACTTTGTTGAAATTTACTGGTTTCCCTTTTGTTGATTGTGCCTGCATTGACAGTTAAAGATGGCTCAAACTGCCAAGAGATTGAAGAAGAAAACAAGTTTGAAGATAACTCATCAGTAGTCTCCAGATCTCATAATTTTGCATAGCACCTAATACTTGTATGCAATTGACATCTCACAACTTTGCTCACATCTTAATTATCTTTGTAAAATATATTGATTTTACGGATTTTTCTTTTTTTTTTTTTGAGTTCAATAGTAATAATGTATAAACATATTAAAGACAAAGAGTGACTCTTATTTTGCAGTATAGGGAAATGCAGGACGAGAAATTCACATTTTTCTATAGTTTAGCCTACAGGCCTTGATAGTAAGACCAGAAGCTTAAAAGCAATGTACTTTTTTTTTATCTTAAATTTAGTGGGTCTCAATAGAATGCTACATGATTCTTTTGGATTAATCTAATTTTTCATTGATGCCCCTGCAGAGCAAAATACTTGCCAACATTGAGGAGGAATTGAGGACTTCAAAGGATGTCAACCAAAAGCTTGCAAAGCAAATGGAGAGATTGCAGAAAGACAGATTTGGCACGGTCAAAGAACTGGCTTGCCCACGTTAGCTAAACACTTGCTTGAGGTTTGAAACGCAAGAACACCAAACCTTGCCTAAAGAACCCTTGAAACGTGATATTGGCACAAGCTCAAATCAAATGTCCCCTGGGAAAACCCAATAGTAGATCCCAATTTCTACAGAAATTCTTCTTGCACTTCTTCAAATGGGAGCAGGAAATTTGACAGTCATACCACTGAGAGTTCTTCAAGTAGCCAGAGGAGGACTGGTAAGATGATACCCAATTTATTCCACATCATAAAGAAGTTGAGCAGAAGCCAACTTAAAGGCAACAGTGTTGCCACAGAAGAGGTGTTCTGCGGAGGACATGTTTCAAGAACAAATGGCCCAACTCAACGGCTTTCAACTTAAATGGTTCCTTCAAAGCTATCTAAGCCACGCAATAAGGTGGACAATGCAAGTATTACCTCATGTAGGAAGAAAAAGGTGCAAGACACAACTAAATCTCTGCAGGCAACCAGCCAGGTCCCCACTTGTGAGGAGAGTTTCTTTTAACCATTCTTTTACATCCATTGTACCAATACAGCGAGATATGCCGAGATCAATTGACAGCGTTTCGCATAATAACAACGAAATGGGTGCTGATATTTTAAGTCAATGTACAAAATCAAGAGGAGAATTGGCAAGAGAGAAGCACTGGCGATCGCTCACTGAAGTCACCGCATCGGTTGCTGATGCAATTGACACAAATGAACAATCTCGGAAAAAAGACAGCATGGACACCAAATTGCACAACAGAGTTAAAAGTGCTCCTCCTGATGAGTTGCATTCGACGATTACCAATGTTTTTTTATGGTGGAAATAAGGCTGGGATTCACATTACGCCTATAATAGCTACTTTCTCCGTCTTTGGCTTAATGTTACTCTGGTTATTTCATGTCTTTGGCAGTCGGGAATCGCCAAGACTCTTGTGGATGCTCCTCCCCACAATTATAAGTTGAGTACTTTGGTGGCTACTGGCGCCAGACTTCATTTTCAGGGCTGGTAAAGCGTATTGGCCTAAATGTAGTTCCTTGTTTGTTCATGTTTTAACAAGCACAAGATTTCTTATGTTGAGGGTTACAGAGATTTAAACTCTTAATTATTGAAAATAATACGGTTATTTTCATCAATAAGGTGATGGATGCGGCATAATTGGGCTACATGGCAAGCAAGCTTTGGGCTTGATTTATGGTTACTGGGCAATAGGTTCGACTTTCATAGTCATACATTTGAGAACGAATGCTACAGACTTGGGGAATGCTCTACTAAAAGCTTTGATTATCATTCGCTATTCTGGCTGTCAATCTTTTGTCCAAACTGATTATAATTTCTGTTCGCTTTATAAAGTCGATCGATTATTAAAAGAAAACCTTGATTAGTGTACCATTTATTGATCATGAGACGAACCTTGCTCAAAATAAATAAAACATTTTCTGAAAGATACCATCCTGAACATTACAACAATTGATCAGCCAATGTCGGAACAGAGAACAATGCAACAGACAAATACGTCTTTCTTTATTGTATACACAACATTCAATCTTCAAACATTGAAAATCCCAAAAAAAACAAAAAATAAAATAAAATAAGGAAAGAAGAAGAAGAAGAAAAGGAAAAAGTCAGTAACCCCTGCACTCACATCTAGGAGTGTGGAACTTGATCCGTCCCTCCACGTGTGCCCTTACATGTCTCCGAAACCCCACCACCTTAACACCTGTCCCCTCCTCATATATCTAACTTCAACCCATTCTTCCCTGTAAAACAACCACTTTGGCCCCTCTATTTCTTTTGGTTTCACTAATGGCTGACCGTGACCCTGCCGCTCACCAGAGGGCTCCCGGACCCACAGCCGCCAGCCCCCCTACAACCACCACTTCCACATTTCTGCAGAAAATCCAACTCCATGCACCAAACTCATCCCAACTCATCGGTTTCTTGACCCTTCTCATCTATGGCTCTATATTATTAGTCCTCTCCGGCATCACTGTGACAACAGCAGTTCTGGGCCTTATCTTTTTAGCTCCTTTGATCATCTTCTCAAGCCCAATATGGGTTCCGGCTGCCATATTCCTCTCTGTCACCCTTTCTGGGTTCTTGCTGTTTTGTGGGCTTGGGGTGGCGGTTGTGGCTGGATTGTCTTGGATGTATAGATACTTTAGAGGGATGCATCCGCCTGGGTCGGACCGGGTGGATTATGCCCGGATCCGAATCTATGACACGGCGAGCCATGTGAAGGACTATGCTAGGGAATACGGTGAGTATTGGCAGAGCAAGGTGAAGGATGCTGCTCCTGGTGCATGACTCTGATGATACTTAGGGTTGTTGGTGGATCGGGTCGGGTTGCCAGTCAATAGTTTTTCTTCCTCTTTCATTCCTTTGTTCCCTTTTTCACTCTTTTTTTTTTTCTTCTTTCCAATTTCTATGATGATGTAAAAATGCTTCCTTTTGTGTTTAATGAGACGGGAGGCTTTTAATTTTAGTGTTGTTTTTCTCTGATTCGAGGCTCTTTGTCCATAATGGGTATAAATTTATTTTCTTTTGTTGTTGTTGACAATAAAAAAAAAAATGCATCGCACACTTTTAGATTGAGGTTCAAATTATTGGATGTTGTCCTACTTCAACCTTTTAAGCATTGTTTTAGAAAAATCTGCCACTTAAATAGCGTTAGATTCAATTAAACCTATCTGCACAAGGGAGTTAAAAGTTCTGTTGTTATTGTGCAACTTCCCCTGCCTATCCATCGCTTGATAACCAGCGTAGGCAAAACTGGGGCAGCATAATTGTCCTCTCAACTGTTTCTATCAAGGAACTTCTCTATTAATTCTGAGAATGCAGCAAACCCGGCACTGCCAGGGCATGCTGCTTTTGGACTGCCCGCAATAACAACGGCAGTTACGTAGTGGGGAGCTTGTACATTGCAAAACATGGAGCGAGGATAGCAATTGGAAACAATGTCAGTTGGGCAGGATTCCAGTTCTTGTTTTGAAATTGGCCTCTTGTTAGGTATCCCCACCCAGGTGTGTGCATATTCCGAACAATGATCCTTGTTGCATACTACGAATAAAGTTGCCATTTATCTATGAAAACCAGGTTTAGAGCAAAAGACCATCTGCCTGGATCCTGTAATCTCTGTGCCCCAACTCTGTTCAAAGAGCAACCTTTTGAACTATTAATGCATTTGACATGTTAACAGAAGAATATTTTTTCCTGTAAAAACAGAACAATGAAATTCTTCCACTGTAATCCGGAGGTACCAAAAGAAAATAACAATTGATTGTTTGATTGATTTCAGGAAAGTGAATAAACCACGCAATTTGAGAGTGAGTCCTATTTTTAAATCTGAACCCAAATCATTATTTCATGTAAAGCTAGTCATTTCAGCCCCGCTGACACTCAAGCAGTATAAAAAATAAAAAACAATTAAAGGTGCAGTCTTGGAGAATTACTTACCACCTGATAGACCCCAAACAACTTGTTCTATGCTTCAGGCTTCTGGAAGGCATAAACCAAAAAGAAAAAGGGAGTAGTTTCAAAATGCAAGGAAAAACATGATTTTTTTTTTTTAATGTTTTTTGAGAGAGAGAACACAGAAAAAACAAAATTGAATCGACTGAAAAGTGACAATAGGACTTATATACTTTGTTAATCTGATTGGATTAGTCTTAGATCTTATCTCCCACATGCGTAAATTGTATAGGATTTGATTCCTCTTAAAAGCCATGTTGTTACTAATCCGAGTTCTAAGTGAAGTCCCTCAACACAATTCTTTTTTTTTTATCGTATCTATAAATGTCAAAATTCATTTGATCAATCCTTAAATATTACTATAAATAAATGAGAATTGGCATAGTTTCTATACATTTTGTTTGAGTGTTTAGTTTTATTTTCATCTCATGTTCGTGAAATTCTATTATGCACATACAAGTGGACCAAATCAATATCAAAATTCCAGCACGAAACATATGCAAATGGGAAGGAAAGAAAATCCAAAACCAGCAGGGTTTTTTTTTTTTTTTTTTACTTTTTGGTTACACAAGATGACCTTTCCTTCGCCCAGGGCTTGTCCAATCAAAACCGCCGGTGACATAGGTTAGCTACCAGATTGGGTGACACAAAACAAAGCCCAAACTCTCAAGGACTCGAACAAGTCATTTCCCAAGAGTTAAGTACCCAGGCAGGGGACTGGCACGTGGCGACCGGAGAGGCACCTCCCTGAGCTGCTTCCCGGTGCTGTCATAGTAAATGACGCCGGAGAAATCCAACGGCTGGCATTTATATCCCATCAAGATCGCCCTTTGCCAGACCCCACCGTCCCCGAAGTCCCCCTCCTCCGGTTCCTCGTTGAACCGCTTCCTTTTGTTGCCGTGTGCAAAAGCAATCGCTTTGTTGCTTATCTGCGTCAGGAGCTCCTTGGGCCGCACCAGGGGCGACCTCGGAGGCAATTTTGGACTGTCGCTGTCGTCTAAGGGGTGGAGATGGCTTCGGCGGTGGCTCCGCTCCGCTGGCCTGAGCTTGCTTGAAGCTCGGCTTGCCCGCTTGGCCAAAAAGGCCATCAGGGATGATATGGACACGAGGATACCTAGCGTTAGCCGCTTCGGTGAGCCGGAGCCGTGCTCCAATGATACGCTTGAGGCCATTTTTGCTATCCTCTTCATTTATTTATTTATTTTTGTCTCTCCGTGCGAGTGTGCTTGTGGTGCTTTATTTTGTGTCTGGTAGGCGGTGGGTGTTGAGGGAAATATATATATACACACACACACACACACGGAGAGAGAGAGAGAGAGAGAGGAAAGAGACAGAGAGGGGTGGGGCGGGGGTTCGAGGAGTGGGGAGAAGGTGACCAGTGATAGCCGGTAGCTATTTTCTTTTGACAGTTGACTTGTTTTTTTATTTGTTCTCCATTTTCCATTTTAAAAAGTAGGAAATTGACAAATTTCTACATTAAGAATTCAGGAAACGAAATGGGAAAAGATATGGAATGTTCGTGTCCACATCGAAACGATATGCGTAAAAGCTCATACACTATTATTTTAATTCATAAAACTTTTGATATTATGAAAGAAAGAAAGAAAGAAAAATAAAATAATATATATATATATATATATATATATATATATATTAAAAAATAATTTAATTATTAGATAAAATTTAAAATATAAATATATATTAGGTGAGTATTTTGCATTATCTATTTTCATTAATAAATTTAATACAACAATTATAATCATTAATAACAACAACAAATCGACCCCTTTTAAAATTAATGAAACGTTTTCTATTATTTATCAAATCGTGCAGCTACATGCAGAGCAATTAGAAGGGGAGAAAAAAAAAAAAAACACACACACACACACACACACATATCTTTTCGGTGATTATTGTAGTTCAACAGTACCGAAGGAGATAGGCCAGCACACAAAAACTACCATTAGTGGAGAATTAAATATTTCAGCCACATTTGAAATTTCAAGGATAAAGTTTATGTTCCAATCACATCTAACAGATGTGAATCCACTTTCTAAGGATGTGATTTACTTGGCTTGAGTTCTGCTGGTAGTAACCCAAAAGATAATGAAGCATGCACCATTGGTGTCATGCGTGTCAAGCAATTAGCGGCGGTGACTCCACAAGTGGCAATTGAGGTGGTTGAATCAGCTTCAACGGCGGCCTGCAGATTCCAATTCAAATTGTATCGGGTCCACCTCTGAGAAAACTAGAAAGCATGAACTTAGTGGGTCTGTCCAATGGTGGACTCAGTTTGCAGCTTTTTAATGAATTTCATTTCCCGAAAAAATAATTTCATACACGTAAAAGCAAGCAGTGATATAAACTCTATTTTTAAAAAATAAAAATAAAAATAAAAATATTATCTCTTTAATTTTTTTAATTTTAATTTTTAGTTTTTACAAATATCAATTCCAACTAAGAAAAACTCTTGGCCTTGTTAATGGAAGTCGTGTGTGCCTAATTTTCAATATGAATTGCTGGCTAACGTGGGTAATGGGGTTCTCCTACTCTTCTAAACCTGACTCAGTTTTTTCCCTGCTTCACAATTCACGTATTCAATTACCATTTTCTAATCAAATGAGTTTGAATTAATAACTAGCCAAGCTTTGCATGGCTCCCGTGAAAGTAAACGCTTAAATTTAAGAAGATGTATGAACTCATCGCAAGAGTCACACTCCATTTATTTCTTTATTATTATTATTTATTTTGTCTACGATGGATGCTGCCCTGACCTCAATGGAGCGGAAATGACACGCTTCAAGGACTTCTTCCAAGGCCCATCCCAACGTCAATGACTGTCACGATTCAGAAGGCTCGTACCCAATAGAATAGAATTCAATGACGACAATTGAGTTAATTTAATCTAGAAAGTCATCTCCATCCATCTAAATTATTGGTCAGATTTTTATTTTTTTTTATAAAAAAAAATCAAATTGTGGAGCAGTGAATGTTTTTTTCTTTATTGTAAATCTTTTTGAGTCAAGTGAATTTAAAAGTTTACTCATAAAGAGATTTTTTAACACAAATTTAATTATAGTTAACAAAGAAAGAGAGCTGCAGATTTATTGTATTTAACAATATATATATATATACATATTACTTAAAAATTTAAACTGTTAAATAAAATTTTAATATATTTGTAATTTAAAAACAAAGTCACTTATTATCATCATCATGTACAATGTATACCATTACTATTTTGAACTTTTCAAAGCATTGATGCATCGGAGCCGTCGAGAACCACGCCGTTATTGTTTGAGTGGTCATGACACATACAAGTGTATACTGTTTTTATTGTAATTAACATTGGGATAAGACAATTCAAGCTGAATTTGCCTTAAGATCCTTTTCATATTTCCTAATTCTCCAACTTTCGGGCTGCATATTAGCATTTTGGGCCAATCTCGTTTACCTAATACGGGCTTGACCCAATACTGGGGTATGGGCATTTCAGCTCATCTTTAGTCAAGTCAAGAGGTTCCATTTTTATTTGGGTTACTCAGATGGAGATTCTCAATGCTCGGCATCAATTCCAACCTCAGTCCTGACTTTTCAAAGGAACAAGAATGGGCATTGCACGAACGCCTGCTCGTTTGGGATGCAAAGTAATCCCCAGAGAGAGAGAAGAAGTGGTTTAGATTCTTAAACCTTCTCTTAACTAATACCAACCCAGCGTTGAAAGTTGGAGATTTTAGACAAAAGAGTGGCATTAAGTCTAAGTGAAACAGTCACCTTTTGTGTTTTTTTTTTTTTTTTTGTCTACTTTATCATTGACCCAGATGGAAAATGTCTCTATTTTCGAGTCAAAGACTCCAAATCAATAGGGCTCCAAGGGAACCCTATGTTAGGCTTATGCTTCATGCGCCCATATCTATCTTTCCATTTAGTTTTTAGAATTTGGTATTTGAATCAGTGGGTTTGGCACATGGGTTAACCCCATCTATACATGTCTCTCAATTAGTCAATCCTTTATGATTAATAAAGGTTTGTTGCCACATGAATAATGGATTCTTTTTTTATAAGTTAGACGGATAGAAAGACAGACCTTCATTACATAATGCGATGGGTATGACGTGCCTTAGAAATTGATCGCATTGCACAAAATAAAAATATATATATAATCAATTATCAATATATTGCAATGTGTGCAAATGAAGAAGCAAAATTGGGCAGCCACAAGGCAAAATGGTTGTGTCAAAAAGGACCAATGCGATCATTATTAACTGAGTTAACCTCTAATATCAAATACAGCCTAGAGCAATGGGGGTGATAAAATAAGAGTTTCTAAAACCCATGACGTTGCCGTGCCGTCACAGGCACGTACGTACTTTTGCTTCTTCTGCACTAAAATGATTGCTTACTAAATTATTTCCACGATCAAGCATGTAACTCCGGAGGAGAATATATATATATATATATATACACTATACAGACACGTTATGTAATAAATAATTTGCTATACAACTGAAGAAAGTAAAACTGTTTTCAAATTGAATATATATATATACTTAGCACCGAAAACATTGGTTGATCCCAAAATGAAGTATCAAAATATAGATCTTTGTTTCACTTAATTAACCAAGTATATGATGAATGAGACATATTGTAAGAATAATTGAGATGATTACAATTACAGCATGAATAATACTACACCGTTTGCAGCCAAAAAAAGAAAGAAAAAAAAAGGACCTTTGTTAATGGTGCAATGGGTTTGGACCGCTTGGAACAAGTCGTTTGTCAACACCATAACGCGGATCAATGTCATCACTTCCCGGCTGCTCACGTTGCGTTGGCTTGTGGCTATGTTGATTCCGGTGATGGTGCGAGCTTCTCTTCACTAATGGATCGAAGTCAAACTTGGTAGCCAACAACAACTTTCTGTTGCTCAACGGGTGATCATCATGATGTACGGACACAATGTTATTGTGAATGCCATTGCTACTAGAGATCAAACCACAGAACCCGTGAAAGAACAAGAGGAAAAGAGAGAGCCAAAGAATGGTACTGATCAACAAACGCAGGATCGAGGTTTTCATGGATATGGCAAGAAAAATGGATCATCAAGGGAAGGGATGGCATGGAAAGATAGACTTATTGTGTATTGGAGAGATAAAAGGAGAAAGAGTAGCGGTGGGTGGGTTTTAGTGGATGGAGAGATTTGCCTAATTGACAGCTTGTATGTGCTATGGCTAGACTAGCACAAGAAATGTTGCAAAACGTTGACACGGGAGTGTACACGCTTGCTAACATGAGACTCTTGGGGAGTATGCTGCTTTAATTTATTTGTTAACAGAGAGAGATATAAAGAGAGAGAGAGAGAGAGAGAGAGAGAGGCATGTAAGGTCCAATGGATGTCGAGATGGAGCAGAATTGTCGACCATTCTTCTCCCCAACGAAAGTTCCTTTACGTTCAAGGAACTTTTAAGGGCCATTGAAAGCACAGATCGTCAAACCTCGAATTATATATTGGGATGACCATGGGAAATGGTTCATATGATTTATCCATTGTGTGTGCATCTACAAATTGTACGCTTTCGCGAATGTATTGTTTCATTTTTCTCTCTACAGTTTTCTCCAATGAGAGACAAGGGGATAAAATTCATTTTTTTTAAAGTCATTAATTTTAATGTTATATTGTGAGTTACAATTTATATCATAGATTTTACTATTTACATACATAAAGAAATTGTTCTCAATCTTCATTTCGTATATCCCATATTTATGTTTTTCAGCATAAATATCTAACTATTAACAACCCCTTTTTTGAAATTTTTTTTTTAATGAATTAGCATGTATTTCTCATTGGCTCACTCTAACGATTGATCCCCTATTTGATGTATAAAATATCTTAGTTTACATGCTAATGTAAAAAATCAGCATGTGCTTCTCATTAGCTAGCGATTTGAACTGGAACTAACATCCCCCCCCCCAAAAATAAAATAAATAAATAAAAAATATATATATATATATATATATATATATAAAGGAAATTAGAAAGAACGACTCATCGCTCAATGACTCGGTTTTATTTGTAAATTGCTGTGTCGGCAATGTTCGAATTAATTAGGGAAGTCTTTTCATTTTGAGAGCACGTGTAGTGAGTTGACCTTTACCACCATGAAGGCCTTCGTTGGAGCATGTGGAGCAGAGGCCCTCAAATCATTCGCGGTGAAAATTTTATTGAGAAAAACCCCATTGTCTCCTCTCTCCGGTTGATGAACTACCGGTAAAGATAATCAAATTGGCAAAGTTCCACAGAATAGCAAAATTGGAAGTCAATGGGCAAATTAGTCGGACGCTATTGATGGAGTGTCAAACTAGATCCCCTTTTTAGATACGGATGTTTTATTATGACCATAAGCAAATTAACTTGCAACATCACTCAAAACCATTTTGACCATCAAATGCTCACTTGAGGCATTCCATATCTCGCGGAAGTGGAAATGTACTTTGGGTGGCTTTAGACCGTGAGATTGGTTCACCACCATCCGATTAACCTCCACTTCTTGCCACATGTAGGGCTGAGATGGCGCCCCATTACCTCACTTATCAGCTCTTCTTTTGAGCAACTCCGCGCAGAGAGACGTCGGGTAATTGGCCATCGCGAGAAAATAATCTTCACCAACTGCGCGCACAAGAAGTCAACCATCTCCACCCATCCAAACACTTTTTAAACCACTGACACGCCCAGCAAAACCACGAATTGTATTCCTGCATATGAATTTTGGGAGATCTATTTGAACTAGATGAGGATCATTTGCCATGGTAAGGACTCAAAAAGAGTTTCCTCAGAGAACTAAATAACAAGATTGCAGATAGTGCAACGAGCTCATCATGCCATTTCCATGGTTAACTATCCACAGTTTCACCAATGTCTATAATTTACTTCAGTCATCACCAAGACCTTCAGCTACATAAAGGTATTCAGTGAATCAAACAAATAATGCGTCTCAATTCAAATAAGTTAAAAGGAAAAATGTACAAGAACTGCAGAAAAACTCCTCCTGCCATACACTATCTCCGAATATCATGAGTACGATCGTTAATCCAAAATTTGGGAAACATCAACTCCCCACCCGGTATTCTCCAGATATCACTAGAGGTGAATTCCAACAAAGAAGAAAGTATTTGCACTATGTCTTTAGTGGACAATATCTTCACTTTGTTGAGTTATTTCTATGAATGGATAACATATCTAGACGAACTTTAGAAACTATGATAAATGCAGAATGTTAATAACCTACTCAACCTTCTTCCCAGTCTATATCATCCTCATCCTCTCCTGAAGCTTCAGCTTCAACATTCAAGTCACCCACCCTGTAACTTTCACTTGTATTCCCTGCAACAGTGGAGGCAACATAATGTAAACAAGCAGTGAATGACATCAAGAAATTAAAATTACAGGCAAGTTTTATGAGTAAAATTTGGGTTGAGAGGTTTGAAGTAAACCCCATTACCTCCGACTGGAGCATCTTCCCATTCAAAGTCATCATCCTCTTTGCGTTTGGACTTCATGCCCACTTGACGACTGGAAGAAGACTCCGAAATGCCATTGGACATGAGTGTTTGTGACAACTCCTTTTGTTCCCTAGTAGCTTCTTCTAGTTCTTGTTGTTTCTTAAGCAAGGCAGCATAATAAGCTTTAACATACTCATCCTGTTGTATAATTGGAAGGCAAAAACAAAGTATAAACATAAATCAGGGGAAAAATAGCTACTGTAAGACATAGATCACAACAAGGCAAAAGGCCAAAAAAAATAAAAAATTCATGCATCTTATTGTAAAGACCTGTAAATTCTTCTTTTCATCATCTAGATAGGAGGATTTTTTGTCATCTGAGAATTCCACAGCTGTTGAAGTGCCATCCAACTTAGACTCCTGCTTGACCTCTCCTCGTTGCTCCTTTGTAAGGTTCATTCCCTGCTTGATCATCCATGGTGGTAAAACTTTTGGTCCAGTGCCAGAAGCTTCAGATTTGATATCCTCATCCTTGCCTTCAAGGCCAGAAAAGGCAACCTCAACCTGCCAAAATCAGCCATCAATATTAGTTGAGAAAATGTATCATATCATAATAAACAGAGAGCATTCACTTCTGAATTTCAATAAAAGAACACAAAATGTTCATAGCATTTTGGCCCTGTTTTGTTGAAACACTCAGAAGCCAATAATGGAGTCGAGAATTATAATTGGGGTACTAGATAATAACTTAATCAAACAGTGAGCAAATGGTCCACAAAAGGAAGCATACTTCAATACCTGGGAGTTCCCTAAAAAGAAAAGTATATATTTACAAAGGGCAAATATTCTCAAAATAATGTTCTCATTTGAAAAAACCTTACACTTGAAACAAGTAACAATCAGAAGGATAAAGAGAGTTTCAGATAGCAATCATGGCATGTCAATGTTTATGATGGCTCCCCAGGGTAGGAGAAAATCTAAAGAAAGCTTTAATGTGTTTAATATTGCATTCATGAATGAATGAAATAAGATGTCACTTTGAGTTTATTCTGCTTCCAAATCTCAAGCAAAAAAAAAAGGAAATATTTGTTTCCAAAAAAAAAAATAAAAAAAAAAGGCAATGAAGGTTTTGCAAAGCAACCTAAGTATTGGCATCTTAGTGCGAGTTTAACTAATTTAGTAGAATTGGCCAATAAATCAAGTCATTGTCATATATACTTATGCTCACCGTTGAGAAAGCTATTCATGACAAGCCAAAATATTCCCTTGGCTAAAAAGGTATCAACCATATCTATGGATGATGAGAACTAAAGTTTGCCTCAATATAACAACACAAAGCATTGGCATTGCCAACAAAAATAGAGATCGTTGTGAAGGCTAACTCAACATGGTAAGATTGCCTCTGTGGTAGCTTTAATAAAAAAATGTGACTTGGCAATCGGCAGTAAATGGAACCTTTTAGAAGTATCCAAATTTCACTCTCATATTAAATGCGCTGACAAATCACCACTTCCAGTTAAGATAGACAGAGGTAGTGGGAGGAAGGAGGGAAGAGAGAGAGAGAGGGGGGGGAGAGAGAGAGATACACGCTGTTTTTAATTTAGAAAATATTTAAGCAAAATCTTAATTACCTTTGTTTCTCCAAGAAATGGCAATGGTGTTCCACCATACCCTAGCCCCTGAGAAAATTTAGAGGGATCAGTGGAAGTTGAATCACCATTTCCTGCACGGCCAGCAGCACTTGCTCGAGCTTCCCAAGCTTGGAGACTTCCAAAGTCAGGTACACGTAAATCTTTCACTCTGCTCAGTTGCTCCATTAACGGCTTAAGTTGTACCTACAGCCATTTCATTTTGTCCATTCATAACGGAATGAAATATGGCTTAATGCAATGAAGAACAGCCAGTACAGTAAGAGTCACATGTTGAAGGAAGTTTTACACCTAGATTCAACTGCATTCACGCATCTAAGATCAAATAGGCATTCCACATGAACAGAGATGTTAATGTTTGCTAGATGAAGATGCCATCACATCCATTTTCGCAAAGTTAAAAAAGAGTGATGTATTAGCCCTGCCCCATTTAATTTTACTTTATTTTATAGCCTTCCCCGATGAGCTAGTACAATACACTAAGGAGCAACCACAACTTTCATTGGATAACATGTAAAAGTAACGAGCACTAAACACTCAATAGTTTATTGATGCAAATGGTGAGGGCGTGAGATTTGAAGAAAAGAGACCTCCTGTAGCAGAATTATAAGGAATAAATAAAACTCTGAATTATAAATATCAAGGTTTAAAGCTCATCTGTCCAAAAAAATTATCATTAGAAAACTTTCCTTCATCAGCCTTCCTTGTAGCCTACTTGTTTTGTTTAAGACCAACACTCTTCAGATCAAGGGTTCAAGGGCTAGAGCATGGAAGAGAAAGAAGAATGGAGAAAAAAAAAAAAAAGAAAAAGGCATTCCCTCATCTCAAACAAAAGCAGCCAAAATAAAGTCTTTGTTGCAGCAACTTTGAGGCATTGAGACAGATTTCTATTTGCTCACTTTTAATCATAAACATTTACTTAAAAAAAAAGGATAAAACAAGAAACCACAATGGACATATTCACATTAAGTAAATTTTTTCAGCTTGGTAGCATAAAGCCTATATGATTTGTAGGAGAGGGAAGATGTAGCTGGTAAAAATGACTCAATTGTACCAGAGTATATTGGAGGCTAAAACTCAAACTTGGACAATCTAACAAGAAACCTTTAATTATAACCCGCTTTTACTAGCTTAAAGAAGCTTTCATAAGTAATTACTTGAAAGAAAAGAGGACAGAATCATCCTGAGCAAAAATGGTAGTGGTATCAAAACACAGACCTCCATCTTTTGAAGCATGTCTTTTAATTTTTCACGTCGCCGCCTCCTTGCATTGTCGTCTCCATCTCCTCCTTCTTGAGCAGCTAACTTATCACTCTCTGCCACAAGTTCCCCATTGCATTTCTCACAGTGGAAGTATTCATCCTCTAGCGATATCAATCGCAGTGCATCCAAAGCATTATACCTGTAGCACGTTATCATAATGTGGTCAACAACAAGGTATGAAAATTCACTGTCTATGTAAAGGAAGTGAAACAGGACCATTCATTCATTCAGAAAGAACAAATTAAAAAAGAAAAAAACCACTAATAAATACCTTCTCTCACAGTTGGGGCATATGTACTCCTGGACGGTGTTTTTGTTCTCCAATTCATCTTTTAACTTCTTTCTCATGCGGTGCAATCTGTACCTAACAACATCATATATCTGAAATCCAAATTTTAATTTAGACAAGCTCTGAATCCAACAAAATAATTGACACAGTTGGCAAGCAGATCAAAAGTAAGAATGTTGAGCTCACACAGAGGGAGGGGAAAGAGAGAGTTGTCTCTTATACACATCTAGATGTGTATAAGAGACAGGCTCTGAATCCAACAAAATAATTGACACAGTGGGCAAGCAGATCAAAAGTAAGAATCTTGAGCTCACACAGAGGGCTGTCTCTTATACAGATCTAGATGTGTATAAGAGACAGGAGAGAGAGAGAGAACCTGCGCATAGTCTAGGCAACAGTATGAATGAGTGTGCAGCTTAACCTTCTCATCTCCCTCTTTTACAAACTTTTGACCATCAGCAGTAGCAGCTATTGCGGCACTATACATCTTTGCACCTTTAGCTGTCTGAATCAAAATCAATCAAAAATAGAAGGTGAAGCAACTACTTTCCCATCACCACAACCACAACCATTAACTGGAGCTCATAAATTTACATACAGAGCAACCACAATAGGCAACCTATCTGAAAATTTTCAAGTACAGTGAAACTTGAAAGTGGAAAGCAAAAGGCAAGCCTCTTATAGCATAAAAACTAGGCATTTTTTCCCTTACTTTTGACCTCAAGTTCTAACATGCTGATGTTAACATCATTAGTTCATATCCAATCTATTAAATTTAAAAATGAGAAAGCAACAGTCTTTCTTCGAAATATGCTTTCCAAGTAAAAAAGTGCAGCTATAACAAAAAATGATTGTTGAAATCATGAAAAATAACTTATTAGTAACTAGAGCTAAAAAAAACATGGTGGGTTGTGGGACATGTAACTAGGATTACATGCACAGGGGACAAAGTGAGCTAGTTGGCTAGGTAGGTCAGCAATTTTCCATTGTAACCCATCATGGTTCAGCATTCGACATGCCAATAAACGACAACTCAATTTTTCAGCTGAATTTATAGGTTGTACAAATCTGCTGAGATTCCCTAATCCCTCAATTTTTTTAACAAACAATAATTCAAACAATATTCTCTGTTAGAAACTTGGAATCAAGAGTTCCAAAAAGACCGACAGTAAATTATGAAAAATCAGTAATACAAGATAGGAAAAAAACTAAATGAGTTCATGAGAGGGAAAACAAAAGGAAGACCTCTTTCCTGTGATCCCTTGTGACCAACTTTTCTTCCTCAAAGAATCTCAGTGTCCGGCGAAGTTGCTTTGAATGTACCTTCAAATCCTTCGCCAAATCCTCTTCCCTAACCCATTGTCGTCTGAAACACCAGATCAAGTGTTACAACTCACCCATATCAACTAAAGTGAAGTTCTACAAGAACACAAAGAGGCTGACTCACAGAATCATCTAAGATAAACCAAATATATATCCTGTCCAATTGAAAGGACACTAAATAACCGACCAAGTTTCCTGCCTATTAGAGTATAATATAAAACCCAAGTCACCAACTGCTGCTAAATTTAATGAAGCATGCTAGGTAAACAGTAGTAACTAAGTTGCATCAAAGGCCTCCATTTGAAACCATAATCTTCCAAGTAAAATTAAGATATTTTAATCCCCTCACCCTGGCAAGAAATATTTGAAATCATCCACATTATTTGATCATTTAATCAAGCAGTATCCCAGACTCCTCATTAATCAACCATATACCAAATCCATCAAAGCAATCACAGCCAATGTTTTTTTTTTCCTGACTAGGTATTGCTGCAGAAATTAAACAGAAAAAAGTCCAGAAGCCAACCTAGTGAGAGCATCAAGCACCACCACGGCAATCCCTCTGTTGTCACTCCTCCCAGTCTTGGGCTGATTATCCCCTTTCGTCGTTATATCATCATAAAAGGCTCTTGCTGCAAGCTTCACCAGCCTGTTTAATTCATTCCCCCCCCCAAAAAAAAAGGGGAAAAAGCCAAGAAATGATTATTGATGACATGAAGAATTGAAATTCAGATTTCAGAGTATGATTCAAGAGAACACTGCAACCGAGTTCTTCTACAGATCATTTACCGATTAAAAGGCTCTACACTCATCGTCGTGCACGGGAAGGGGAGCTTAGGGTTTTTTCCAGTACAATTTTAATCGGTTCTGCGATTTTAACAATTTTGCCAAGCTTTGATGCGGCGGAGCTGAAGGAGGAGAGATTGGAGGAACGGCGACTCTCCGGCTCGATCCTACCAGGCTTTTCCCGGGAAGCACAAGTGGGACCAAAAAAAAATATTTCTACAATATACACCGCTCAACCTCTTCTATAAATACCGCGATTGCATATATGGCCCACTCGCAACCGACTTCGCTAAGCACACAGAGGCAGAGGCAAAGGCAAAGGCAAGTTTCCTTGTGTACGGAGAGCCATGGCGAAGCCGCGCAAGCCGAAGAGCGACGGCGCAAAAGCCGATGGCGCCGGAGCCGCAGTTCACCACGCGAAGCTCTGTCTCTCAATCGACTTGAACGGGCGCCAGATCTACGGCTGTACGGAGTATAAATATCTTGATTTTCATTCTCTATGTTAATTAATACCTAGCTTCATTTTCATTTACACGCGGATATTATTGTGTTATTAAATTGTGTTGACTTTTTTATTTACAAAAAAAATATGAAGAAATAAATAAAATTATTTTTTTAAAATTTTTTTATTAAAATTATATAAATCTATGTATAGTCGAGAAGGTTAGTTATAATTCATGAGACCAATCGTGATATAAAGTATGTCTTTTTTTTTCATTAAATTATAATATGTGTTTAATTTTTAATATTAATTTTTTAATAAAATATCAATTTTTTACATCATCAAAATTCTAATCAATAAATATAAATTTTAGCCATAATTCACGAGACCAATTACACGAGAAGAAAGAGGCAATGGAATACATAACAAGAAATGATTCTCCATTTTACATACTTAAGATAAACGAAGTTGCAAAACAATATTGAGATTATTAATTCGCAATCGAAAAAAAATCAGTTGTAACTTTTAGGTAATGAAACTTAGCAATGGTAACAAAAGATAAGGAGTAGAAAAAATCCGTTACAAGCATTTTTGTAACTTTTACACAATGCAACCTATGGACAATAACAATTTACTGAAAAAAGTACAATCACAAATGAATTGATAATAAGTTGCCAAGCAATGAAATGGACAATTGTTCGTATAGCGGGGAAACTATTCAGTAAGAGCATCCTGCATTATGAAAAGTTATATTAGCTCTACATAAACAGTACCTATAAAGAAAAATGATTATTTCATTGTGATAGATTGAGTTTTTTTTTTTTGACAATATTCATAATTTTAAATTCACAATTAATTAAAAAAATTAAAAATTATTTATTATATTATTATTATTATTATTATTATTAGAGATTTTAACGGGTGCTAATTATACGTATTAGAGGTTCGAAGAAAACTAACAGCACTTACAGCTCGTAAACGGCACGCGCTTCCGAAAGCGCGCCATACTGTCCCTCCTCTTTCCCGCCACAATCAGGCGTTATATTACGAGTGTGCGAGTGCATGCGGCCATAAGCATAGATATGCTAAATTGGTATTTACTTCACTGGAAACCCTAATTTGTGGTTGATTTTAATCAATCAAATGGATAATGATCATTTTGAGGAAGAGAACAAACTTCCCGAGCTCAAGCTAGGTAATTTTTGCTCTTTAAAAAAACTCCCCTAAATTCCCTTTTCTGTTCTTTTTTTTTTTTAAAATGTCCCGTTAATTAGCTTAATTTCTATATCTTCTTCTTGTGTGTGTTTGTGCTTTGGTGGGTGATAAATGAATAATCCGGTGTTTGATTGCTGAAAATTTATTGGGCAGATGCTAAGCAGGCTCAAGGGTTTCTCTCTTTCTTCAACCCCCTCCCCCATGTAAGCCCTCTCTCTCTCTCTCTCTCTCTCTCTCTCTCTCTCTCTCTCTCGTGAAATGGGGCATTTTATTTGGTCCTGAAATTGTTCAAATGGTTTTAGACAATCCTTATTGGGATTGTTTATTTAGGATTGCTTCTGAATTAGGCTTATTTTGTTGCCTGTGGGATGGAAAAGAAAGAATGAAGTTGAAAGTTTTGTTTTTTTGTCTCTTCTTGCGGGGTTGTTCGCATGGAGAAATGTGATTGCAGTGAAAATGGGACAGTAATGCATGATTATTTTTGGTTTTTTTTTTTGGGAAAAATTTTTCTCTTAGGATACTATTTTGCTTTTGAAATTATAATCTCATGTGTTTTGGTTTTGATTCTTTTTCTTTTGCAGGATCCTAGGGCTGTTCGGGTTTTTGATAGGCGGGTCAGTTCCTATTCCAATGATTGTTGCTTTTTGTTCTCTTGCTTTAATTTGTTGCCAATCGGATCAGTCTGATTTGGTTCTGCTTAATTATTGGATCTCTCTTTCTACATTTGTTCTTGATTTTGAAATACTTATGCTTTAAACGAACCTGGTTAAGTTTAAAAGGTCCTTTTTTCCGCCAGGGGGTGAGGGATTTGAAAATGTGAAGCTTGGATATGCTTTTCAATAAGTTATTGCCAGATGTGTGGGTTTTATGCAGTGGTCTTTCTTCATCAGTGGTTATCATGCATTTTTTTAAGGATTACTAATTACTAATGCATTTTTTTCTTCATTATACTCTGCTTCAAATATGCAGGATTATTTTACAGCACATGGTGAAAATGCAACCTTTATTGCAAAGACCTATTACCATACTACCACTGCCTTGCGGCAGTTGGGTAGTGGGTCTCATGCTCTTTCCAGTGTGAGCATTAGTAAGAATATGTTTGAAACCATTGCCAGAGATCTTCTTTTGGAAAGAACAGACCATACTCTGGAGCTCTACGAGGGTAGCGGATCTCATTGGAAACTGGTGAAAAGTGGAACTCCTGGAAATCTAGGCAGTTTTGAAGATATTTTGTTTGCCAACAATGAGATGCAAGACTCTCCTGTGGTTGTTGCACTTGTTCCGAACTTCCGTGAAAATGGGTGCACAGTTGGGTTAAGCTATGTTGATTTAACAAAAAGGGTTATTGGATTGGTTGAATTTCTTGATGATAGCCACTTTACAAATGTGGAGTCAGCTTTGGTTGCTCTTAGCTGCAAGGAATGCCTTTGGCCCATGGACAGTGGCAAATCCAGTGAATTTAGAACTTTGCATGATGCTCTGACCAGATGTGGTGTGATGCTGACTGAGAGAAAGAAAAACGAATTCAGAACAAGGGATTTGATGCAAGATCTTGGCAGGCTTGTCAAAGGTTCCATTGAACCAGTTCGAGATTTGGTTTCAGGATTTGAATTGGCACCTGGTGCCTTAGGGGCGTTGCTGTCTTATGCAGAATTACTTGCAGATGAGAGCAATTATGGAAACTATACCATCAGAAAGTACAATCTTGATAGCTATATGAGATTGGATTCTACTGCAATGAAAGCACTAAATGTCCTTGAGAGCAAAACTGATGCAAATAAAAATTTTAGTTTATTTGGTCTCATGAATAGGACATGTACTGTTGGGATGGGAAAAAGATTGCTTCATATGTGGCTAAAACAGCCTTTATTAGATGTAAATGAAATCAACTGCAGGCTGGATCTTGTGCAAGTATTTGTAGAGGATACTGCACTTCGCCAAGATTTGAGGCAGCATCTTAAAAGAATTTCTGATATAGAACGGCTAGTGCACAATCTTGAGAAGCGAAGAGCTGGTTTACAGCATATTGTGAAACTTTACCAGGTTGAGTTCTACATTCTTGTTTAGATCTTTGCCTAAAGTTGCCAGGATTTAATGTTGTCCATGTTAGAATGCACCTAGTTAGTAATGATACAAGCTTGACAACCCACTACCTGGTCCTTTTCAGTTTTTTACCAAGTTGAATAATATTTCTTGTCTGTTTTGTATATTTTCATTTCTCTCTTATTCTGATTAATGATGATGCGTTAAATTTAGAAAACAATCTTGAGATGAAAATTTTTGTTATTCTCTGTTACTTTGAGGTCTGATTTCCTATCTTCTTTTAAGCATTACTTGTCACAAGCTTCTCTCTCTCTCTCTCTCTCTCTCTCTCTGTTTTTTTTTTAATTAAAAAATAACCCAAAGTTATTGTGTTTTTCCTTTTGCCAAAAGTGTCTCCAGTGTTAACTTCATAAATTGTTTGCATGCAGTCAAGCATAAGACTCCCATACATTAAAAGTGCCCTTGAACGGTGTGATGGACCTTTTTCATTCTTAATCAAAGAAAGGTACCTGGATCTGCTGGAATCTTTGACTGATGATGATCATTTGAATAAGTTCATTGCCCTCGTAGAAACTTCTGTTGACCTTGATCAACTTGAGAATGGCGAGTACATGATTTCTCCTAGCTATGACCCTGCACTATCAGCACTAAAAGACAAGCAGGAGTCACTGGACTGCCAAATACAGAATTTGCATAAGCAAACTGCTGATGATCTTGATCTCCCTCAGGATAAGGGGTTAAAGCTAGATAAAGGAACACAATTTGGCCATGTCTTCAGAATTACAAAGAAAGAAGAGCCTAAAATAAGGAAAAAGCTGACGTCTCAATTTATTGTCCTTGAAACCCGAAAAGATGGAGTGAAATTCACAAACACAAAACTGAAAAAATTGACAGACCAGTATCAAAAGATTGTTGAGGAGTACAAAAATTGTCAAAAGGAGCTGGTCAATCGAGTTGTTCTAACTACTGCAACTTTCTCTGAGGTACACTTACTACATCTTCTTGTCTCATTTTGCTGTGTGCTTGAGACTAATGGACTTTGATGCTGTAGGTGTTCAACTCCTTAGCTGGCAAACTTTCTGAATTGGACGTCTTACTCAGTTTTGCTGATTTGGCTTCCAGTTGTCCTACTCCTTACACAAGACCAGAGATCACTTCTTCGGTAGTTATTAAATAGTTATTTACTTGATCCTTTCGTCTTTTGGGGAAAGGAAGAGGCTGTTTATGCATTTGTTATGATAGGATGAGGGAGATATTATATTAGAAGGCTGTAGACATCCTTGTGTTGAAGCACAGGACTGGGTAAATTTTATACCAAATGATTGCAAACTTGTGAGTATTCATTCCACTGAGGATGCTTCTTCTGGTCTTTAAATGTTTATGTTTCCTCACTCATTTTGTAATGTGTTAAATCAGGTTAGAGGACAGAGCTGGTTCCAAATAATCACGGGGCCTAATATGGGTGGAAAATCCACATTTATTCGACAGGTAAGATTTTTCCTATTTTTCATGATGTGCCTCTCATCCCTAAAACTTAGAGACCATACTGGAAATTTACTTTGTTGATGAATTATGCATGAAAAATTAAGTAGACGAGTTATGTGTTACAGTTTATATTGCATGGTGTCAACTTATTACCTCATCTAAATGGGAAATGACAACGCCAGTTTCAGCTTCTTGTTGTACAAGTCCTTTAGGACTCTGCTAGCTGTTATCTGTTTCTATTTGGTTTACCTGCAGGTTGGTGTGAATATTCTTATGGCACAAGTAGGCTGTTTTGTTCCTTGCGACAAAGCTAGCATTTCTATTCGAGATTGCATATTTGCCCGTGTGGGTGCTGGTGACTGTCAAGTGAGTTCTATGGCATAATTACTAGGTTCAATCTCTTAAAATATACTAATGTGTTGTTGGGTGTGTTATGCTATTTTCATTTTGGTCTCCCAAGTCCTAACCCTCCCGGGTCCATAAAGGTCCCACCTCCTATTTCATCTGTGTAAATTTTAGCTGTGCACTGCATACTTATGTCTGATTCTTACTTGGCCAGTTTGGGTGTCCTGCTGGATTGAATGCTTAGGCAGCAACAATAAAGCTGATTTTAAAGTGCTGGAGAATTGCATTTCTGAATTCAGCAAACTGATTCTGTGATTTTATGATCATTCTTGTCTGGGCATTTGAATAAATCAGCTGATAATGTGTAGCAATTACCTGACTGATGCCCTAATGATGCATTGACAATAAATGGCACCCTCTTTTTTTCTAAATGCTAATTTCAACTAGGATAACTTGATTTTCCCTGTGAAAATATTGAAAGGTTGTTTCAACAAGATCATTCTGTTTCTGGCTTCACCTGGCAAGGATCAGGTTTGGTGCATCTTTTCCTTGACATCAAAATTTCATGGAAGAGACTTTAATAAGATTTTGTTTGACATTGGTCAATTTTGCCTGTCAGAACTTCATTGGTGTATTTGTTTTCTTATAGTTGCGCGGCGTTTCTACTTTTATGCAAGAAATGCTTGAAACTGCTTCAATTCTTAAAGGAGCTACAGAGAAGTCATTAATAATCATTGATGAGTTGGGTAGGGGGACATCTACTTATGATGGATTTGGTAGGTTTCAACATCTTCAACAGCCATGCAATTATTACTCGGTGTTTTCTTTTAATGCTTGTAACTGAGACCTGGATTCACTCAGCCTATGCTAGCTTTTTGGTACGATTTAACTTCTTGCTCAACTATTTCAGGGTTACAAGGAAAATTGCTTTTCTTTTATTTTTCCTTTTCTTCCAATTTGGGATCTATTTAGTTACATTTTTTGGTTGAAGGCCTGGCATGCCTATTTGTTCCTCTTCTAAGGATGCAAACAATCAAAGTGTTTCAGGAGCTCTATAATCAATTCCCCTTTTCTTTTTTGGTATCTTTTGCCATGAAGCCAATTTATCTTGTCAAGCTTTATTTTCTGGTTTTGATAGAACACATAATTTGCAACCCATGGTTGAAATGATGATTTGTCTGTGCTAATTAGTTTGAACTGTGAGAGTGCCGTTGAGTTTAATTGGATGTTGTATATGAGCGTAAAGCATTTAACATGTTTGTTTCTGGTGCTCAGGTTTAGCTTGGGCCATATGCGAGTACATTGTCCAAGAGATCAAAGCACCCACTTTATTTGCAACCCACTTTCATGAATTGACTGCATTGGCTCATGAAAAATGTGAAACTGAGCCCCATGAGAAGCAAATTGTTGGTGTGGCAAACTATCATGTTAGTGCACACATTGACTCTTCAAACCGGAAGCTGACTATGCTATACAAGGTAGGAAGAGAAAGAGACTGAGGGAATAAAAAATTCTCAGTCTTCACATCAAATGCTGTATGTAGTCTGATTGTTTGGGTATTGTTGTTTCCTATAAGTGTGATCGTATTTGATCTCTGAATTCATGTTATCTATAATGCAGATATTCAAATGAAATGTTCATTTCTATCCGTCTCTATGATGTCAGAACAGAGTCCCTAGTTTTAGAAAAATGAAACTGTTTTCCTGTTTGGTTTGGGGTTAAGTTGGTGCAAGCAATGCAAAATATGTAGCTTGTGATCTGGTCAAAATGCATGGCCAACTTGTGCTGTCATCTGCCCCTGCTTAGGCAGCTAGTGTGATGCCACAGCCATGTAATTTTGTGAGGCATGGCCTGAGCAAGGTGACTGGTTCTTAGGCAGCTGCCTACATATCTTTCTCCTATTGTTAGCTTGATTCTTCAATGTCAAGCTTTTCTCACTCATCTGTGGTTGGGGCTTCTATCTCACACATGTAATTGGTTAGGAAACAACTGACCAAGTGGCATAAAGATAATGGATAGAACTTTACAGTGATGGAAAGAAGTATTAAATCATGCATGAGTTTTAGTTTGACATTTCTTCGTTTGATGAATTTGAAGATCTCTGTCACTCACCTGCTAGCAGACATATCTTCATTAGATTTGATTATTTGGAACATAAACTGTAAACTGTACTTTTGACTCTTGCTTTTTGGAATATCACTTATAACCTTCATTTGACCATATTTTCTAGGTTGAGCCAGGTGCTTGTGATCAAAGTTTTGGTATTCATGTTGCTGAATTTGCAAATTTTCCTGAAAGTGTTGTGGCACTAGCTCGAGAAAAGGCGGCTGAATTGGAAGATTTCACCCCCCTTGCAATTATTTCCAATGATGCGGGAGAACAGGTAAATATTTGCTGTTCCTGGGATGCTCCCCTGGGGTATAGCTTTTGATTTTCAGCATGGATGTCTAGTGTTTTTTTAATTTTCAGTACAGATTCTAGTTTTTTAAACTTTTTCATTCTTATTCAAATGGTTTGGATGCAGAGTATAAGCAAGAATGATGTCATGTATTGGGCTTAATGCTCGGAGTAACGTTTAATTTTTTAGGTTTGCTGGTACAATGTTTGGATTGCATTTTTCTAACCCTTAGTAAGAGTTGGAATTAGGATCTATTTGAAGACTTATTTCAGATCTTTAAGACTTTAAACTTGACCAACTTGCTCATTGCCCTTTGTTCCTAGTCAGTCCTAAGACTGTTCATCTAGCTGCACTATTCCACTAGCAAAACAATTGCAGATTCACATGTTCTAGCCTAACAACCTGCTTACAAATAAGAGTTCTTCTCAGTGGTGGTCGTGTTGCCCCCAAAAGCCCTTCAGAACTTGACCGCCAACTAAATGGTGCAATTAGCATCCAAGCTTATTTGCTCACATGTTTGCAATTGCATCTCTTCTGATACGAGTTGTTTCCAGAAGAGGCTGCACCATACTCTATGCAAAATTAGATTGAGAAGTCCATTTGGGACCCAAAATTGGGCATACTAATACCAGGGCATATCTGATTGGGTAGACAATTTAGAAATTATCTTTTAGTAAAATTTTGATAAGTGAGAAGAGAATTTATAACAAAAAAAAAAAAAAAAAAGATGTTGCAAAGTTTACTTTTGGTAAAATCAGGACTCCTCTTATTTGAATAACCAAGTTCTTGTTATTTGACCTTAGAAACAAAGAACTCTGCTGACATCATATAATTCCATATAGTTGCGAAGCTTTATAGTGGGCTGAATTATTGTCAACAATTTACAGGTAGGATCCAAGCGAAAGAGAGAATGTGACAACGAAGAAATGTCAAGAGGTGCAGCCCGGGCTCACCAGTTTCTGAAAGAGTTTTCTGGTTTGCCATTGGAGAAGATGGAGTTGAAGCAGGCTCTGCAAGAGGTAGGAAAGCTGATGGATGGGCTAGAGAAGGATGCTGTAAATTGTCAGTGGCTGCAGCAATTCTTCTAGTTGTCTTCGTAAAGAAAAGGTAGTTTACCGTTGGTTTCCTTTTCCTTGGCATTTTGTGATCCTGAAGAAACTTCAAATGCAAGTCTGGACAGCAATCAACAGTCCACTTCCTCGGCCATTTTAATGCCTCTTTCTGTCCTTCAAAATTTTCCCCGTCATTGTATGGGGTGTAAGAGAGGTGTGTTTTGTAAGTTGCTACTGGTTCAATCCTCATATTGTCAATGTCCACCGTTAACCTCATGGGGCCACGTGCAATTTTGTCGGGTAAGTTACGGTTGCTCGCTTACTGGTGGCCTTAATTGGGGAAGCGCTCATGTATCTGCAGCTCCAGTGTAAAGCTTATGTTGGTTCAGCTCTTCCTCTAATAGTGTACTTTTTGGACCCACGACAATCCTGTATGTGGACGTAAATAACAAACATATACGAGGTGCTTAAGCAGACCAAAAAAAAAAAGAAAAGAAAAATGGAAAAGGAGTCCTGTGCACAGTCTTACCCTTGTTTTGTGCTCTGGTGGTGCTGGGAGGCTTAGCCCTTGCCTGCAACTTTATGCTTGAGGCTTACGTCCATAAATTGGTTCATCCATTAGTGGATACCATGATTGAGAATGTTATGCGTAATTTGTTAAAGTTAAAATTTATCTCAAGATGTTCGTATTCTTTCCCTTTCTCTTGTTATTAGGGTGTAACAATTCATTCATCACAATGCAACGTACATGTACATATATGTATATGTATATGTACATATCTACATGTCTGAATCTGAATGTGTGCTTATAACCTTATACACACGTATTTCTAAGTGTGCGGATGCGAGAGCAGGGGCAGATTTAGGAGGAATGAGGGAAGGGGCCCACTTGTCGCTATATATATATATGTCCAGTGGCAGAGGAGAGACATTTATCCTCTATAGGTTCTTGGGCTCGAAATTCAAGCGTTATTATTATTATTGTTATTATTATTTCTTCTGTTTTTACTCATAAATTTTGCCTCCAAACTGTTTTGCATTTGCAGGAGCGGGTGGTTAGACGTGAATTATTGTTGCTCTGCTGCATCAATAACGAGGACATAAAAGTGGTGTGATTTAGGTGAAAGCAGTGTCTCTATATTATGAAACCGGCCAGCACATAAAAAGAAAAATCCAAAGAACAATTGTCTTGAAAATATTTCATTTTTCGAGCAAGCCGATTTTCCTGAGCGCTGTCCATCTTTCATGTGCAGTAGACCCTGGGCCCTGTCAGGATACTTGAATGTGAAGCGTTGTGGGGTTCAAGCCAGTCTTCGGCGTGCACGGCCAGGAAAGAGAAAAACGAATGCAAGGTCCCTGATTTGGAGCTATCAGTCATTACATTTATCAGGTAACGGGTCATATGGCCCACAACAATAACCACCCCGCATGTATGGACATCCAGTAGAAAAGGGACAAGGATCCCCTCAATCCTGATAGATTCATGACCGGATGACCACTGCACATGCGAAGTGCTTCAGAGGCCCCGTGACTGTACGACATATTAATCAAAGGGACAAGTTGGTAGCCTAATGAAGTAGAGAGGGATGGTTATCCACTCTCACCCATGCAGCCTAAACTGACGAACCACCATAGTTGTTTCTCGAAGCCCAATGGGTCATGGGGGCCAGCTGACATTCACATGGATTATTTACGTATGTGCGTTTTAATCTCATTTAATGTTGTCTTGACATGGTCGCACATCTACATGGGTGTGATTTCCTTTGCAGATGTATGTTAAATGTCGACTTAAATTGACGTAGCGACAATGGTCACGCAATTCTAAATTTTTCCTAGAAAGTCAACTTTTCACAATTTTCACAAGGGGGGGGGGGTCTCGCTTTATATAAGAAGGTTGACGAGTGAACAAAAAAGTCTTGAACTTTCACTGGTATATTATTCTTCTTGACTTTTTGTTAACAGAAAAAAAGAACATCGACAGGGTTACAAATTACTGCAATTCAATCTAAAATCCCTTGAATGTTCGTATAATTGTTGAACGTTGTGATGTTGGTATTCTTAGGGGAAGAGGGGGGGGGGATGATTTGCTGTTAAATGACATTTTGTGAACTGACCAACCAATGTAAAAAGTCAGTCAGGAAGGACAGTGAATGAACAAAAGCAAATTCTCAATCTAAGCAAACGAAATTGATATCTACTGGAGGGACCCACTTAATTAATGCACTAAACCAACCTAAAGCATATAATAATAATAATAATAATAATAATAATAATCTACTTTTATGGTTAATCTTGCGGGTTCAATTTGGGTGGCACACTTGATGACAATTTCAGCAATAGATGATTATGACTGGCAACTAAAAAATGCGGGGCCTAAACAGAGTATTATTCAAATGTTCCACTTTTAATCCTGAGAGGTTAAGCTAGCTGGAGTGGCAATTTGGGTTGCTCCCTCTCTTGCATCAACCGGATACGTCTTTAAGATTAAATTCAAAAAAATTGAATAGCAATGTAGTAGGGCCAATACAGTGAGCGCACACAAGATTTGGAGACTCACCTTTTAAAAAGTTTAACTTAATATTCTCATTTTATTGCAATTTTAGCTTTCTTTTTTTTTTTTTTTTTTTTTTGTACTTTAGAATCCTATCTCTTTGATTTCTCTCTCTCTCTTTTTTTTTTCCCTCTTTTTCTTTTTTTAATTTTTTTCCCTAAATTCAATTCAAATTTTCAAAGTCAAGTATACAAAAAATTTCAAACTCTCTTATAGTTAACAGATAAAATTTAATTGTTAGTTGTTAATCTTTTTGCATAAAAAGAATCAATTTTTAAAAATAAAAAAAGTTCTCTTTTATAGTATTGATAATTATAGTACCAAGGACCAATTAATCGATTTAAAATATTTAATTTTTTTATTAAACTCTAACATGAAAAATGATAGACCATTGACAATCTTTTTTGCATAGAAATTATAGATAATTTTATTTATATAAATGTCATCATATTTTTTATCAAACTGAAAATAATTTTACCGAAAGATTAATCGATAGAAAGTAACTTTAAATAAAAGTTTATTTTAATTTTTTTTAATCAACTGAATAAAAATTAAATATGTAATAATACTTAAAAGTTTTATCCACTAAAAATTTCTAATGGATTATGAATTAATTTTTTATTAATTTTCATGAATTTTATTTAAAATTTAAAATCTCAAAATTAAGAGTTATTGTTAATTAAATTATATGCTTGCACAACCATAAGAATAATAATAATAAAATTTATTCATTTAAAAGTAAAGAAACTTCATACTTTAATAATTTTTATTTTTTTTCTATGATCTTAGGCCTTTAATATAGTAAAAAAGAATAACAACAAATAATAATAATAATAATAATAATAATAACCTAAAACACGGAAAATTCAAGGAGGCGGTCCCGTCAAAACTCAAAAGTAAAGAGAGAGAGAGAGAGTAAATGCGCTTTGTTTTATATTAATTAAATTAATAAAATCGGAGTGGAAAAGGAGGGTGGAGAGGGAAAGAGAAGTGGAAATGTGGGTTGGCGCCCACTGGAATGGGACTTCTCAGTTAAAATTCAATTCAATTTAACTGAATATAATAATATAATATAATATTACCCTGTTACTTTATTACTTTCAAAAAAGAAGAAGACTATAAAGGAAAGTCTTCTTTTTTAAGCTTAATTAGACATTCTTTAGAAATTTAAGAAAATATGAATTACTTTTATATTATATAATAAATATATCCCATTTTATTACTTTATTTTTAAATTTATTAATTTAACTTAAATTTTAATTTTTTAAAAATGTGCTTCATAAATTAGAATAAAATAAAATAAATGTAATAATTTTTTATAAAAATTTGATAATTTTAATAAGTAGAATTATGTCTATTTAAAAAATAAATAAATTTAAAATTTAACTTGTAAATTGGGAGATTACAAAAAATAATTAAACTAGGACGTTTGGTAATCAATCAATCAAATGAGAGAGAGAGAGAGAGAGAGAGAGAGAGAGAGAGAGAGAGAGAGAGGGAGGATGGGGCCAAAGCTGTGGGTGTCCACCGAGTCTACAGTTTTGTTAGTTGTTATTGCGTGTAGAGTATAGTAAATATATTGCATATCAAATATCTAAGGCCGGATTCTACTATTTCTGTTAGGAATACGAAAATGGAAGAAGATCGTTTTCATTTATTTATTTATTTATTTTCTGGGTTTTAATCATATTGCTGCGGTTTGTTTTTGTTGTCATTATTTTTGGGCTTTGGTTTTGGGTGATAAAAAGGAAGAATCATCATCATCATCATCACCATCATCATAACACAACAACACTCCTCCTTCTTCTCATCAATTACATCAACAGCTGCAACAATTAGCAACAGGGAGAGGGAGGGAGAGAGAGAGAGAGAGGGGGGGGGAGAGTGGGGAGGATGAGCTGGAGAAGAGTGTTGAAGTCCGTACAGGCACTGGCGGCCCACAGCCTCCTTCTCACTTTCACACTGTTGCTCGTCCTTAAGCTCCGCCACTCCGTCTATTGCTCTTGGTGGTAGTACTACTTCTCTCTTCACCTGTTTCTTTTTCTTTTACTTTTACCTTTTTTTTTTTTTGTTTTTTTGGCTGGCTAGCTCTTTTAAATTAACAGCAACCAAAAAAAAAAAAAAAAAGCGCTTATATTTGTGTGTTTATTTTTAGAGGAAGTTTACCTGAAATGGACTGGTTGGCCCTTTTGGTTGGAATTGAAGGAATTTTTTGTTGGGATGGCTATTGAATTGCAGAAGCGGGTGAATTTTTATGGGTTTGTGGTTAATTGCTTGAGGAAGGCCTTGTCTATCTTAAAGGAATTTGCTTTGCAGTTTGCCTGCTGCCGAAAATTCCTTCTAAAGCACGACCTTTGGATTTTGGAAGCAGCTGAATTGGGTATCTGTGTTAATGTAGTATCGTTGTTGTTTCTTTGAGGATTAAGCGTACACCTTACTGATATGGTGAAAGAGAAACCAGAGTTTGATGTGCATGTAGAGAATTGATCTCCACCATTAAGTTTCTCTCTATCATTTGTAAAGGATTGGCTTTATGTTTCATATTGTTTTGACTACCCTATCTATTATGGTGGTGGCATTGCTTTGTCAATCTAGGAAGCTGCATATGTTGAGAGATTGATTTTGGTACCATTGTTTGATACAATGGAGTTAAGAGGCATAAAAGTGGTGAGTTTTTTTTTGTTTGGAGGGTTTCATCTTTCAGATTGTAAGGGACTTGGGATTCTGATGAATTGAGGATTTAGCCGTTAATTGTGCGGGGCTAGGGTGATTTAAGCTACTGTGTGTATTTTAAGGCGTGGAATGAAATATGGTTTTGGTTTGGCTTGGATCTTTTTCCTGAAGTTGGTTGGTTTCTTCTCTCTGGTTTAATAACAGAGCGAGAGGAAGTTTTGATAATCAATATAATTTGGAAGAGTTCCCCCCCCCGGCACGGTTGTTGTGAAATTCTGATTAATTAATGAGGCTTACGGGTGGTCCTGTTTTGGTTGGGGAGGGGTGTAGGAACTTGGAATGGAATATGTGCTTGTGAAAGGAGCAGTTATCTATTGGATTTAAGCAGGCTAGTTGGTTTTCTGTTTCAAAGATTTTATTGGTCTGTAGTGCAATAAGGGTGCAAAGTTTCTTTCTTTGAGATTCTCTATATTGTAATTGCAAACAAATGATCTTTATGGGCATGGGTTGCAAAACTGTGCTCTGATTTGAAAGAATTTTATCTTTCATCTATCCAGAAAAGGGGAGAATAAAGCAAAGAATGACTAGAGAAGCAATGGAATGGGGTACTGGATGAGAATTAAGTGGCTTGGGGAACTTGAACATGATAGATATGTGTCTTAAGTTTCTATATTTTCTCTCTACTGCATTGCAGTTTAGATGCTAAAAATATGACATTGTATTCTTGGAAGTGGAAATTTGTGGTTTTGATTGTTATTTGTTGGGTATCTTTTCCAGGTTAATTTTCTTCCCTCTTTGGGTTTTCCATGGAGTTGTCGCTCGAGGAAGATTTTCGTTGCCTGCTCCATCGGTCCCACGCAATCGTCATGTATAACTTTTTCTCTCCTTTTTTTTCCCCCTTCAGTATACAGAGAAATGGGTCATGAGATAATCTCTTCCCTGCATAATTGTTTTGGTGAAATTTCATCTGTCTAATAAATTTCCATGGTTTCTTTTGGACATGATATTGGGAATCCATTCTCTGGTTTTCTCACCATGAATTATTGATCTTCTATCTTGGGACAGTGGGCGCCATGCCATGCAGTTGTAGCGACCCCATTGCTTGTTGCATTTGAACTACTCCTTTGCATATATCTCGAGAGCATTAGTGGTATATAGCCAGCCCCTTGTAGCTATTTTAATTCTTTTTGGAATTTTTGCCACTTTCTGTTGTGTCTCTCTACCTGTTTCTGGCAGTTTAAAATTTGCAATTGTGTAGGCCTCAAATATATATTTTCTGCTTTTATTCTTTTGCAGTTCATGGAATTGCAGCAGTAAATTTGAAGATTGTCTTTATTCCATTATTGGTGTTTGAAGTAATAATTCTAATTGATAATTTCAGGTAGTTTATTTGCTGTTTTTGTCCATTTGATCTTTTTTCTCTTTTTGAGATGAGAGATTATCTAACTGATTATTTCACTGAGTGTTGCCTTGTTGTGAAAGAGATATTTGCTAAACAATTAATAGATTTTCTTGCATAAATCCTAGTCATTGCAGAAAGAGAGAAAATGCCATCAACATCCTCTGTTTGGTAGACGAGCTGTCAACCATGATTCCTTTTCCTATTTGATTTATTGATAGATGGACTTGAATAGCTTCAACATGCTTGTAGACGTGCCTTTTCTTTGTGTCTAAAACCATTGTTTTTTCCAAAGGATTTGAACATGTTTAGAACATGAAAAGCTACATTTGTTGCTGTTAACCATTAAGAAAAGAAAAATAAATGCTCTCTCTTCTCTTTTTTTAATCCATTTTTTCATTATTTTAATAATGTCATTGGCAGAGTATAGAGTTTGAGTGGAAAACATTTAGCATTTAAATCAAGGACTCGATACCTTTGTTGAGGATACATGCCCTAGGTTATTGCCATACGCAACTATTTACTCTATTTACTCTACATAGGTTGGATAGGGTCCTAATGTATACACTTTACTGGCTTTGTAGGACTCTAAGCTTACCATTCAATACTAATAACTTCAATTGACCTTTTGTATCATTTGTAATTTGATACCCAGGTCTTCTGCTGAATTGTAATTGGTAATTTCACTGTTGTATGTAAGACTAAATGACACACACATTTTACAGAATGTGTAGGGCTCTAATGCCAGGAGAAGGAGACAGCTTGAGTGATGAAGCAATATGGGAGACGTTACCTGTAAGTCTTCTTCCCCTCCCCGCCTTTTTTATGCTATTTGAATTATTGCAAAAGCCATGCTTATATCTGTTTGTAATTATTATATAAACTCAAATTCAAGGATCTGAAATTAAATGGTTACTACCGGGAAGAACAGTGACCTTCAGATTAAAGAAAAAAGATGATTGTTGATTGAAATTCTTGGACCATGGTGTTGACAACTTTAGCCAATCTTTCATTGCATATCTCAATAAGGCAATAACTCCAGGGATTTTAACCTTTTGGAGCAAGAACCATGCTAGCTTGCAAGGCCATCTGTGACCTTTTATATGCCCAACCCTTCTTAAAATTGTCGCACTGGTGCTTTAATGTGATCAGTGTTGGCTTTATGTCAATGTTCTTTCACAGAAGGGTTTTTGCAGCAGTTTCTTTTACTGTTTCAACCATAGCGAACCTTTTTACTAACTTGCTAGGTTGGTTAATCATTGACTTTCTCTAGTCTGCTTCAGTGAGAGCTGTATCATCTTCTTAAGTTTATTGGTCAGATTCTTTGTTAAGTTTAACCTTGTTTTGGGAATGGTTGGTGACCCTTGCTGGGTACCATAGAGTTTGCTTCTGCATGAGTTCAGTGTAGTGGCATAGCCCACTGTGCAGTGTAACTCTAGCACACTTCTCCCTAGCGGGACTGTGGGGCATCACCCCTACTTTCCCATTTTTTATTGGTCAGTTCTTTCCTTTTTTCATGTTTTCTAGCCTCCAAAGTCCTCCTAGGCTTTGAATCCTTTTTTCATCTGTTGCTCCTCTGCCCTTTCTCTCTCCAATAATAGCTTATTCAATGTCACAATTGTAGCCAAAACCCAATACACATTGTGGTAGACTTGCTTTTTTTAACAGTAATTGGAATCATAGTAATGTACATATCAAACCATTTGGTGTTATCCATTTATCTTAAGATAGTTATAATTTTGAGGGAGAGAACAAGATTGTCAAATTGCACAAAAAATTTAAGGAAATTCCATCTAAAATAGGCAAAGGGCATCTACAATATGATCCTCTTCTAGTTTGGAGCTCCCTTAAAGTTCAATGTACACCTAGATATATATAAAACTAGCTGCAAAGGGATCTCACTTATACAAAATGGAGAAATGGAGTATTTATGACTACCTTGTTTGGAGGCACTACAGTTTTCCAAATAGTGTTTTTAAGGGAATGAAATCCTTCCCCAGACTAAAAGATTTCACACAGATAGGCAAGAGATTTCTCTGCAAAAGATTCCTTTTCTCACACTCCCATCTTACTTTCTATCTTCTCAAAATCAATTGCCATCAAATTCATAAACACCTCCACCAGTTTGGGTGTCGAATGAGAAATTCTGTTTCATAATAAGCACTTTTCATGACTCAATCCTGCATTAGTTAATGCTATATTCTAACAGTTTTGATGCCAAAAAGGTAAGGAACTGAGATCAAAATGTGCTGTTTTCATGGGACTTGAATGCTGTTAGGCATTTATATAATTATTATTCATCCATTTACCATGTCAATTTATTTTTACAAGAAAATGATCAAGGACATAAAATTTAAATGTTTAATTTTTGTATATACTTTGCAGCACTTTTGGGTTGCAATTTCTATGGTTTTCTTTGTGGCTGCTACCATCTTCACCCTCCTAAAGCTGTGTGGTAAGTTCTTTAACCTGCCACAAGATTTTTCTCTTTGGTTTTCTGTCCTTGGCTGTACTTATACTCAGACAGTTAAACTACTCTGGGATATAATTTTGATTCATGGCCTTGATGCTCAAGTTTCATTCAGCTCATAATTTTGTTTTTTGTTTCCACGTTTAGACATCTTCATCTTTACCATCTGAATTTATCTTGTCTTTTCCTTGCTTTATAAATTTCTCTTGCAAGACTCTTTATGGTGTCAGATAACACAACAAAACAAACTTCATTTGGGAAGGTAAGGCTCATGGGAAAAGACAAAATTTTTAATAGGTGAAATTTAAATTTCTCACTGGGAGAAAATTCAGGGAGCATATGGTGTCAGAGATCCTAGTAGATTGTGCAGTGTCTGTATCCTGGAAAAAAATATTTTAGGATTCCAAGGTTTTGAGAGGGGCTCATGCCTGGTGGAGCATGTAATTTGGCTCAAAAGTGGAGAACTTTACTGTGACTTGACATGTGATGGATCCGCTTGAAAGATATGGGTGTCTTTGTGAATGTTGGACACGACTGATGCATGCTTGTTGCTAGTTGTGCAGTGAGTTGTCAAGTCATAAAGTGAGTGCAATCTTTGTGTTTTTTGCTGACATTGAGATTGAGGCTTTCATGTTTGCTTCATTTGTGCAAGGATTGGTATTTTCGATCCTGGGATCTTTTTGCTGGGCCCTTTTTTTTTTTTTTGCCGCTGGGGGGGGGTGTTCATGCACTGTTTTTGGTTTTTCTCTATAAAGGGGAATGGGACCTTGAAGTCTTCAAGGAAAGGAGCTTTGCATGGACCTGATGATGTTCAAAGGGACTGTGTTGCTTTTTGCAGTCTGCATTTTTAGTCTTAAGATGCTCCTTATTTGGGAATTGCACTTAGAGAAATTTTTTTCTTCTTTTGTTTTTTTGTTTTTATTTATTTTCAGGTTCCCAGCTAGCTGTTTTCATAGGTGATATTTTCCTTTAACCGGGCTTCAGTATTTGTTGATAGAATCTAGCAAGTTGCATTTATCTCTTTAACTAAGTATCAGTTACCGAGATTGGTAATCCAACTTGCATGATCCGAAGACCATCAAGTTATCTCCTAATTGAGAATTTGAACTGCCAAGGAATGCACATAGAGCACCACTACATGAATAATAAGTTTGCATGGCTGTGTGTAAGACTTGGCATGATTTTTGCACTTATCAACATCCCTTATTGATCGACCATTCTTGTTTATGTTTCAAAATATAATTGAGATCTCCATAAGTTTAAGTTCAATTGAACAGCCAGTCTTTTGTAGAGAAATTTTTTTATTTTCCTTGATGAGTCCTTTAAATTTCTTTCTCCTTGTTGAGTTGTGATGTCAAGGCTCGTCAGGTATACTCTTGGAGTAATGATGTCCTTCATTATTGATAGACTTTGTTATCAGATGAGTGATGAAAATGCAGGGTAACTCCGAGATTGTAGTGATTGGATTGATATATATGCTTTCTTTCAGCATCAATTACTGCCTGTGATTGGGTTAGCCCTATCCATACTGGCAAAAACACACATATAATGTTCCCCATCAGACAATTATTGACTTCTGATTCTTATAAAATATTGCAGGTGATGTAAGTGCTCTTGGATGGTGGGATTTGTTTATAAATTTTGGGTATGACTTGGTTCATCCACTTTCATTTTCATTATCACTTTGGATTGTGTAAAACCAGAACTGTGTTCAACTTTTTAATGCACCCAAAAGATGATCAAAGTGAACATTGTGCAGTATTGCAGAATGCTTTGCCTTTCTTGTTTGTACAAAGTGGTCTAATCCAGCTATTCATAGAAACTGTTGGACGCGAGAAGCTAGTTCATCATCTACTGTGAGCAGATATCTTGACTGGAATAGTGGCTTAGTAGTTCTGCGTGAGGAGAATGAACATCAAGAGAGAATATGTGGCCTACAAGATATTGGTGGCCACATTATGAAAGTTCCAATAGTTGGTTTTCAGGTCCTGCTTTGTATGCGGTTAGAGGTGTGTAAAAATTTCTACTTTGATCATGGATACTGATATTGGAATTGTCTTAGCAACAATTGTCCAATGGATTTTAAAATTCAGGGAACGCCTGCTGGGGCTAGAAATATACCCCTCCCAATTCTTTTCTCTCCAATTTTCCTGCTTCAAGGTGCTGGTGTTCTATTCTCTGCATCTAAATTGGTGGAGAAACTAATTCTTTTACTAAGGGGTGAAGCTGGAACAGGAAGGTATTTTAGTTTCTCTTCAAGTGCTCATGACTGCTTGGGGTTCTTGCACCATGGCTCAAGGTAATGATCTTTTGCTTTCCAGCAGATGCCAAATGTGCATTTAGAAGATTAAGGACGTGCCTTTACTTAATTGAAGCTACTATTTCATATGGTTCAATGCTGCAGAAGCACTTCTTTTAAGTTTTTTAATTATTTTTCATTTCTTGGGTACTAATCTTGTTAAAAGGTTACTGGGCTGGTGGTCAATAGATGAGGGAAGCCGAGAGGAACAGGCCCGACTTTACCACGAAGGAGCTTCTGGGTAATTATGTTTATTTCATCATAAATTATTTAGCTGAATAACAGGCAAATATTTGTATAATTTGTTAGTCTGTAATGCGGTCCTACAAGGCTATGCAATGGATCCAAGGTCTCCAAAACTGAAAACATATTATTGAGAAGCTGATTAATTTCTTTTTCACTGGTTTTATGTTTTGTTCTGTTTTTTTCTTCTCCCCTCTTTTCTTATGTATTAAGATAAAAATCATCAGGAAATGACAATGCTTATAGCTCATCTTTGTTGGTAAGGATAAAAATATAGAATCAGGAACTTGACAAAACGTCTAGGTTGTGCTCCTGCATTATACTTTTGCTTGTGAATTGACCTTTGAGATATGTTATAAATGCTTTCAATTGTAACAAATATTCCATTTCATAACTGTGATTTTCTCGATGAAATTTTATGCTTGTGCTCTCTCTCTCTCACACACTTGCATACATATGGGGGCCACTGCTCTTGGCCTCTGGCTGTCTTTCTTTGTAACTTATACAAATTTCTTGCTAATTAAAATAAAAAATCTTTGAAATTCTTAAAAATTTAAAATCAATTTTATTTGCTTATCTTTGTATGCTTGATTCCTGAATATGCAGGTATAACACTTTCTCTGGTTATCCTCCTGAGATCGTGAAGAAAATGCCTAAAAAGGACCTTGCTGAAGAGGTGGTCACATATTCCTTTTATCTCCTTGTATGCTACTTTAGGCAAGCACAGGATCTTGTATATGCATGCCAATCTATCTCTTTTTCTTGTGTATCCAAAATCATTGGTGACCATTCACTGCCTGCTTTTGAATGTTATATACACCTCTCTTATATTAGGTATGGAGGCTTCAAGCAGCTCTGGGTGAGCAGACAGAAATTACCAAATATAGCCAGCAGGAGTTTGAAAGACTTCAGAATGTAAATCTCCCATCTTTGACTTAATCTTTTATAATTGAGACTGTCATGTGGATGAACATAATGATTTAGTTCTCAGGGGACAAAACTGTGAATCTGTCTCACAAAGCAATATTATTTTTTCCTGACATCTGGGTTTTTAGGTTTTAGGGTAAAATCAGTCACTACTTGCATGTTGTTTTGAAATTCTGGCTTGAATTGGTTTCCAAAGAGGGAAGTTGCAATCACAATTCAGAAGAGATATCCTTTTGAAAATTAACTATTTGAATTATTTCTTTCACTGTTAAGTTTAAACCACTTCAAGATTTTGCGGACTTTCATAAAGCATGCTGAAGTGTGATAATCTACTTAGATCTATGTATTCTGCTGGAGAAAATTGGTTCTACTGACCCACCTGAAAAGTAAAACTCTCCCACAAAAAGGAAAAGAAAAGGCAGGGGAGGGGTGAAGGAGGCAAAGCACATGCAATAATTATAAATTGGTGTTTTTCATCTTAGCAACTGAAGAGGAGCCCAAAAGAAATGCTTAAGGGATGATTAGGCTCAGTGAAATAATAGTGTAGAAATGATGAAGTGGAGCAGAGTGCTGGACAAATGAATGTCAGCTGTTGGAGGTAATTTATACTTAAAGAATGTGACTTTGGCAAGGAATCTCAAAATGAAGTTTGTAGTTTAGTTAAAGCATTGGAGTACCATAGAGAAGAGTGGTGGATCTCTGTAGAAAAATCATAATGACGTCATATCTGTACTTAAAAGTCTTTGTGCTGGACACCCTATTATTTCTTCTTCTTAAAGTCAGAGATACCATCTTCTCATAACGATGGTGGAATTTAGACGCATCTTTTACACCTGCCCATTGCATCAATTTCAAGTTTAACCCAAGGGTCAAATGTATTTGTGTATCGGTTGGTGTTAATTCATGAAAAAATTAGTCCTACATTTCCTTACATGAATGAATGTTGTTGTGGTTACAGACTGTAAATTATTTTATACCTAATTGCTTTTTCAATGTGCTGGCCAGGAAAAAGTTATGTGTAGGGTTTGCTTTGAAAAAGAGATCTGTGTGGTCTTGCTTCCCTGTCGGCATCGTATTCTTTGCAGGTATAATATGCTTTTGATGCTCTACTTGGAACATGTGATTTATCATCCTATTCTTTTCTAATGTCCACCATGCTTGCTTAATTTTTAAACGTGTTGCAGCACCTGCTGTGAGAAGTGTAAAAAGTGTCCAATTTGCCGTGTCTCTATCGAAGAGCGCCTTTCTGTGTATGATGTTTAGTTTCTAACTTACGGAACCTTTTTGTAACATCTTTGATGAGTCGGCATGCATAGAGAAGGGAAAACAACTGACGGGGAACTTCTGTTTTATGGTTGATGGTTGACGGGAATTTCTGTTACAGTGACGTGCTTGTCCAAATCAGCATCACTAAACATTAGGAGGGACATAGAGAAGATGTATACTTCACTTACAGCCTGTTTTCCAATAAGTGTAAATAATTTTGACTTTAATGGGTGCAATGTACTGGTCTGACTGCTGGAGAACCATAAGAGTTGTTTTCTTTTGTCTATACATGTTTGCTGGGTGGACAGGCACAATTTCAGAACATAGGCTTAACAGCATATGCTTGAATTAATCTAATATATTTTGAGTCATTTTCCAAATATGACATGTGGCATTTGGTGTGGGTCAAATATCCTTTATGGTTTATTATATCTGCCTTTTGGAAATGTTACATATCTTAATCAAACAAGTTTATGAGATTTAATTATATTTTGCTCTCCTTATTGTTCACGTGGGAAAAGAGAGCAAACCTTTTCCACACAAAAGTGTGTCATGCGGAGCAAGAAGGAAGTGACTGATCAACTTGCCTCTAGTTTGCCATGGTTAACAGGGTGGAAACCATTTATATTGAGTAAATGAGGTCCCTCAAGGGATGGAGCCAATGGAAATGGTATTATGTGCAGATGGTAGTAAAATAAATAATCAGAAGTGGACCTGTGGGCGAACACTTCCTTCTCGTTAGTTATTTGTGTTTCGTTGCATAAGTTTATGCTGCCCGTTCCCTATGATTACCTCCCAGTTACAGCCCTGCATTGAATATATTTCATGGATCAGGAATTGCTTCATTTACCTGTGCATGTTTCACATTCATTTCGTCTATCTTGTATGATAATACCATCTATCTGTTCTCTCTAGCCCATTGCCTAAGCGGCATCTAGCTTCTTGTGCTACCTTATGGAAAGAGTGAAATATAAGTAATAAACAAAAGCCTGGCTGACTGCATTAATTAATAGTGACATAATTACTTATTACAACAGCACGGCGAACTCCTCTCCGAGAACAATGACATAAAAATACGATGACATAAATATACGACGACACGAAAGACATGCTGACTTTCTCAATGTGCTAGGCACGCTATGGCCTGGTTGCGCAGAAAGTTTCAAACGTTGTAGGATAATTATGATTCAGCAATAACATACAGCAACTAGGAGTCTCAAGCCTGTTGCCTTCTGTTTAGCATGAAGCCTTATGCAGTGATGATCAGTGGTTCGTGTTTAGAATTTGGCACCATAATGTCATTGTTGCTTGCCGCTGCCGCAGCCTTGCCAACTGTCTTAGGATTGTCGACCATTTTTGCGACGAAGTCATTGAAGCAGTCGCCGAGGGCTCGGAATGGTGTGTCTGGATAGAGAGAAGTGACTTCAACATCGGTCGGCTTGTCCATGGAGTAATTTATCTGGCATCCCTTGATGAAAATGTCGTGGGTGATTGCAGCCACTATGCTTTGCGGGATACGCATCTCTGCTAACAAATGAAACAGGGCCTCAAGATCATCGACTTAAATTTAGAACAAAAAGAACCCCATTCGGGAAAAAAAAAAACGGAAAGAAGTAGAAGAAGAAGAAGAAGAAGAATTCCCCACCATGTCTTTGCAGAGCTGAGTAGTTATTAAAGAGTAAACATTTGACAATCAAAAATAAATTGTAAGCACTTCCCAACAGACCTCTGGCAGCATCAAGTAGATCATCTTCTGAAATGGTCGCTCTAGGCAGCTTCCTTCCAATTTTCTCCTCCCACAAGGATGCCATCCCATTCATGTTCAGTAGATTGTTTGGAGGTCGAAAATGAACAGTCTTGTTGAGCGTCCGTTCATCATCAATTGCCTTCATTGTGAACCGTCCTATATCGGTCCCACCTACAAAGTAGGCTGTTGACAAGAATCACAGGTCCTCAACAAATTAGTCAACACATCATCCTTTTACATGCATACACGTTTTGCTTATTAATTAACCCTTTTTCTCCACACTCCTTTCTTTGTTTTTACCCAAACTATTTTGAAAAAAGGTCTTTCCTCTTTAGACCAACTCCTCCCTCCCTCCCTGCCACACCTATGGTCCGCAAGTATTCGGACCATCTACCTCGCACGTGTTCAATGCCTGCCACCAGCTTGCAGGCATCTGCTCACCTTACATTCTCTGCGACATTGGCATGAGAACAAATGACTAAGATGTGTCTGTCTAGGATTTTGCAAACAGTAGGCGAATCCCAGTCAGTCTCAATCGGAAAGGATCAAGGATATTGTGGATCCCGCATTGATGCTTAGTGGAACCTGTCCAGGATTTTGCAAACTATCCATTGTGCATTGTCCAGAAAACCAAAATGTTTTTTTTTTCTTTCTTTCTTTTTTCTGGGAGGTTGTTCTACCATGGATTCAGATTTTTATTAGCTTCTTAAAACCCCATTTGCTTGTACAGAGTCTCTTGACATTGCTGTCAATTTTTTATTTTTTATTAGGGGTTTATAATATTATACCATATAATAAATGTCACTCTGTTATTCTGTTACTGTTACTCTGTTAGCATGTTATTTGTACCATATAATAGATTATATAAAGAAGCATCAACAATTTCGATCAAAAAATTCCGTTGCCACTGCCAGTGTTTAAGTCCTGAGAAAAATGACAAAATAAAAAAAAACAGTTTTTTTTTTTTTTTGGTGGGGGACAAGTGAAGATCATATTCATTAAAAAGAGACAAAGAAAGAAAGACATCAAACGTTTAATTTGATTGTGTTTTACCTTTGACCGTTCCATCACCATAGATTCGAAAGTAGTCCAGGGGTGGGAGGACCTCAGAAGGATGAGTGTTGTCATGGTAAGGCCAGGCAGCAATGGAGTTGCAGCAAATGTAGGTGTAGGGAATCCCAGCTTCCTCAATGAACCGTCTCACTCTTCTCTTTTCATTGTACATTCTAAGCCCCGGCTCCACTGGGTCAGCTCGATCTATGTCATGGCCGAATTCAGATGGCAAAAATCTCTGCCAAAAAGGTCAGGTACCCACTGACTACTGTTTCATTGTCTCATATTTTAGCACTTTAAAAAATAAACAAACAGACAAATAAATGCACCCCAAAAAAGCAATGGTTCTGTACATGAAGAATTTCGTACATATTAAAAGAAGAACGGGCCAATGATCAATTCATTAACATCGTACCGTTAGCCCAATTTTTGACATAAATGTTTATATTTGCTCTAAGCATACCTTAACGGTGCCTACTGCCTTAATGGCCTTAGCAAGATTGATTTGGTCCATTATTCCTTCTGCACCAACGGCGGATATCAGTACCTCAATCTTGTATTCCTTTATCACCTTCTCCATCAATTCTTGATCCCCAATCGACCCCTAATCGCCATTGCCAAATTATTAAATACTACTCAACCATAATAATTTCCAATTGTTAATTGCATGAAACAAGAAAAAAAAAAAAAAAGGTAAAGTAAGAAACAAAATGACTGGAGTTTGTAAAGTTTATTCCTGCATACATATACGATGGTAGCTCCTTTCTCTTGAAGGGCCTTGAGGGTGGAGGCCCTAGAAGGGCAACCTTTTTCTGAGCGGACCAAAATGTAAGTTGACCGGCCGGATTCGAGGCTGGCAACGGTTAGGAACCGGCCAATGAATCCAGTTGAACCAACGATCAGGGTCCGATCGGCCCGCCAAACATTTGGAGCTAGACCATTCATGTTTGCCTGGATGTTCTGCGTCCCTCTAGGCCACTATACTATAATTGAGAGCCCTCAAGAGAGCTAGTAGCCAAATGGGTGAGGGAGAGAAGAAGTAAGGAGTGAAAGAAGCAGCCAGCCAAGTGACGCTTTTAAAAGGTGTGACAACCAGGGCGCAGAGCTGGGAATGGGACAGGACATTTAATAAAATTAGAGTAAAGCGTTTTTCTTCCATTTGAACGTTTGTCTCTGGCTAACTTACGTTCTATTTCTACAGTCTGTTTTTTTTTTTTCTCTTAAATTTTTGCCTTTTTTTGGGTCTTTTTTTTGGTAAGATTGGTAGGTTTGGTTGGTGTCTGGCGAAAACATGTGATTGCCCCCCGTCCGAAGAGTAGCTGAAACGTGAGAAACCATACAGAAGCGTTGCCATTTCGCACTTTATTTTCCTTTTCATCCAATTTCCTTTTCTTTTATATATAAAAAAAGAAATAAATATTATTAATAGAAATTTGGGTAAATATTATGTAGGATGGGCAACCATTTGTACGGAAAAAATCTCGTGAGCATTTTGTCAATTTCTCATACTCATCTGTGGGGAGAGAATTTCGGATATTGGGGGAGAGAGAGAGAGAGAGAGAGACGCATATTACACTATTCAAGTGAATTGCATGTCACTAGAAGAACTATATATATATATATATATCTAAAATAACTTACATATTATAGTAAGTTACAAGTCATTGGAATTAATTCTCTACTTACTAACCGATCATCACATGCGCGCTCAAATGCGTGGCATGTCTACAGCCGCCTCTGAAATGTGGGGCAATCAGACTCTAACCTATAGTTATGGCTATTCAATTATGTAATGCAACTTAAATTCAAAACACTTCCTTTTTATTCTTTTTTTTTTTTTTTGGAATTATGATAAGGTGGTACCCCACGCACCATTTTTCAAAATTTTTGTTTTTTCTTCCCCCCCTAAGTTCATCATTCATTATTCATATTGAGAGCAACAGCAGATTTACTAGCGATATGGATATCACGGAATCTCTGAGCCTTGCCAATCTGAGGCATCAATTCTCCTGCCCATCTCGTTTACGGTCCTTCTGTGCAAATACCCCAAGAGACAACCAGCTTGCTTCTTTAGCAATTCAAGCACTTGGCATAAATTCCCAGTCAAAACCACCCACGTCAACGCATTTCTCAAGGGTCAATCGCATTTCATTTAAAACTCACTATAGCTGACTTAAATCTTTAAAGTAATATCGCGAGAAGGTCGAATCTAACCCAATTAGTCCTCCCCATGTTTTGGGGTTACAGTGTCAGCTCGTGACTCCATTGACTACTAGCGTATAATTTTTTTTTTTTTTTTTTTTTTTTTTTTTTTATGGTCTAGTTCCTCTAGGACATTTTGAATCTTCTGTCTCGTTATCTATAGCAAACGTATTCAATTTGTTGGTCATGTGGATCCTTAGGATATTGCATCTATACTACAAAAATTAACACTGTGTGTCCCCTCAATATATATATATATATATATATATATAGATAAAAGTTCGATTTCAAAGCTATGTGAGAAATAAATTCTAATGAATGTTATCGTAGATCATTAGTGTCCGCTAGACTGGTGCAGAGAATGTATAATTTATCACGCGGCCACCAGACAAAGAAAACATATGGGCGAATTGCTTTTTGCTAAAATATCAAATTTTTAGAAAGATCATCTTCTGCACCGACTCCATTAACATTTGCAGGAGGCAGAGATAGTGCGCCTAATGATTCGTCGATTTGTATATATTATTACCAACAATCAACAAGTGTTGTATTATTTCTCTTCTTTTCAATCAATTAAATTCTTCTCTGCTTATCAAAAAATATAAATTATAATCAATGTTTCTGTATATATATATATATCGTTTCTTCCGCATGAGAGATAACAAGGGACCAGGTAGATGCTCAAGATCATGACATATTGGGTTTTGAATTGTGATGTATTAATATAATGAGCTCATTGACCTGTCGTAAAATCATCCGGACTACATGTTTTGAATATGGAAAGTTGAACTTTTCACTTTCCTTTTTTCATTTTTGAATGGCCGAACTTTTCAATTTCAACTACTCTGCCATAAACCGGACGTCAAGAAGAAAAAGGTTTGTGCTTTTTAAATTTGTTGGCAAATTCATTTTTAGAACACACTACCAAAGCCACTATTACTTTATTTGCATGTACACCATTCTCTAGTTTAAGTCCAATTATATGTTATCTATTTTGATGTTTCTAATAATCTTCCTTTTTGAGATTCCATTTCTTTTTCATTTTCACATTTGTAGTCTTTTTTCTTTCTTTTTTTTTTTTGTGTGGTCATTTTTAAGGTTTATTTATTTAATAATGAGCAATTGTGTATTTAGATTTCTTCATGCAACTAGAGGTACTGATCATTTAGGAGTCTAGGATTTTAGGTCACTTTTTTTTTTTTTTTTTTCACTTGAGGACACTGCTTTGCAGAGGATTGTTTCTCGAGATTGGAGACCCTAATCTTCTCCAAAGTAGCAATCTCAAACCGATCGGCCTACTACGGGCTTCTCAATTTTCTTGTATTTGAAAACAATAATAAGGTACATTTGAGCTGAAACTTCGGCTTGTTTCTTTTTTGCATCTTCAAGCTTAAAGAAAAAAAAAAAAAACGAAGCTTCAAATGTAAACTTTTGGAGAGCAATCAGTAATAATAAATGGGATAAAAGTTTTTTTTTTTTACTTAAATCCTAAACCATATAGAAATTTTTTTCAAGTTAGTCATATACCTTTTAATTGCTTTTAGAGTAGTCCTAAGCCTTAGCAAATATTCAGGACGAAAATGAAAAACTCAGCAACTCTACATAGGCATGTAACAAATGGGATTCTACCTCAGCATATATATTAGGCCACTTGAGCATGTACCACGAGGGAGGTCAACGAAAATTTTCTGATGGACTCGTTTATATGGTTTTGCTGAGGTTTAGGATTCCTTTGCTAAAAAATTTCATAGTATAGGACCTGCTTGTTATGACAAACAATGTCTTTATCCCTATTAAAACGCCAAAAAATAAAATAATAAATAATAAAAAAAAACTCAAGTCATATTGATGTTAAGTATTCAATTCCCCTTTTTTTTTTTTTTTTGGTTCTAGTGTAAACAATCAGTCCAGCTAATTTTTCACTGACTGAAAAGGAGCAATAAATATTACCAAAATTGATGTAATCTAGAGATAATGAAAGTCATCCGTTTATATAAAGTCACGCAAGTTAGACATTCTCTTTAGTCATTTTGTAAAACTGATTATATATCTTATATATGCATAATTATGAAAGTAGGCAGAAGCGCCAAAAATAGATAACAAAAAATTCAACGCTAGAATCAAAATTTTCAAACACTTTTAAAAATTTATCAAAAAAATAAAATAAAATATAACGTTTAACTGGAGAGAAATTTTGTTAATTAAATTTTTATAATTTTCATAACCTAAATGCTTTAACCCTTAGAGTTAGTATTTATAATTTAAAATTATTTCTTTTAATTTAAATAAGAAAATATTTTAAAGTATCTTAACTATTCATATATCTTTCCTAAATAATTTATTAAAATTTCTAACTACACTAAAATATTATAAAATAATTAAATAAATTTTAAAAAATAATAATAAAATAATTTTCATAACATGTATTATTAAATTTATAGAAGATGTTCTTCTAATAAATTTAGTTAGATATCATTACATTGTATCGTACGAAATTACAATCCTTTTTAATTGATACTGTGGACATTACTTTAGTTCCTCGTTCCAACAGAGATGTGTTGGATTGCACTGCACTTGCTAGGTTTATTTTGGAATTTTGCTTGAACAACACATGTGCCCGACAATGATATTTATGCAGTGATTCGATGGCAAGGGTTAAAAAGAAAGAGTGTTACCTAATCGGTTCGAGGCACTTGAAGCATATAGAATTAGGAAAACGAATCAATCATGGGTAAATGAAGACAACAATTGGACCATACAGGCACAGCAATAAGAAAGGATGCAATGATATTATCGGCCATGGCGGGGTTTTGATACCTCCTCAATAAAAGGGCTTCAGGAATTAGTTGGCCATGCTTCGGCATCTTAGGACTAACCAAAATATACGTCGGCTACATCAATTTATATTTACGTTCATTCATTGGTTAAACTTGCCCTACATCCCTCCTTGTCTAATTAAAACAAAAAAAATTCTTGATTTGCATCATTGTCGCAGGTTGTTGTCTAATTTAAACTTGGCATGCGTATAGGTGTCGGTCTGTATATTTGTCTATATATATATATATACATACATACATACAGAGAGAGAGAGAGAGAGAGAGAGAGAGAGAGAGGAAGAAGGGACTAAGAAGTTGTTACTCCCAAAATTTTGATGCGAAAAGAAAAAGAAAATTAAAATATTTAGTCAAATAGTTGACAATGGCGTCACTCCTGTTGGATCCCACCTTTTCTTATTTTTTTATAATTACAAATTAAGCCAGTCATTGTCTCAGGAAACTGTGGCTTAAGTTAGGTTTCGTTGCATCAGTTGATCCTCCAAAGACGTAGAGCACACATTACATCGGCGTTGGCGTTTCTACCTACTTGCAGATTAAGATATACGCAAATTTTCCAATCTGGTTGGGCGAAAGTGACAAATGGGTAAGGCATTTACTTAGCCACGAAGCTTTCGAAAAGAATTGTAAAAATTCAAATCAATTCGGTCGTGTCTCTTTCAGAACACTCGAACCACAAATTATTTTAGTGTGTGGAAATCAATCTTGCCATGTTAGCACGCATAATCATTGAAAATGACATTCATACTATTAAAGCCTTACAACTAAATCATTATTTATCTTATGGATATCTTGTAAACAAATCTGCCACCCACAATTTTGCGGAAAGTCATCGAGTGGGCTAATAGGAGTTCCAAGTAACCAACCTGCGGAAATTAAACCTTTTAATTTAAGATAATTGTTATAAACTATTTGATTTTATTATTTTAAATTAATATATTTTTAAAAATTATTACTTATAAAATATAGTTAAGAGTGACGAGATTTCAACTTATATAATATAATATTTTTTAAAATTAATTTATATAGTTAATAACAAATTTTTAATATATTTTATTAAAATTATAAATTTCTTCTTATTACATAGATAGTATAAAATTTTCAATATTTAATATTAAGTTATATTTTAAAGAAATTTAATAATTTTTATGAATGATATATTAATAGAATATATTTTTTGATATATTTAAATATATAAAAATGAAACTATTTTTATTGGTATATTATTTAAAGTGTGCATAAATAAAAAAATAAATAAATTGTTGTATATTATAAAAATAAATACTATAAACTGTCTTCCAGGAAGCTTAGATACATGGATGCGCATAGGTGCCGGTCTGTGGGTCTGTCTCTGTTCAGTATTTTTTACTATATAATTAATTGAGATATTATTATTACATAATATTTTTATTTTCTCTGGCGTTTCGGCCTACTTACATCAAAATAAAATAAAATAAAAAAAAACGGAAGTGAGTTTTTGTTTTTTTCTTGGCAATCTGTCTGCCATTATTTCAAAAAAAAAAAAAATAATAAATAATAAATAAATAAATATATATATATATATATTTGAAATAATGGCAGACAGATTGCCAAGAAAAAAACAAAAACTTATTTCCGGTTCAACGTACTTTCTAACTAGGGGGGGTGGTTGGAAAAGAAGAGAAAGCGAGTGATCGTTGTTTTTCCCTCTTTATTTCAAATTTATAATTCTAATTAAATGGACCACACCTTCAACGAAATTTATTAGTGGACTAGAGAAAAGTCAGAAGACAAGTTTACATTCATATCCGAATTGATAGGAAAAATCCAAAATGATGATAAGCATGATGCATGAACATTCCTAACAATACTAAAACGTGGTAGCCCATTTAAATTTTCAAGGGATCTAAGGCCACGTACCTGCGTCAAAGTGACATGCAGCGAATACTCTCGGCCATCATCATGTAAGTGAACAAATTAAAAATTAGATTGACATGATAGCCTTCAAAAATTGTGACCAGGCAGGCAGACTGCTTCACATCAGTTGATTATCCAAAGACGTGAGTAGCATTGGTGTTTCATGAAAACGCGTATGAAAAAGGCCAAGATATGCAATTTGTCCACGGTGACTGGGCGAAAGTGATATAATATATAGCTAAGGGAATTTTCTTAGCTACGAAGGTTCCGTAAAGAATTCGAAAATTCCAACCAATCAATCCATTTGTCTTCTTCATAACATACAAAGCTGCGAATTACTTCATTCTGAAGTTTTTAAAATATTACATTCTGTTTTATCAACATCTAAGTTATATTGTTTGTTGACGTTATTTAATGAATTATACAAATGTATTAGATCACCAAAAATAAATTTTTCCGTGTTAGTGAAAAATTCCTTAAATATACATACACACACACACACACACATATATATATATATATACTTCTCTCGTTTTTATAATATAAAATTTATGTAATAATTTTTTTAAATTAAATTATTGATAAATTAATTATATTTTTTATTATAAATTATTTTTTTAAAAAAATTAATTTATATTTTATTATTTATTTGGTTAAATACTTAAAATAATTTCAAAATATTTTGTTATAATTATTTATTTATGTCATTGTCGTTCAGAAATTAATCAACAAAGTCCCACCCTAGACATTTTTTCTCTTTTAAAATTGATTTTATCTCTAATTGCAAAACACTTTCCCCTGTTTATTCTATCTTCTAACATATTTTTTATATTTGTATAACGCAACGAAAAAGTGTAATTAATAATAAAAAATTAATAACAACGATTGAATTCTAAAAAATAAAAAATACCCATTATTTTTTAAAAAAAAATTAATTAAATTAAAATTTATGATCGTTCGCTCACCAAAAATTTTAAAATATATATAATTCATAAAATTTAACTAAAATTAAGAAAAAAATTTGTTGACTTGAAATCAGTTTTGAAGTCCATCGTAGTTTCTTATCCTTTTTTCGCTTATCTATGTATTTCTTGACTATTTGGTCCACATCATTATCTCACACCAAAGAAGAACTTGATTCCGAGTTCTCTTCAAGATATAAAGACATATCGTTTGGGTAAAAAATAGATAAATCAGCTACATTAAATGTCTTAGAAATATTTATATTATTAGGAAGCTTGACAATATAAGTATTGTCATTGATTTTGCGTACAACTCCATAAAGACCATACTTCTTTGGCTGTAATTTGCTATACTTGCCTATAAGAAAGCGCTTCTTCCTCAGGTACACCATCACCTGATTACCAACTTTAAACAGTTTCTCCTTCCTGTGTCTATCAGCAGCCTCATTGTATTTCGCATTCACCCTCTTAATTTTCCTTTTTACCTCTTCAGTGATGGCTTGACACTACTTTGTCATGTTCTTAGCTGCGATACTACCCTCTGCCCACTTGGGTAATTTCAACAAATCCAGGGTATGTTGTGGCATTTTGGTGTAGACCACTGAAAAGGGTGATCTCTCAATAGTTCTACGAACAGAACTATTGTAGGTAAATTCAGCTTGGGCCAATGCCTGATCCCACTGTCTTGGCTTTTTACCACATATGCTCTTGATTAGATTTCTCAGTGTTATGTTGGTCACTTCAGTCTACCCATCAGTCTGTAGATGAGTTGTGCTACTAAAGCTTAGCGAAGAATCAAACATGAACCACAACATCTTCCAAAAGTGACTAAGAAACTTGTTATCCCTGTTAAAAGTAATGGACCTGGGAACAACATGTAAGCGTACCACTTCTTTGAAAAATAACCTGATAATGAATTATGCATATGCGGTTTTTTTACATGGAATAAAATGAGTCATCTTAAAAAACTTGTCAACAACAACAAACACAGAGTCAGCATCTTGTTGGGTACGAGGTAAACCTAAGACAAAATCCATGGACAAGTCTTCCCAGATGTTCTCAGGTACTGGTAATGAAGTGTATAACCTAGTGTTTTGAGATTGTCCTTTGGAGGTCTGATAGATGTAGCATCTCTCTACAATCTTACCAATATCCCTTCTCAGTCGAGGCCAGAAACACCTCTCTATCACAGCAGTTAAGGTCTTATCTCGACCCAAGTGTCCTGCTAAACCTCCCCTATGAAGGTCTCTAATCAACTTCTCTCTCAAGGAGGACTCAGGAATGGATAATTGATTTCCTTTCATTAAATACCCCTCATGAATATGATAATCATAACAAGGTTATTTAATAGTTGACTTCCTCTAGATCTCCTTGAAATCATCATCATCTTCATACAACTTTTTTATTCTTTCAAAACCCACAATTTCAGCACTTAAGGTGAATAACAAATTAGCCCTTCTACTTAAAGCGTCAGCCACTCTGTTTTGCACACCAGATTTATGCATTAACTTGAAAGGAAACCTCTGCAAGAATAGAATCCACCTAGCATGCATATCCTTACTTATCTTAGTCTGACCACTCAGATGTTTTAATGTTATACAGTCTGAGTATAAAATGAATTCCTTTCCCACTAAATAGTGTTCTCATATTCTCAGCGCTCTCACAACAGCAAATAACTCCTTGTCATGGGCCGACCAATTCCTCCTGGCCTCACTCAACTTCTCACTATAAAACGTTATTGGTCTCTTCTCCTATGATAACACTACACCAATCCCTACCCCATTAGCATCACAGTCAACCTCGAATAGCTTATCAAAATCAGGTAGTGCCAATACAGGGCCCCCTATATAACTTTTCTTTTAAATTCACAAAACTTGTTTCAGCCTCTTCGCCCCATTGGAATTTCCCTTTCTTCAGACACTAAGTCAATGAAGCAGTAATTGTACTAAAATACCTTATAAATCGCCTATAAAAACTAGTCAATCCTAGGAAACTCCTTAACTCAGTAACAACTTTAGGAGTAGGTCATTCCTTGATTGCCCTCACCTTTTCATCATCCACCATGAAACCCTCACTACTAACTACAAACCCCAAAAATAATAATCGCCTTGACATGAAAACACACTTTTTCAAATTATCAAATAATTTATTCTCACTAAACACAGCCAAGACACATCTTAAGTGTTCAATATGCTCATCTTTTGACTTACTAAATACTAGTATATCATCAAAATACATTACTATAAAGCGACAATTAAAGGGTTTTAATACCTGATTCATCACAAGCATGAAGGTACTGGGTGCATTGCTGAGGCCAAATGACATTACCAGCCACTTATATAACCCCTCTTTAGTTTTGAAAACTGTCTTCCACTCATCCTCAGGCCGGATTCTGATTTGATGGTAGCCACTCCTCAAATCAATTTTGGAAAATACCCTAGCCCCGCTCAATCGATCTAACATGTCATCCAATTGTGGTATAGGGAATTTGTATCTGATGGTGATCTTGTTGATGGCCCTGCTATTAACACACATTATCCAACTCTCATCTTTCTTAGGTGTCAGTAAAGCTGGTACAACACAAGGACTCATGCTGTCTCGAATGAACCCTTTGTCCAGTAACTCTTAGACTTTCTCCTGCAGGACCTCAGTTTCCTTAGAACTTATCTTATAGTGTGGTAAATTTGGAAGACTTACTCCAGGTAACAAGTCTATTTGATGCTGGATGTCCTTCAGGGGTAGTAGTCCCTTAGGTAGGTCATTAGGAACCATATCTCTATACTCTTTCAACACTCCCTTAACCGCTTCAGGGACCTCTACACTCACATCTTTATCCCCAACTACCATATTTTTTACAATGAGCGCATGAGCCACCTTTGACTCTTTTAAATCCTCAACCATCTTCCTCTCTGACTGGGTAATAGTCAAGAAAGAGCATCCCTCTATCCTGCAGGCTCTAGAGCGACCCTCTAACTTCAGAGGTAATAAGGTATACTTCACACCCTTATTCTCTAGCTTGTAAATATTCTCTTTACTTGCATATTGGGTGTTCATATTGAACTGCCAAGGCCTCCCAAATAGCAGATGACATACATCTATGTCAACAATATCACAGAAGATTTCATCTCGATACTTCCCTATAGAAAATGACACCTTGCACCTCTCCTTCACCTCAATCTTCTCGGCCGCCTTAATCCATCCGATAGTGTATGGACATGGGTGTTTTTTGACAGACAGCTGTAACTGTTTAACAACTTCTTTCCCAATGATGTTTTCACAACTCCCACTATCTACAATCAAGTCAAACACCTTTCCCTCAATCGTGCACCTAGTACAGAACAACTGGTGTCAATGGGTATTTGCCTCTTGTTTTAGTGCTAACATCATCCACCTAATCACATAGGCTGGCTTCACTTCACCATCTTCCTCCTCATCATATTCATCCTCTCCATCAGGCTCACAACACTCCTCTTCTTCATCATTCCTATCTACAATATTAATAATCCTCCTACTAGGACACTCATTAGATTTATGATAAGGTTGGTTACAACGATAGCACTTACCCAAAATTGGCCTGACATATGAGTTATTTTGCTTTTGGACTCCCTTAAACTCCATAGGCCTTTTCCCTTTAGCCTTTTCATCCCTCTTGATATTCTCTTCGTCAAATTTACTCAACACATTTTTATTCTTCTCAACCCCCACCTTATTGCCACTAGCAGCATCACTCACAAACCCTCTTCTTCCACTTGCATATATAGTGCTCTGCTCCTACAATGTTAACTCGGCTCAAAGATCCATATTTTTCACCTCATTCAAATTTCTCAGGATCGCAACTCCTATTTTGTCCTTGATTTGTAACTTCAACCCATCCACATATTGTGCAACCTGTTGACCCTCACACTCTCTCAAGTCATTCCGTTCCGCCATTCTCATAAACTCTGTGGTGTACTCATGAACAGATCTTGGCCCTTGATGACACCATTGATATTGCTGAAACAATATCTGCTCATAATCTAGAGGTAAGAAATTGTGTTGTAGTAGTTGTTTCATACGTAACCATGTTCTCACTAGATATCTAGCTTCTCTTTGTCTCCTGGTCTGCAACCTCTCCCACCAGGCAGAAGCTCCACCCTTCAATTTGCAGGCCACCAATCTAACTCGACGATCTTCTGGTATCTCCATGTAGTCAAAGAACCTATCAACGTCTGCTAACAAATCTAGGAACTCCTCAATATTAAGGATACCATTAAAACATGGAATATCAACCTTCAAACGATAATCACTCTCATCTTCTTGGTCATGCCCATAGTAGTTCCTTCGATACCCTATATCACTACCCCGTCTCTGTGGTTGTCTTGCTCCATATATAAACTCATCCTCCTCAATAGATTCATCATCTGAGATCTGTGCAATCCTATTAACAGCTCTAAGTCTGTTAATTGGATTAACATACTCATTTCTTGCCCTAGGCCTATTACCACTAACATTCATCAAGTCAAAGTGCTCAATCAAGTCTTCAAAACGTTGTTCTAAGCATTGGATTCTTTGATTTAAAGCATTGAATTCTGCTCTAAAAACCCATTGGTCGGCCCCTTGGACTCCCGCATCCTAAACACCGTCAAGAATGTGACCGCCATCAACGCCTTGATTAGCTGACATCTTCACAGGAAATTGTCTGGCTCTGATACCAACTGACGCAGCGAGAAAGCGTAATTAACAACAGGAAATCAATGACAACGATTGAATTTCAAAGAACAAAAGACATCAGCTGTTTTCAAAGAAAAATTCTTTCAATTAGGTTAAAGTTTATGATCGTTTGTTTACCAAAAATTTTAAAATATATATAATTTATAAAATTTAACTAAAATTATAAAAAAATTCGTTGACTTAGACCCAATTTTAAAATTTATCGTAACTTTTTATTCTTTTTTTGCTTATTTATGTATTTTTGGACTATTTAGTTCACATCATTCTTTTTCATCAGATAAAAACTTAACTCCGAGTTCTCTTCAGAATATAAAGACATATTGTTTGAATAAAAAATAAATAAATTAACTATATTAAATATTTTAAAAATATTCATACCATCTTGACAATATAAAGCGTCATCATAGTATTCATGTTGAACTTATATGCTCTTTTCTTGGCGATGATCAAGTGATGTTCCGTGATCGTTTCGTTTCATTTTTTTTTTACACAGATCAAACACCTCCAAAGTTCATGACAAGGTCGTCAAACATGAATTTTCATTACCATCACTTCGTCCTTGACCAGTACTATAATCTGTTATGAATCAAATTATGAGTATTTTCCTACTAAAAATTATTTATCTGTAAAAATGCGATCATTTCTTTCCTAACCTTGGAGACTATAGGATAGCTCGCAAATAATAATCATATAACCATGACATGATTGAACGAGGTTTAAAACTATTAGCGGAGACGCAACTTAACTTGACCCTCCTCAATTTCCATTACCGTCACGCTAGTATCACATTGTTACCACATAACCATCTCTGAGCAAAGCCATATCAGGAAGCTTATCAATCATACAAAGCATGCGAAAAGCAAGATTCTGCAACTCTCCATATAGACTTACTACAGAATCTTTGTAATTTTCCCTTCTTGCTCCTATTGATCAATAAGAAGCTGGCTGGCTATAATGTTTCGTCCAACCAAAAAAAAAAAAAAGAAAAAAAAGAAAAATGGATACTTTCGTTGTCCAATTTAATGATTTGTTAGGATCCTAAGCAGCATGGCCTATTTTTATTTGTTAAACATATTCTATAAGAAATTTATATTTTTCTTACTTTATAGTGATTATTTTTTTCTAGTCTCCAACGAAGATGTGGATAAACTAACAGTTGAACCCGAAATTGGATGAGATTCAATAATTTTTAAAAAATTCATTTGCACCCAAGTTAATTTTACAAGGCTAAATGTGCGAATAAAGTACATACTTATCACACTTCGTATAAATATATAAATATATGTATGCGATATATATATATTATTTTTATTTTTATTTTGAGATATCAACACATTTATCTTAATTAAAATTTATATTCAATTTAATAAATAGGAGCAGCATGATCTAATGTATTCATAAATGTTTGATCACAAAAGCTTTAATATTGTATCAAAGAATCATTTCAACCTTGAAAAAAGAATAGATTGTTAGGCGAGACCCAAGAGTGATTTATATATTAATGTTTCATAGTAAATAGTGTAAAGATGAGCACAAACAAAAAATAAAAATAAAAATAAAAAAACCGACAATATGCTCTCTTATGTAATTGTTGCATCAAAGACTAAGAAAATTATTAACATATAGATTATACAAACGTACGTGCACTAATTACTAAACCAATAATTGGTCGGGCCAGTTCCTTTCCACGAAATAAAAGGTTGAAAAAACATTTCTGGTTATAAACGAACTCGGCCCTTGTCCTGAGAAACACTTCCAAACTAGACAAATTCTAATTTCACAAGCAACTCTCTAAGATTGGCATGATGAAATGTTACGAGGAATACGAAGCACGTCCTCGCAACTAAAACTCGTAGGTGCCTTGAAAGCAAAAGGAACCGTACATTTGTTTTTCCCTCTTTGTTTAGAATCAATATATGCCACATATAAACACATAAGGAATGGTAGACGGTGACTAGCAAACAAATTTGAAATGGAAATGTGCGATTTCACTCAAGAGTGTCTACTAAGTAATGGGATGATAAAATGGCAGCAGCTTTTTTTTTTTTTGTTTTGTGTTGATTGATTGATTTTGATTGAAATTTGAAATCAAAGTTTTTTAATTTTGAATACGACTCTAATACTAATAAATTATAATTCATTAATAACAATAATAGATTAGATGTTTTAATTTATAGATTTTTTTTTTATTAAAAGACCATTAAGTTATAATTTATTTAATAAAAATAGTTTTTTGGAATTTTATAAATTTCATACTCTTTTCTTAAGACTAAAAGGTGAAATGTTTAAAAGAAAATTTTTAATTCTTAACTATTTGGTGTCCATCATTAGGCACCATTTTAAGAGCTTTTTGGATTCCGAATATAGTGCTTGTGCAAAATAAGTTCGTTTTACTTCTGTTTGAGATTGAAGCAAAAAATCAAGTTCAGCGTAGCTCCTCAGCCAAACCCTTGTTGATAAACAGTGAGAAATGGCAAAGCCTGATCATCTGCACAAAATTGTGAGGCATATATGGAGAGTCCTGTTTTGTTTAGTATCAGTCCACGAAAATGGACAAACAGTTACTTATATAATCATGTCCAAACTTCCCACGTTTGATGATATCAATGTTAAAATTTTCTTTTGTTTGTTTGTGTTTGTGTTTTTTTTTTTTTCTTCTCTGTGTTCTTATGATTACCAACACAGCTTCCTTGGTTCTAGGTGATGTCTTTTGGTCTGTATTTTTGGTGCTCAAGGATCAGCTTGCAATCTTGTTGGAACGTTAACAAGTTTAGTATCAAATCACTTAAAAGATGGTACCTTGATTGATAATTTGATATATATATATATACATTAGGCTCATATTTGAATCTTTAAATTTAGATGAATAGTAATAAAATTTTAAATTTATTAATATAAAAGATTCAATTAAAATTTTAAAATATATTTTTTAAAAAATAAATTAAATAAAAAAATAATAAATGATATCGACTAACGACTTACATGTAGAACACCCACCACCATACATCCTTTTATTTTAACAAAAAAGAGAAGAAAAAAAAAAACAAAAAGAAAAAACGCTGGTGCAAACCTATGACTCTGGGATTCTCGTTTTTATTCTCCAACTTGCAAGTGCAATGACAGGATAAGGTATTTCTATCTACTACATCCTAACACGAAATATAATTGTTTAAAATTTTTGGACTATTAATCATGCAAAGGTTTTTATTTAAATAAAATAAAATTGCATGCTATCACGAAACAATCTTTTGGAACCTTTTTTTTTTTTTCTTTTTTGGCGAAAGGAACATAACATAAGAATTTAGAAGCGTGTAAGGTCTTTCATATGGACCTGGGCCATGCCTTCTAAATGGAACTTACGGCTGAAATGATAATACAGATCCACACAGTCTATTCTGGACCATATGGAGATTAAAAATGGACTGTACTCCCCAGTCAGCCTGCTTTCCTATGCATGACGCATCTGAACCAAGGCTGACTTAATGGACTCACATTGGGCTTGGTGGGCTGAGATATGATATATTGAAACAGAGGTTCCTGACCACTAGAAGTTTGACGTGGGAATGTGTAAGTATGTTTATTAGGTTACTACTTTGATAGTCATTTAGAAGAGAAATCCCCCAAACAAGGAAAGAGAAAAGAAAAGGAAACTTGGAGGAATTTGAGTGGTCACATGGTCAACACATCTATTCTGGAGAAGGTGCTGGCCATTCTTAGATCCCCTTGCCTATATCCATTGAATTAGCCTCCCTATTTCCTGGTGAGGGGCAAATGAGGCAAGGGGTTATGAGCTGCAAGATTAGCCTACTTCTTTCAACAATCCCATAAACGGAACGGATTATCTAAAATTATGGAGCAAATTGGTCTTCGAATGTAGAACAAATGATAAGGGGCAATATGTCCAAATGCATGTTGTGTGATTTCTGCATTGTTTAGGTTTTTTTTTTTTTTTTTTACCTAGTGGCGTTCATGGGCACGAGTCAAGCACTTTTGGCAGACAAAAACATATCCTTGTGGTAACGCAACTAGCTCTAGTGGTGTGTAAGAATAAGGTAAGGGCAACCAGAAATGTTCATAGGACAGATATTTTACCAGAATATGTTGCCACTTAATGACACTTCGTGTCATATTCATATCTTAATTGAGAGTTTTGACGAATGAATAAGCATTTACATAAATTCAAAGAAAACATATTGGTGTGTATAACATGTTAGTAAACATATTGGCATGCCAACTCTGATCGGAAAGATTAACTTATGATTTATATAATAAAGGGTTATATCGAAAATTATGCAATAAAAACAGATATTTTTTCTTTCAACATTTTCCTTTTTTTTTTTTTTTTTTTCAGAATTTGAACTTTAAAGCCACTATAATATTTCTCAAGGAAAAAATTGTACTAGTAGTACTCTTGATAATAGATATTAATGATTTGTGAATAGAATAATAAAAACAAGTAATTGTTTTACCTGGACTGCCCATTAATGTGTTGGTAAAAGATTCTTTTATTGTTGATATTGAAAGGAAGAGATTCACAATGTAGACTCGACAACAAAGCAATCTTATCCCTGCCATCAATTGTCAAATTGCAAAATGAGAATAGATGGTATATTTCTGAGAGCATTGAATATATATATTTTTTCACAACATAAGATATATTCAAAAAGTACAGTGCTTTCTTTCAAATGCACCACATTTTGATTTTTTTTTCCCTAAAAGATCAAACAATACTGTTGTAAAACTGCGTGCCTTCCAGACCTTTTGGAGAAGACCACAATCTACAATAGTAATCTAATAGCCAATCATGCATCCCCCGCAGGCCACAGCATCACATCTTTCACTGCGAAAATTGAGCAAAAATGCCAGAAAGTGACATGACAGTGGAAAATCCTGGCTTGGTTACGCAACTTATAATACAACTACCGAGCTTGGACGTTGCCTCAACCCAGAGGGTTGGAAGACCTCCTGCTCCTGTTTGACGACCAGCTGGTGCCACCCGGGTCCGCATGTCCTGATGGGTTAGTCTAACTGAACCATCACTTTTTACCCAATTTGTTCTTACTTAAATTGTTATAATGTCCACACTTCCAATATCTGTGATACCTAATACAGTCTCAACAAGTGGATAAGAGCATCAGAACTTAACAAAATTAGCATGCCCTTGTAATGTAACCAGAGCATTATTATCCTCTTTTAGGATTGATGTTATTGCTGTTATATTTGCCCTTGTCATTTATTAACTATTAAACGTTTCAAACACTATCCCTTTCGAATTCTCACAATCAGAAAAAGATATACATTAGCTCTCGAGGGTACATTTTATATTTTTTTTGTATTATAAACGTGACCACGTGACTTTAGGGCTTGTGTAATGCAGGGGCTCGCGAGGTTCAACTACTTTTTTTTTTTTTTTTTTTGACACTTAGAAAAATGGCACGTACCTCACTTCCCACGAATAAAACGTCCAGGAAGAAACAAATAAATCTCAGGGAAAACCCAATTATTGTCGTCCTTCACGTTCATAACATAGCTCGTAAGAAGCATTCCCCGATGTGGAGCAACAACACAACATTGCACGTTATGAAAATGCACAAAATTGAATTCTAACCATTCCGATGCATAAAATAAAAAAGTCTAATATTCTATGAATGAAATCTTGAATAAATGTAAGACATTGCTTGGCGAACAAGTTAAAATAACAGTTTGAGAGAGGGGGGAGGGGCAAGGCAACTCTTGGTTGTAGTCCATTGATTCACTTTGGCTGCGTCTCCCATATTGGATTCCAAACGTATCACTAGTAGTGAGAGAAAAGGCAACACCAAGCCTAGAAAGAGAGAGGAAAAAAAAAAAACTTTATTAAGAGACCCTTTGAATTTTACTTCCTTATCCTAGACACCATTGCGTGCCATCCTCCTTGTCCTGCGCACCCCCAATTTCTCCCGTTGAACTTTCAAAAATCCAAGCAGTCCACATACAGAAGGAGAATTAGAATTGCACGCATTAACTTTTTTTTTTTTTTTAATTTTGTCACCATACCATCATATCACAATTCATTGAACTAAAGCAATTGTGAACCAAACCCAACATGGCAAGTTAGATTACTAGGAGCAGAGATGAGGATAAAGCGTTTGAGGAAGCAATTGCAACACATTGGGTTGAGGAAGACTCAAAAGAGCTATGGCAAAAGATTGCTTCTTTGGTTCCCAGTAGAAGTCTCAAAGAACTGAAAACACACTACCAAGTGCTAGTAGAGGATGTTAGTGCAATAGAGACAGGGAATATGCCGCTACCTACCTAATTATGTAGCAGCCGAGGAAGCAACATTTTCAACCAAGGATTTTCATGGACTTTCTGGGGCTGTGGCTACAGAGAAGAGATTGAGTTGTGGCCATGGAAGTGGGTTTTTGGGGCTAGGACATGACTCATCCAGAAATGGAGGAAAAGGAGGATCAAGGTCAGACCAAGAAAGAAGAAAAGGGATTCCCTGGACAGAAGAAGAGCATAGGTAGGTCCATGCACTTTTGTCCTGGTGTTACTCTTTCTTCAATTGTAGCTTTCTCTGCCTTTTACTTGGGAGTTTCAAATAAATTGAGTCTTTCAACATTGATAATTTACTAATTTGCTTTACTACTTTCAAAGATTCTTTGCCAAGACTGATAAAATGAATGTAAGAGATGTTAGGCTACTTTGGTAGGAGTAAAATTGATTAAAATTGCTAAGGGGAAGTTTTCTTTGCAGGTTGTTTCTACTTGGACTCGAGAGGTTTGGAAAAGGGGATTGGAGAAGCATATCAAGAAACTTTGTCATATCCAGGACACCTACTCAAGTGGCTAGTCATGCTCAAAAGTACTTCATTCGCAATGAATAGAGATAAAAGTACTTCATTCGCAATTAGAAGTGGGATTTTGAATTAGCCTGTTGGCCAGTAATTGGTGCTTGATGAGAAGACTCGTCTCCATTGTTCACACTTGTAATGGGACCTGCGGTAAAACACAGGCCTCAGCCCCATATGACTGCCTCAGGCTTGTATGCAGCACCGGTTAGGCACCCGGTCGCCACTCGCCCCGGCCACATGGCATCAGCTGTGGGGACTCCTGTTATGCTACCTCCTCCTGGACACCTTTCCAATCCTCCCTCTTTTGTGTCTGCTGCTTTCCCCATGGCACCCCCACAAACAATGGATCAGTAGAGCCATCTTTCAGCACTCTCCCTTGGGTCAAAGAAGCTGCTGCTTGGGAATTGAAATGTGATTGTGATGTACAGAGAGATGTTGCTCAGGTGTAATTCATTATTCTTTGGCCTTTTGGCTGGGGGGTTTAATAGAAAGGAGACTCATCTGCAAAGAACAACAGCGGCATAGCAAGTAAAGACCTTACAGTAACCATGACCATGTCATCCACTCATCAGCTTAGACGTAAGGTATCAAAATTCTGGGACTCAAAAGCATTTTATCATTAAAATTAAGTTTTGTACTTATGCTAATCATAACTCTTTCAGTTGTAAAAGGAAGCAATAAGAAAAAAGAATGGGTAGCCATCCTTTATACATATTGCCTAGGGGGCACGCTGGCTCCGCCCAATACAAGCTTATTGAAAGATCCTCCTGGAACATTTGTTAACTGTGTACTACATCTTATGGTAGTTGTGATTGTATCTCTAGCAAGCAACATTCAAATCCCAGTTGTTCGCATCTGCAATTCCACAGTGATCAATTTTCTAGGTATTCTCAGTTGGAACACTAAGCAAATTTGATAATTTATTTTTTTATTCTTTATTTTTGGGTCAAGCACCGCTGACAAATTTTCAACGGGTAAAGCAACTATGCATCTAGCGAATTGGATCTAATGATTGTAAGATAACAAATGATACAATCACGAATTGCGAATAATAATAATAATAATAAAAGACAGTGACAAAGTGGATATGCCATTGGATTCTGATATGTTTACAAATGTGGGTTGGATGATCCATTCGGGTCAAAAAAAAAATCATTGATATTAACCCGACCCCACCCAAAACCTTGGACCACGGTTCAGTCACTTTCATGTTTTGCAATTTTACTTTTTACCGTTTTACTTGCGTTTGGTTGGGGGTCTACGCTGACAAACGGAGTTCGTAACTTATAAACAAATAAAACAGAACACTGTCACTTAAAACCCTAATAGAATTCTATCTCGCCCTACAACAAAAAGCACACGCACACTCCATCTCTGTAGCTTTGTCCGAACAACAATGGCAACTCCTCCTTTGGACGAAGAGACTGCGAAGCAAGTCCTTAGACAGGTCGAAATTACACGCATCGTCAAAGTCATGGCATTAATTTAGGAACGAAAGTAAATTTCTTGGAAAATTTTGGTATTTTTTTAAAATATTAAATGATGGTGTTGATTTTTTTTTTTCCAGGTAGAGTTTTACTTCAGCGATAGCAATGTCCCAAGAGACAGTTTTATGAGGAACACAATCAACTCCAGCCCAGATGGCAGTATCCTTTGGCCCGCATATCTCTGTTTTGTGTTTGTGTGTGCGTGCGTGTCAGTTTAGATTATGGGTTTTGTCCACGCGTTTGTTTGGAGATTATGTGTGTAATTGTGAGTTTTGATCATGGTTTCTCGGTGTGTTTTGTCCTGGGTTTTGGTTAAAAAAAAGATTGGTTTTTGTTGATCTTGACATATGGGAAAACAGTGGTTAGTTTGGGATTGATATGCTCCTTCAAGAAGATGAGAGGTTATCTGAAGCTGGGGGATGCGAAGCCTGAAGATGTTCCGGAAGACACAGTAAAGGCAGTTGCCGAGACTCTTAGAAAGTCTACATCTCTTAATGTTTCTGAAGATGGTCTGTTTTTCTTCTCTCTGTCTCTCTCTCGTTTTAACATCACTTGCTGTTTTTGGGTGCCGGGTTCTTGGTACTGCTGGTGCTCATAATTTTGCTTAGTGTATCATAAAGTTAGCTTCATGACTTAGTGCTTTAGTCGAGTTGAATGGGATGAAATTTCGGTTTACAAACTTGGCTTATAGTAAAGAAGATTGTCTTCTTTTTCTGCCATTCTCTTGCTCTGTTTTGTTTAAAGTGCTGTCTGATGGTGATATTTTAATCCTAGGAATGCTTTTAAAGGGCATTGCATGCAAATTTGAAAATTTGTTTCCAGTTTGACATGTTTTTTATGATTTGAATCATCAAGTGAGGCTGCTGAGGCAGTTTAGTTTCCTAGTTGTATTGGGTTTCTGGATCTGACTTTGTTGTCAACTTAACTCTTTGTTCCAGTGAGATCTGAATGTCGATCACTATAAATATCTTATTGGCTTTTTTGCTTCTTAGGGAAGAAAGTTGGTCGGGTTGCTGCTTTGCTGAAGCCGGAGGAAGCAATCCAGCAATTAGACAGACGGACAATTGCGGCATCTCCGCTGCAATATGAGGTCAAGCAGGAAGACGTGGAGTCCTTTTTTGGTGGATATGCTAAGGTACTAGGCAATCATTCTGGTTACTGAATTGGTTCTGGGTCATCTGGGTTGTGTCCAAAATTACAAATTCTCAATGTAGAACATCAGTGATGGAAAATATCTGCCATATGTATTCATGGTTCTTGGAGCATGAGTGGTTTTGCTGTAAATTCCAGGTTACTAGTGTCAGGATGCCTCGACATGTAGCTGACAAAAGGGTTTTCTGTGGCACGGCTTTGATTGAATTCTCAACAGAGGAAGAAGCTGAAAAAGTCTTGGAGCAAAGCTTGTTCTTTGCAGGTGTAGAGCTAGAGCTAAAACCAAAGTAAGCTATGCTTGGAATCATTCTAGCTGTACCTAGTTTGCATTCATTCCGGTATCAATTTATGATTCTGTCTGAATTTGAGTCATGGGCATATACACAAAAACATGTGAAATTTCTGCGGTTGTTGGCCTATAAATTGTTATTTGATATTGTTTTAGAAAAATATTATGGACTAGAATTTGATGCAGAATTCTTTAAAAGAAATGCATATAAAAGTGTGTTATTTTCATTGTTATCTAATATGGATTGCAAGTACTTGAGCTAGACTACTTTGGTTTTGAGACAGCTCTTTTCTTCCAATTCAGGAAGGAATTTGATGCAGAAAGAGCAAAAGAAGCAGAGGAATTTGAAAATTCTGGTCATTCAATGGGTTCAAATAGAAAGAACAATTCTAGTGAAGAAGCCAAGTAAGATAAGAATGTCAGGTGCTCCATTATGACTCTATCCTCAATGTTATTAACCTGACTTTTCTTCTCCTTTGTGATTGCAGCTATCCCAAGGGTTTAATTGTATCATTTACATTGAAGAGCATTTCAGCAGAACAAGTGGGTGCTCAGGAGCCTGTTAATGATAACACTGAGAACACCACTTTGGAGAATGAAAGCAAAGATAATGGACAGAATATATCAGAAAATCTTGGCACCAATGAAGAGAATGTTGGCTTGAGTATTGAGGTGGAAAAGGAAGACAAAGCTGGTGAAGAAAATAGCTCTGAAAGTAAAGGAATAAAAGCCAATGAGAAATCTGAATGTCCTGTGGAAAAGGATGAAGAGAAGGAGGGAAAACTTAATCCTGCTGCCTGCAAAGACAACATGAATGTTGTTTTACGTGAGGATCTGAAGGCTGTTTTTCAAAAATTCGGTGTTGTCAAGGTACTAAAATGTTTCCCTCTTTTGTTCCATGGAGGTTTTATGTCTTTACTGCATGCAAATGTAGAATTTTCATTTTCCTCACCTATACAGGAGACTTCTACATTGTATCATCAATGTCCAACTACGGCAATTTATCATCTTTTCACCCTTCAGATTTTTAGTTAGAGTGGTGTGAAAGGGCTCTTACAGCTTATCTGCTAATCATCATCAATTTGCACTTCTTTTTTCTGTGTTTTTTCTTCTGATGTGTAATACTGATTTGCACTTCTCTGTATCTTTTTTCTCCTTGGTCAAGTACATTGATTTCAAGGCTGGAGAGAAGTCAGGATACATTAGATTTGAGCAACCTGAAGCAGCTCAGAAGGCTCGTGCAGCAGCTGTCCTGGCTAAAGAAGGCGGTCTGACTGTGAAAAATTTCATTGCCACTTTAGAACCAGTCACCGGTAGGCATCAATCTCTTTTCAGCTGTAGTTTGATGGCATTAAAGAGTGCTATTTTGGTAGGCACATTTCAATATTTTTGTTATTACACTTACACTATTATAAGTGATACTTTTACTTTCTGTGACAATGCTGTATCTGTTCCTACACGAATTTTGGATTTCCTTTTTGATATTCCAGTGCGAGGAAGGGTCTGATTTCTGTGCCCACAGAAATGAGCCTTTTAGAGACTTGGTTGGATTTATCTGTGTGTGATTATTATGGAATAGTGTTCATGTTGTGCTTATATTCGGTTCTTTCCTTGTGATTCGGAATAATAAAAAGAAATTTGTTTCTTGAATTTGGATGTGTGAATTGGTTAAAGCAAAGGACTTTTAGTTAAATCTTGTGATATACTGCATTCTTCCAGTAATTCAATGGCTTAATCCTGCATTCTAGAATGTGGCAATGGTAGGAGGTGCTGATTTTTTGGCTGTCCTCTTTAGGTAAAGCCGAAAGGGAGTATTGGAGCCTTCTTCGAGGGAATCAAGAAAAGCATCGGGGAAACAAGGGTGACAGAGGAAGGTTTGTATTTGCATATATGCTGCTTTCCATTTTTATTTGGTCTGTATGCCCTTTGCAACAGCCCCCTACTGGCACATTTTCTAGCCATAACACAGCTGATTTGCAGTCTTGGAATGCCTTGGTATTTCCTAAGTTCTTGTTTTCACTTCTCAGGGGAGGAAAGTACCATAGGGGCGGTGGTAAGCACCCGCGTTCCAGAAAAAATGATTCTGGGAGAGGTCGTGCAAATAAAGTTCAGAAAGTTGGGGCATCATGAGAGTCAACTGAGTGTAATAGCAATTTTGGGGCCAATTTTGTTGACATCCTCGTAGCTATGGCCAGATTAAGGATGATGCTTATTTATTATTTATCGTGTATGTGAGCTATAAGATCATTGGGCTTCATATGATTCATGCTACGCGCTTTTCCCCTGAAGCTAACCCAGTGTTTACTGTTGATTGCCAACTGCTTCTCAGCTGAAAATGTCTTTGAAATCCAACTGGATTAAGTTCGAAAGAACGTGAGCTTATGAGTGGGGATAAAGAGCATTAGGTAAATCAGTTTAGTTCAACGAGTAGCTTGGACCCAGAACGGATTCAAACATCGTCTAACTTTGATAAGAATCCCCCCCCCCCAAAAAAAAAAAAAAGAAAAAAGAAAAACATGTTAGGGCCCAAGTTGCCAATGTCATTCTCTTGTTCCTTTGATATCAATAAATAGTGTTTGGTTTGGATTAAAAAATTAAAAAAAAAAAAGAATCTATATCGTAAATTTCCCGTTGGACCGATTCTTCCTTTTCCCACCTTCATTTTAAATGTTACCATCAGTAATGGCGCCAGTTATACTTTTACAAATCACCTGAGAATTTCGTATTTGGATGCGGTTGCATTGAAGTGGTACATACAAGACGTTCATTCTGAGCCAAACAATCCATGACCTTGCTTCTAGTAATCATACTTGAATGAGTTAGCCCCTTAAGCTTCCTGGAAATCGTACTGACGTGCTGCATCCTATTGCTAAAAATTCATCATAATCCAATCAAGATGACAATATTTGAGTAACATAACACTATGAACAGTGATACATAATAGCCTCTTTTAGTTGCTGCAGTGCATACCGATCTCATACTATTACAGGCACCAATCGATCGGCTGCGTAAAACTATCTGAGATTCAACACTACTAGAAATGGTGGGTAAGAATGAAACTTCCGGAAGTCTGTTGAAATGATGACAGCTAACAAGCAATAGTAAGCGAAAGGGTTATGGAAATTTCCCAAATATCTTTTTCGCTGGGAGAAAAAGAGCATGTTGTTATCTGGAAGGTTTTTTTTTTTTTTTTCATCGTTTTCCATTTGGAACACGAAGCTAAAGATTTGAGTTCCCCATTTTTCATGTCAACCCTAAAATTTTGTGGCTCCATCTATGTGATAGTTTAATATATGCCAAACATTTTATATCCGTGAGTAAAAATTTGCTATTTAGATTAACACAGTTTCAATTTTCTTAACCTTGCAGTGGTTTCTACTTATGACTGAAGAACAATGATAAGAAAATAGGAAATTCACTTAAATTTTTGACTAAGGATATTTGCCTAAATTTAGACGTAATACAGAGATAATACTTACAACTGATTATTGATGACTATCATAGTTAGCACACAAAATAGTCCTCAGATCGTCAATGTCCTTGACTAGCTTCTGATTCTCATGGTTTCTGCTCTGAATGTCTGCATGCAGAACTGTAATATGACAAATTGCAGCAGGTCACCAAGGAAGTAAAATCACGTTTAACTGTTTCTGTCGAGGACCTAAATGCCCCACAAGTTTCAGAAGTATTAAAAAGCACCATAACTTCTGCCAACACAAAAGACAGTTGCAGTATCAGGGTTAGCTTAGAAGTCAAATATGAAAATGAAGCAAAGTCCACAAAGTAACTTGGTATGCAAAGAATGACATGCGAGACAGGGCTAAATTGAGACAATGTTAAGGGAAAACACTTAAATTTGTTCATTTTTTCAGACAACTGTAGAGAAAAAAAAAAACTGACTTTAATACTAAGTGTGTCAAAATAATGCTATGGGATCTCACTTTCATTCACCTAAAAGCTCAATTCAACATGCAGTGGAGTTTATGTAGGTTATAAGTCATGCCAAGTTTTTATATTCAGTCGGTTTTTATACTCTTTAACAAAGTGGAAGTGCAGAAATGCAGAAAAGCCTCACATCGGAAACGAGAAAAATCAATTACCACATACTTTATTTGGGGACCTAGGATGCCACTATCAATCACTCCAACGTTTAAATCCTATCTTTGGCAGATGGCATCATCATCCTTATGGCGAATTCAACATCAATAATCGGTAATGATAGTTTTATTTTTGCCACAGCCAAACCAGTCTAGCCATCAGAATAGTCCAAGCGTGCGTTCATAATGTTTTAAGAATATTTTTTAACAAAATGAGGAGACACGGAGAGCAAGTTGGCATTACCTGAATTAGAGTCATAAAGATCTTGAAGAACTTCTTCCACAAACGCCAACATCGAGTTTTTTAGAGCATTATTCTTCTGATCCAAGAGATTAACTTCATTCTCTAGACGTTCCTTCTCGGACAACAAACTCACCAATTCATCATTCCCTCCCTTGTCGATTTCCCTTTGAAATTCTTGGCAAAGCATGTTAAAACGTTCCCTGCGCGTACAAAATCAGTGCATTGAATATCAAAATCTATGCAAAGATTAATGTATTAATAATAAGGAAATTGCAACGTGGAATAGATTACGATCGAGAATACCGCTTGTCATCAATGGTTTTAAGCATCTCCTCCCGCTTCTTTTTAAGACAAGACAGTTCCTCCTCCAAAGACTTCACACATTTCCTTAAATCAACTTTACAGGAAAAAAAAAAAAGAAACAAAACAAAATAAAATAAAAATAGGACTATTAGGAAGAAATAGAATTAGAAAGAGGAGAGGATTTACCAGTGACAGAGACTAATCCAATGATCTCAAACTGGAAGACGTGAAGCGTCTTGGTGAGCTCCGCTTCTCTGGCGGCTAACGCGGCCTCGAGCTCCATGCATTGCACGATCTCCGACTCGATCTGCCTCGTTACTTGAATATTCGCCTCGATTTCTTCGTTTACCTATTAGTAGTATTCCTTCCCTGTCATTTCGGTTACGCAACAGGAAAGTAAACGGAGGAAAAACAGAGAGAGAGAGAGAATTCTCGGCGAAAATTGTCATGCTGAAAACCCGATCGATGGCAGCCGTGACTAGAGATTGAATCATCTTAGAGATGAGAAAAGAAGGGGACGTTACCTGATCGAGCATGTCCTTCAGGCACGATATTTGACAGAGAATCGCTGCTGAATCGTCCATTGTGCGCTCGCTCTCTCTGTCTCTCAGAATCTGACCTTGAAATTCTGATCTCCCGCGTTTCTTTGAAAAAAAATATTTTTATTTTAAAAAAAATCTTCCGTAGGATTAAAATAATCTTCTACAGAATTTTCAGTTTTTGGGATTTAAAAATCTTAACAATAATAGTTAGGGAAAAGCCACTTCGTCTCACACGTTGTGGGATCAAGGTTTTGCTAGATTTTTTTTTTGATCTGGATGGTAGAATTTTACAATTCTCATTGTACATGAAGTCATCATCTGTATCATGTTAGGATTTGGATAGAATTTTCATTCATTTAAATTGATAATTACAATCTAATTTTATGATTATTATTTTCTTTATTTTTATTTTTACTTTTATTGTTTTACTTCTAAAATCTATTTGAGTGAGAATTTTAGAGGACTTTCCTCTAAATTTATAATCGTGATTCAATCTTAAATTTTCCATTTTCTTTTTTTTTTAATGCCAATTTTACTTTTATTAAATTTTATGAATATATGATGAATTTTTAAATTTACACTTAATAATAATAATAATAATTTTTTGTTTGAATTTGAATATTAGATGTAAACAAACAAGTAAAGAAGATTTTTTATTCATAAAAATTAAACTTTCACAATAATAGAAAGGAGAAAATGTTTTTTAAAAAATATTTTAAGCTTTTATAAATTTTTATAATTAAAATTAATTTTTTTTTATTTTTATATGAATTCTATATTTCTTAAATTCATTTCAAATTGGTTATTTTTTTAAGTAAAAATGACCAATATATTAATAAATTTTGTATTTTTTATTTAAATAAGATTAATTTAAAATAAATTTAAAAGATATAAAATTTAAATAAAATATAAAAAATTGTATATCCCAAATAAAGAAGTATGCGAGACAAGAATAATTGTAATTTTCTTTGATATTTTGAGTTGGTTTGTGAAGAATAGTTAATTGAGTTATACATCTTAGTATTAATAATTTTTCTTTTATTTTAATAAATTTTACAATAAATAATTCAATCAATAACCTTCCAAAACAATCTCGATTTTAACAACTTTGTGTGGCATAAAATGTCAAAAAATTTCAGCGAAACAATGTAATTTCAAATAAAGAAAATAAAAAGTAAATAAAATTATTTTGCTGCCATTTTATACCCTCCATTTCCTCCCTCTGAATGTCTGCCATGGTAATCTAATAATAATAATAATAATAATAATAATAATAGTGGGTCACGTTTCGTATACCCCTTAAAGGAAGTGATGCACCGCGTTTCACTCAAAGAAGAATTCCCTTTAATATGAAGTTTCGAGTAGCAAGCACCGAAGAAACCACTTTCGTACAAGGCATTCCACCCTCTGATGGGATCATCCAATCTTTGGACACACAACATGCTTCCCTCAACAAAATTAATTGGGAAGATATATGCTGCAGCTGTATATATACTGCACTAAATTGTCGGACGTATAGACCTACTTATCTACTCATTCATTCGTATACAACAAATCTACTACTAATCATACAACAAACAAGCATGCCATATCCTGAATCATTTTGCGTTCAATTTCTCTTCCATCCAGCAGTGTTTCTACTCTTCAACCTTAAAGACTTTTGATTAAGCTGTTGCTTCCGAGCAGGCTCCGCGAGCAACAAGCGTGACATGACATAAGCTAGCAGTTCTTCATGGTGGGAGAATGTGAAATCCAAGTGAGCATACTCGTACTCATTGTATGATACATCAACACCAGCATCCTTCATCAACTTGTAATGTTTTTTCACCATCGAAGGCCGAATAACATTATCCTTGCGTCCAGCAACCAAATCAACAGGGATATTTATAAGGAAATAATACTCACCCAAGTCCAATGGCTCTGGAGATCCATAAACATCCATGTTGGCAGATGCACCTCCATAATCATACATTCTAAACTTTCTAGCATGCTTCATTTGTGCAAGGTGATGAACTACATAAAATGAAACTCCTGGCATGTCATTCATGTTGTAATGCGGTAATCCCAATACCCCCACCCAGTTTGAGCTGTCTCCACCTAGAGCATAGCTCATTATCGTTTGAACCAGTCCTCCAACTGCAGGATAATTATGGAAGTCCCGAGCCAACTTATTCAGCAGCATACGAAAGAATCTTGTGGGTATGTAAAAGGCAGGAACTGTACGTGCCAAAATGGGAGCCAGTAGAAGGAACAGATACTCTATAGCTGTAAAGAATATATTGGAATCATGATGAAAGCCAGCAGGTGACAATAAAATCATCCTGGACAGTCTGTGGGGCTTCCCTTCAATCTGCCGTGTGACGACATACATAAGCATGGCAGCTCCTCCCAGACTATGGCAGATTGCACAGAGTTTGTAAGGCTGCTGACCATTGGCTTCGTCCTCAAGATCAGGCTGGCTAATTTTTAATTCAGCAGTCTTTACTTCATGAATCTTCTCTATCATTGCAGGAATGTCCTCGGTCCCATGTTCATTGATTGAATACCGCCAATATCTGCATCGTAAATGCAACATTTTACTTGATACACCATGATGTGCGCCCTTATGAGAGAAGAAAATGAAAGGGTATTCTATCAACTTACTTCTGTGAGGAAATGTTCTTGTCAACATGTTCCCTAGAAACCAAACCACGAAAGTTTCCAAGGAAAACATCAAAACCTACAAAATGAATAGCAGCAGCATGTTTTTTAGTGTTAACCATGTATAGCAAACACTGCAGATAGCATGAAGTCAAAGGTTACAAACCCTGATCATATGCTGCAAAGGCTGGAGACCCAACAACCCCATTGGACACCCAACTGCAGACAATAAAGCAAAAATAGAAAAGGCTAGAACAATCAATGACACAATATCAAACCATGACAGAACAAACTCAGGATTTAACTGATAAGAAAAGGGGTAACAGCAATTAGACCAAAATTGACTATTACAATAAACAATTTAAAAAATTCCTTTAAAAAAGGAGGAAGCGTGATGTAGGAGGTGGGAGGGGTGACCAGGGAAGCATGATTTAACAACCAGCATTACTCACTTAAAACAATTGCTTGAACACATTGCTAAATGGGTATCATAAATCCTTACATCTCTTAGTGTTTTGGGGGAACAGTTTCATAGGCTGTTTTTAAATATCTCCCAACTGATCCTTCATATGGTATTTCAAGAATTTCTTTATAAACAATTATCAGAATGTTCACAAACATGTACTTAGAGGTTAAAGATTAACATACCTTAAAATTTTGGCCATCTTACAAACACAATTCATTATTCAGATCTCAATCTTTAGATTCATTAGTCCAGGACTTTAGTTCAAACATAAATGCAAAGGAAAAAAATATACAGATGATGAAATAAAGGTACTGTACATTTTCTTTTCTTTTTCACACAGTTGCACTGCACATTTTTCACTCAAACAAAATTCATTATTCAAACCCACTAGAAGTAAACAATGTTACAGGATCCTATATCCCAGCCGAATAATTAGTCAAATCAAAAGGCTACACAAACCTTTACTTCTCCAAAAACAAGAAAAGGTGGACCCACTGTCTCTTAGCGCAATTGTAACCAAGATATGAATAACTCACCCCATAGAAGAATCCAAGACACCATGCTGAAGGTAAACAACTTTCCTTGAATCACGTCTGCAATATCAAACAGAACACATCAGACAACAAGCCTATAAACAAGAAAACAATTGAATGGCAGAGAAACTATCTTACCTAGGGATTCTTTCCAGAAGAAGAACATATCCGTCAGAAGTAATCACATGAATAGCTTCATATGGATACCTGGTACAGAAAAAAAAGGAAACTAATGTATATGCATGCAGAACAGAAATAAAAAACAACAGCATTTAAGTTAACCACAGCACTGCCTTTACCCAAGTTCTGTTATGACATCTTGACATGTCCGAGAATCTGTATTCAAAGATTCATGAAAATTAGTGTTCTGTTCTGTAGAAGATGGATGGTCCTCTCCAAGTGTAGTTGCAGGTACATAGGTATCTGTGGTGTCTTCACAAGTGTCTTCATTGCCACTGACTGGAGATGACAACCATCTGTGTAATGCTTTCAAAACTTTTGATGGTGACAGAAGAAAGTGTGCAGCTTTGTGAAAGAAATCAAATATAGCTTCTATGAATATCTCAATTGCTAGATGAAGATCCTGTAATAGAAAATTGATGGGAAATGAAAAATATAGAACAAGATTTTGCATACTAACAAAAGGCATAACATGGGAAAAGAAAAGGTAAAAGATAAATTCATCAAACACCTCGATAACTCCACGTCTCCTATCAGTAGTGCGGTGTATGAAATGATCCTTTAAATTATGCACTTTCTTAAGAGAATCTAAATGTGATGGCCGATGGCTTCCCCTGGGAGCATGGGCTGTAGGCCTCCTAGCATAAAATAAACGACCAAGGCGAATTGGTAACCCTAGCAGAAGTTTCATTGGAAACAGAATCCATGAAATCAAGTACTTGATCCACCCTCCCAAGCGCCCATCATCCTGGTTGAAATTACTTGTATAGGAGATCCTTGAACTTTGAGATGATGGTGATGCAGGATACATTGCATCGCCATCTTCATCCGCTGATGAATAGTCCATGCTTGAAGTATCAGAATCAACAGAAAGCTCGTGAATGAATTTGTTGAAAGAGGACACCCCACTAGCATAATCAAGGGCAAGAAAATGTCAATGACAGTGAAGAGTTGCAGTATGAAAGACGCTACAAACAGAAATGGGACTGAGTTTATTAAAGTAAGTAATAAAGCGATGAAAATGATATAAACTGAGCTCTATAACGTCAAAAAGCAGATTCAATTCCAATCAGTTCAAGTTAAAATTCAATCAATAGCTACTGAAGCAATTCAGCAATCCAGTGCACAACGAACTGGCGTCTGGCATTCTTGGTCAGTTGGCAGAAAAAGCTCGATTTTCATTTTTAGTGGATAGACCACTAAATTCACAAAAAAGGTCGCTGGAGATAATCACTGATTTCTGTTTCATTCATGACAGCCGTGGACCTTATGGTATAAGAGCAGGAATTTGAGACAAATGTACAATTAAAATTAGGAGGTAGATAGTAATCCTTCATACACATACAGAAAACTTTGCAATGATAGTCAAAACTTACTTCTCCATCCATCGCGGAAATCGAGGTCCACGGAAAGTTGGCTTAAGCTCCCAGCCATGAAGGCCTTCAAGAATCTTAGCCTTTCCAGGCAGAATGGCCAGAAGAAGTGCGGACACGCCATTTATCAGCCTCACAATATTGTTCAAGGACTCATAAGTGAATGTCTTGACTGACCTGCACTAAAAACCAATCCCAAAAAACAACTTATCCACTCGAGGAACGCTCTTTAGAAATCCACTACCTGCCATAAGCCAGTACCCACCAACCCAAAATAAAAGAAGTACTTATTGAAATGGCATAAACTGGGAAGCGCAGAACAATTGAACACAGTATAAAGCAAAATCAGTTGCGACCACTTTATTATTTTTATTATTATTTTAATTTTTTTTATGACGAGGATCCTTTTAGGCAAGCCCGGCACAAATGTGTTTTTCACACATTTATAAAAAACATACATTATAGAAAAATCACATACAGGGCTTAGACTAACAACCCCTCCCACCTCAAACAATCTTCATCTCAACCCACTTACGACTTCCTCAAGATTTTTTTCAGATCACTGTTTGTTAAAAATTGTCAATATGAATATCTAATTCCCACAAGCAACCCCACCAACTCAAGAACAATTAAATAAAAATTACAGAAAATGGAGAGAAGAACCAAAAACTTTGACCCCACATCAAAATTCCAAACCCGACACACATATCTCTCATTTAAGACCCATAAAAACGAATCCTCACGCACATGGATATGGATATACGCGGAAAAAATGTACTTTTTCTGCAGAGAGAGAGGAGAGAGAGAGAGAGAGAGAGAGAGACGTACTCTTTGGTTACAGCGAGGACGGTGTCAACAAATCGCTGCATATCTTACCCTTTTTCGGATATTCCGATCCTAAGATTTAGATTAACAGAAAATTATCCAAACCAAAATTTGAGGCTAAAATCTTTGGATCAGTCACCCAATATGTTCAAGACATGAATCTTTGGCTGCCGAAATGTAAGGGAAGAGGAGGAAAATTAGAGGCAAAGGCATCGGCGATTCTTAGCGTACTCTGGATATCGGTTAAAATAGTTTAAAGTTTCCCTGTCTCTGATTTACACGTGGGGAGATTTCATTGGAAATATCTCCCGTAACACGTAAGCGTGTGTAGGAACGTGGAATGTGGTCGTATCCACTTTGCAACGTGGATCATGATTTTTGTCAGATCGTCTGGGATTGCAGTGTGGAGCCGGTTTGCAGATGGACGGCCGGATGTGATTGGTGGTGGTTCCGTCGGATGACGACGGTGAGTGCGTGTCCGCTTTTCGATAGCGCTGTGCACCGTAGCTTTGTTGGGCTCAGAACGCGGCGTTTATCGCCCCGGTCACATTTATAAGGTGTGGTTTTAGTGTTTGGAAATTTGTTCTTAGTTTTAACTTCCATTAATTGAAACGGTCTTTTTTTTTTCTTCCGGTTAGTTAAATGTTTGTCGAAATGTCAATTGAGACAAAACTAAATACTGACAGTAATCAAATTCTGATTGACAAGAAAAGAAGCTCTAACATGTTGTGGTTGACTGCCTTTTTTATATAATGAAACTTTTTTTTTTTTTGTCTTCATAAAGGTATTTTCAAGTTAAGTCTCACCCTTAAGGGTTTTGATTGCGCAAAGATCCATATTATTCATAAGAAATTCAAGTAGTTTCTTCCCCCAATTTACACAAAACCACGAAAGTGCCTACAGCATTCTTTTGTAAATTGGAATACAACGGTTATTATTATTATTATTATTATTATTATTTACACTGTAATAATAATCCCTTATTTTCTAATGCTCATTTGCATTAGTGAGTTATTGAAGGGACAAGTCAATACCAATAAATTCTATAATATTTATTCAGAGACAAATTTTAGTAAAAATATTTGAATTCAAGTCAAAACAGACGGAAGCACGCTGTTGAGACCTATTTTCTAAACATTAACAAAATAATAGGTCTTATAAGTCTCTATCTAAGTTGTAAGTTATATTTTTTTAATTTTATATATATATATATTATCCTTGATTTCACTCGCACTTTATTTGGAGGGAGGTACAATCGATCAAGGTTCTACCTCGCATCAAAGTCAATAACTTGGCCACTTTTGGTGTCAATTTGATACCTACCAAGAAAAAAGGTTATCGACGCCTTCGTACAAATCACGTGGTTAAGTTTGAGTGGACTCTGAGATTGCTCTTCAGGCTATCCACTTAATTTCAACGAAATTGTTTGACAGCCACCTGCAACCCCCCCCCCCTCCAAAAAAAAAAATCCAACTGGTAAGACCCACGTAAAAAGACCAATGCAATGCAAAGCAAGACAAGAAACCTCCACCAAAAATCCCTTCTCCACCAATTCTTAAACTTCTGTCCTTCTACCGTGTTATCTTGATAGCGTTCTATTTGGAGCACACGAAAATCATGGACGGGGTGTGATCCGCGTGTCATTGGACGTGTCTCAAATCCGTCAATGAGAAAGGCTTCATTTAAGACCATCGTTGCTGCATGTTAACTTATATTTTATAATATTCATAAAAATATCTTAAATTGTCGGATGCGTTTTCCTCTTCTAAGCGCTGGTACCATTGCATGATGATTTCCAATTATAGGAGGCCTTTTCTTACAAAGGTGGACCTCGACATATCCTTTGTGGGCCTTGTATGCAGATATGCCAAAAGAACGGTTGAAAATAATAATATTTTTATTTTTTTAAATTTTTTTTATCTTGTAGTAAAATTTTAAAATATTATTTCATATATTTATAAAATAATATTTATTTTAAATATGATAAAAAATTAAAAATTTAAAGATATTTCTTATATTTACGTGAATAGCCTAACATAATATGCAGAGGCGTTGTCACCTTGCTTCTCATATTTTTAACGTCAAACCTAAAACACGAAGGTTTGCTCCGCACAGAGGAAAAAAATTACCAAGTCTACAAGTAGCACCCAAAAGATTAATATTTGGAGTAGATTCTAATACCTAAATTAAATTGTGCGAATAATCGTACTTTCTTAACATCAAATCGTCCTATTACTACGTTCGTAACTTCCAAGTCATGCCTTTTTTGTGTAGGTTTTGAAAACAAAAATTGATGAAGTTTTCAGCGAGGTGAACTTAAAATTAAAGTGCAACGAGCAATAAGCTGACACCTTGCGGATGCTTGAAGAAATCAGTTCCGGTGATAATATAGAGCAATTGAATTCGTGATGGATGTGGGTTAGACTTTTAAGTTAGAACCTAATCCAAGATACATTGTCTGAGTTCTATAAGGCCAGTGGGTTCGAACTCCAACTTTGGAAATATTCTATACTATTGACTATTCATCCTCGTCCACTCCAGAAGCTGATGTGGCTGAAACTGAAGTTGTGGTGTTGCCTTCTTCGGTTTCTCGTGTGATGAAAGCAAACTCGGAAACCAGAGCCAAGTGGTCACTTCCCAGTTTCTACAGAACCATGCTATCAGATTAGAAGAAACCAATTGCATTGACATATTCACCAGAACATGTACCTCCTTGTATAAAAAACATGCATTGTTAGGCACATGACAATCTGGGATATGACTGGGGGTTCAGCTTCTCACAATGAGGAACAATCGCCTTAACCTAGAGACATGTGTAAATGAAACAAACTAGGTAATGCATCCCAACAAAACTAGTTTCCCTTTAAGTCCTGGCAATTAAACTTCAGATACCAGTTTCTGCTATCTAGAGAGAAAAACAAGTTGAGTAGCACTAAAAAGAGCAGTATTTGCTTTTGCAAAAAATATATTGGGCATACTTTAGAAAGGAAAGGCTTTGGAGGACCAAGTATGTGTCTATGATGACAAGAACAACTGAAGTGAAAGAGAAGATCACTTTAGAGAGTAGTTAGTAGTAAACTCTCAGCAATGCTTTTCTTTCTGATCCTAGGAAAAGATCCTGAAAGTTTCCAATAAATGGCAACATCAAACAGAACAGGGCCACAACAGTTGCTGTTACCTTGCATGGGAGGCCACCTGTTGTCCTGATAGAATCAAAAGGTATAGTATCCAGAACTCTAGTGGGTACAACTCCATCCGAATACCTGTATTAATTAAAAGCACTTACTGATTCCATACACTCATTGGAATCATAGCCACCACTATAACTGATGGTGTAGCCTTCTAGGAAAGGAATTTACCACAAATAATCAACAGTACCACAAAACTTAGAGTGATAAGAAGTAGCAAAAGGTTCACAATTGAGGTCCCACATTCTTGTAGAACTCTGAAAATATTTAACATTGTAATCAACATTATTCTAAGTAATTTGACAATGAAGATGCAGATAACGAGCCACCAAATAATGACAAACAGAATATCAAAACCTTGATTGTAGCATATGAGCTTTTAAGCTTCAAAGGATGCGTGGCCAAAGGGTGCTCAGAGTTTCCAGTTGCAACTCTAACCTCTTCATCAGTCCAGTTATTTGTAAAGAATCTGAAATAAAAAAGCCTTTGCCTATGGTTATCAACTAGTGCATCTAAAGGATAGTATACTTGTGTCACAGAATTTGCACTGCAAAAGATGATTGGAGCTCACAGCTTATTCCTTCTACAAACTAGGTACGCACGCACAGAAATTGGAAAAAATAAATAAAACGCTGATTTAGCTGCCCATAAATGCTTTGTTGTCATTGATTTCTGACAGATGAATCTGCAATCATTGTAGCCATTTCTTTTCCATTTCTATTTTGTTACTTAAAAAGACAGAAAGGAAGAGGGCAAGTGAACATAAAAAAACATCAAATGAAAACTCGGTAAAATCTGATCAAAGGCACAAAATGTTTTTCCAAATTTATGCATTCATAATAATATAACCATGCTATAAAAGAGAAGAAATTTCCTATATCACTGGCTGTGAGGGCTAAACAAATATCTAGAGCATAATACGAGATAAAAAGAAAACCAAAGAACTCATTTTCGGAACAAAGACAGACATAACCAGTCTCCAACAAGAAGCAGGTGGATAAAAAATGTAACAGGGAAAAATAAAAGCTTAATTTTGTTGTTCAACACTTCATAGATGACAAAAATGATATGAGAAAAGAATCTTGTTATTAAGACCCAGACAACAATAAGAAAAGTACCCATCTATAAAAGAGAATGAACTCGTCATTTCTTGTTTCAGACCAAAAACTTGTGCAGGATGACAATTTCTCTGTCCAGACAATTCTCTTCTGTCACATAATAGCACATTAAGCTGCACAAAGAACATGTCAAATTGAAGCAAGAACCAATGACACTTGACTAATTGTGAAGGGACGACCATAAATGTCATTAACATGGAAACCATAATTCCACAGTGAGTAAACACCAACAAAATACGTTTACAAGCTGTTTACCTCAGATGAACACATGAACTTGTATATTGCACTCTGTCAACAAGCAGAAAAGCTTAGTTAAATTGATGCAAGGAACATAATCTGAATCAAATGTCAAAAATCAATAAAAAGATAATGATTTTTGATACTGCACCTGAGGAGTCATGTTGAAATCACCAGCCAGAACAAGAGGAGTATAACCCCATTTCTCTGAAAGAATGTGTGCCCGCAACAAGAGAGATCGAATCTAGAAACATGTAAAAGAACTGAGCAAATTGCTGCTCCTTATGAAGAAGCTTACTGTTAGTTTAATTTATTTTAAAAACACACCTAAATTTTCAAAAGGAAAAGAGTGTTAAAAAGACCAAAATCTGAAATGCAGTGTTATTTTCCAAGTATCAGGATATATGCCCAATAGGTTTGCAATAAACCTCAGCAATTTTAAGAACTTGAGTTACATCACATTTGGTGCAGGAGAAAATATACAGGAAAAGACAGCAGTTACACAACTGCCCAAAAATGTTGCAACTATATCATCTTCAACAGCAGGAGCATCATTTAAACAGTGTATTCAGAGAGAAGTTTGAGTCGCCTTTGTTGAACTTTGCTAAGATATGATTGGTGATCATAGCCAGTTTCTATCTAATTATAAAGGGACTATCAGAATACTTACTTGACCTAATTTAACATCTCCTCGACTCGGGTTATAAAGCACATGGGTGTTACCAACGAGTAGCCTTCTTGGCACACCTCTGCTAATCTGCCTGTATTTAATGAGTCAAAAAGAAAGTCTACCACCAAAGCCACTGTAATATTGAATTTATCTGAACTGTAACCTCAAATGTATAGAGTTGGGCAACATTGTTGCGAAAACCAAGACCCTTAAATTCAATGCTTTTGCCTTCTAACAACCGAACCCTGAGAAGGTCAACTAAAAGACTATTAGAAAGTCTGAATTAACTGATTAACATAGCAGATCCACAAGCAAGAAACTAAGACAAACCAAAACTGTTTTCTTACACATCGGCTTTCCAAAACATAGCACAACCATCCACATTGTCTCCAGTTCTTCGCTGTCATTGAAAACTAATTTATTCAATTCCCCCGAAAAATGCAGAATAAAAGCATTCAATCTATGCAAAAAATTGAGATGTTAATAAACTGTTAGTTATTAACCTTGAAAGAACCAACATATCCCGCCTTCTTCAAGACATTTGATAAATCAAAATACCGATCCACCTCCTAAAATAAGCACATTGCATCCGTAAATTTTCAGACAATTGAGGAAAATAAATACAAAAAAGAAAGAGAGAAAATTTGAAATGAAAGCTCACTTGCAAACAGATAATATCAGGGTTCCATCCAATTAATTCTTCGCAAATGACCCTTTTGCGGTGGTCCCATCTCATGTAAGGAGAAGGAACATTTGGGTACAAATCTCTGTGTTTGGAAGCATTTCTGACCCCCAATATATTGTATGATACTATTGTAAATCTATCTAGTAGACCACAGAGCAAAATTGAAGTCAGATCATTGAACAATAGTTAAGAGGAAAAACAAAAAAAAAAAACAAAAAACAAAGGCCGCTTAAAATGTCGTCGAGAAGCACCTTGGGATGCAAGGGGCTGCTGCTGATCAGCCTCGATCCAGTGGCGGAGCACTTCCGGAGAATTTCGGCACCTCAAATGGCTGTAGTCGCGAGACGATGAGGATGATGAATTGTGTGTGGGGCCATTGAAGCAGCAGAAGATGGTGTTGGATTTGTGAGAGAAGAAGAGACCTTGGCACTTGCCGTTGCCGGAGAAAGCGCTTATCATGGAGGCGCCAAGGCAAAGCCATGAGGAAGAGCCGCCGTGGCAGCCCATGTTTTTGCGTGGAATCTTGACCAAGTATGCGGGGAAATCCTAAATTTGGTAGGGGAACCTGCAGGCGAGGTTGTTGAGGCAACTGTGTTTAGCGCCAATCGATTTTCGCGTTATATATATTTATTTAATTCCGAGTAAATAAATCAAAAATTTTGTATTAATTGAAATGGAAAATATTTTTGCCAACAAATTATTCATCCGACATTAATGTGCATTTTGTATTATGTATCATGTCTCTCGTCATTTTCGTCCGATCAGTCGGCTGCATCATTGAATCTAATGATTTTCGTCTATTAAAATTCACATATCGTATATTTATTACAACAAATAAAATTACAAAATTTGAATTATTATTTATGAGATTTTGATATATTTATTAATTTACATAAAAATTTTGATTTTTTTAAAATATTAATCTAAAAACATTCTTTTAGGAGAAAATCATTGGGAGTTCATCACTATTTCTGTAGATCAAGCCAGCACATGTTGTTGGGAATGATAAAAAAAAAAAAAAAGATTTAGTTACTATCTTCTGGCGAGTTCAAGAATTTTTGGGAGAACCTGGAGGATAATTTTCCAAGAATTTGTTAGGCTCAACGTTGATTAACCTGTTTAGGAAATTTAATTCAATGCTCAAAATCTCAGTAATCACCTAGTAATATTTAATCTTCTGTACAATTAATTTTAATTATTTACTTCTAATAAATAAATAGTAATTATCTAGTGCTTGAGCTAATTGAAATTAAAAATAATACTCAAAATTACAAAAAAAAAAGTCACTTATCACTTATTATAAAATATCATTTTTACTAATATAAATAAATATAAATATAAAAAATTAATTAGTCAATAAACTAAAAAATCAGGCAGATCCGAATCATCAGATACAACAGTCAAGAAGTTCACCGTCTTCCTGCTTTCCGAAATCTGGCAATTATGCACAAAATAAAGAAACTGAGAGGGAGAGGGAGATAGATAGAAGACCAATCGAAACTCGCCGGAAAAAAATAAAAAATAAAAAATGGCGAGGGTCTTCGAGTATTTTGTGGTGTGCGGGCTGGGACCGGAGATTCGGACTCTGGACGGCAACAAAGGCTTCCATGGGACCGGCGTCATGTACCTCCCTTCTCTTCTTGACCAGTACCCTCCCGACAATCACTCACTCTACCCTCCCCCTCCTCCCCAGCTCCCGACGGTGCGTTCGTAGAATTTTCTTGCATCATTTCTCTCTTCTTCTTCTTCTTTTAATTTTTTTTTTAAATTTATTGGTCGAGTGTTTACTGATCTGATTTTTTCGATCAAATTTCCAGTGCGTTCTTCCGGCCGGTGTGGAGTTGTACATGTCCGGTTTCGACGCCAATGATGCCTCCACTTTTCCTCGGAGCTATCCCATTGTTTTGACTGGTAATTTACTCGCTAAGAATTTGTTGTAATTACCTCTAATTTTATTTATTTATTAAAAATTCATATTAACAGTAGGAATCGATGGAGCTGATCCCTGCCTAAGTTTAGTTGAGTTGACTTGATGTGATAGTATTAGGATGAAGTGGATGTAAACTCTTATTTATTTATTTATTTCTCCCTGCAGAGGGCGATGGATCGAAAATTTATGTTAGCTGCATTGCTTTTCGGGATCCAGTTAGTGAGGATGTTGCGGATGCTTACCGTATTCCGCCAAATTCATTTGCAGACAAATGCATCTGCCTTGTGTCGCACTCACCTAGTTTCCGTGTTCTTAGGAATGCACTGGAAGAGATTTTTGCACTTTGTTTCTCGCCTGACGGGAGTAGGTAATTATTTTAAGTTTGTGGGAGCTTAGGTGGTTATATTGCTAATGATGGGTAGGATATAGGCTATTTGGTTAATTAACTTCTTTGGATTCTTTCCTGGTAGATGTAAATATGAATAGTATTGAGATGCTTGAGTTTCTTACAAGATCTTGTTCAATGTTCTATTGCTCATTTTAATTTTCTCATCTCTGTGAAAATGTCAGCAAGCCATTATGGGATGTTATAGTATACATGGTGTCTAATGTTCCTATGCCTACTCCTGGAAAAGAGCGAGTCTTGTTTGCTATTGAGAACTGTCTGCTTTCTGTGGAGCCTCCCCCAAAAGATGGACTCCCATATGCTGATGTATGTCCCTCTAGCTCTGCTTTGTTTTCTGAACAACAGTCTGCCTTTGCTGATTTAGTAGCTTAGTAAATGTTCCCCTCAAGGTCATTGTATGATGAGTGGCATCTATTTTACTGAATGCAGATATCATTTCAACCATTGGTGCAGTGCTTGGATGTAGACAACTTAATCAAACTTTTTACTGCTGTATTACTTGAAAGGAGGATTCTGCTTCGATCCAATAAGTGCCTCTCTGATCCTTGACATTTCCTAGTTTTTTAATTAAAGAATTTGCAATACACGCCTTTTTGTTTTATCTTAATTTTACATCTAGCAACTAGCATCTCTCAGCTGCCGGGAACAATTTTGTAGATTGCCAGTAACTTCTGGGACAACATTGCAATGAATATGTCTGGATTTTTTTTTTGGATGGGGGGGGAGAGAGAGGAGGACATGATATGCGAACATTCTGCATAGATTTTATTGATATGTGAACATTCTGCATAGATCTTTTTGCAATCATCATACAAAGATGCTATGCCTGACACAGCCAACCAGGGAAGGGGGGAATGAATAAAAACAGAGAGGGCTAAAGAAGAAAAGAAAATAGAAATAAAAAAGTTCATTGGTAGTTAATGCAGCCATGCTTCACTTGAACTTAAATATAGTGTGCATACTACAATTCAATGCTTCTAAACAAATTTGACGTTGGCAAGGAACGTCATCTGAAAGACTGTATGGCAGATTCCACAACGAGATTATTACTTCAGTTTATGATAATAGCTGCTAATTAGTAATATTTTGAATCATTTTTGCAATAGTTATGATACCTTTTCAATTCCTTTTCCCCACCAAATCCTTCTGCTTTTTATGCATTGTGTATGAATCACTGAGAAAGAGGACAAATAGGGACAGACAACTAAGAGGGAAAGAAATAATTGGAGCTTAAAATAGGAGGTGACTCAAATTCCTTAGTTGAAACATGTGCCTTATAGTTTTTTTGGACTTTTGGATTGGCAACTTACAATATTTTTCTCTCTTTAAGTTAGGGGAAGGGGTGTGAGGGTGGGGCCATGATGGTCGGGAACTTCTTTTTCACTCCTATGTGTGGTGCATGATTTGGTGTCCTCTTTTTGGACAGTCTAATTAATATCGTGCCTCTTCTTCTGTAACACAATAATGTGAAAAGAGAAAAGCTTTTAAATATTATAGAACTATCCTGCAGCAAAGTGTTAGGAAGACCAAAAAATAAATACAAATGTTTTTGGTGGCATACCTGAACGATATTAAGATGGCCATCAAGGTTCAAGGGGGAAGAAAGAGCTCTTCCATTACAAGAGCCGAAATGCCAATGATCAACAAATCAAAATGAGACCTGGAATTAAAACCAATCTTGAAGAAAGCCTTTCTTGAGAAGCTCAACTGTTGTTTATTTGATTCTGTAAATTAATACTTGCATACATGTGACTAAAGAAATATTGCTCTTTGGATCAGAGACCTTCCCAAATGGACAACATTATGTGTAAAAAAAAAATGCTTGAAATATAGTGCTACCTATCAGGGCTAAAGAACCCACCATGCAGCGAGCATGCAATGAATTATGACTGTGAAGTTCTGTTTTTAAGGCATACATAATTTTAGACGGTGCACTCTTTGGCATTGGATTCCTTTTTTTGTTGATTGTGCTCTCTTTTATCTTGGGCAGGTATTCACTTTTGACACTTGTTTCTGAGGCCATTTGCCATTTAATTTATCCCTTTAGGTGGCAGGTAAGTTATGAAAGTCCAATGTTTTCCTCTGTTCGGCTTTTGGAATAGGACATTTTGATTTTTATTTCTCTGTTGGCAGCATTTTTTATTGTCTAAAGCTGGATATTGCCATCACTGCTAATAATTTTATTTTGTTGTGACTTTTGCTGGCTTTTCTGGCATTTTATGTTTCTTGTGCTCCAGCATGTCTACATTCCATTACTCTTTTTCAGTGGAGTAGACTACATTGATGCTCCTACTCCATATATGATGGGTCTCCATTCAGCTGTTGATACGTCAAATCTTGCAATGGATGGTGTAAGTGTAATTTTTTGTTGACAATATTTCCTTTTTTACCTTTTTTTTTAAATTTTTTGTGTGTATTGTGGTATGCATGTGCCACAGAAAATCTTATTGAGACTTTCTCTGGTTGTCACTTTATTCTGTCGCAGGTAGTTGTTGTGGACCTTGAATATAACTGTATTAGTACGTCGGAGGAAATACCCCCGATTCCAGAGCCAGAATCAGGTTCTTTGCGCTATGAGATATTGAAGTTATTGCATCCCAACGTTGTGGGGATAGATCAGATGAAGGCTGGTCCAGTTAGTTCATCAGAGCTTTATACCAAAGGTTGCAACAAGCCTTGGGGAGAGGATCATGACCTTCGACTTAGGTGATATTTGGACGCATGTGAACTTGTTATGAATTACTGATTGCTTTCCCTGAACCAATTTCATTGACTATTTGTTGCAATGTATTTAGTTGTTGAAGATATTCATTTCACATTATGATCCGTAAATAATACCTGATAGGCTCTACATCCTGTTCCTGTTTTCCCCCTTTTTGGAGGGTGCTTTGAGTCCCACCTAGGTTTCAACTTACTCAATTTATAGCAAAGATAAAGACACACAAACTGAGATACTGATTATACAGAGTTCTTGCTCTAGTTTCTTGTTAATTGCTTTTCTTGCCATACTGTCTTGCAATTTTCAGGGATTCCTTTTTCCTCTTTTGCTTGGCAATATCTTAAATGGCTTCAAGTTTTTAATGCAAAACAAAACAAAGCTCTGTGGCAGTTATTCCAGGAATTGTAGAACCTTCTTTATTTATGAGATATTTCATTATGAACATACCTTTTCAAGACTGTTTCAACTACCTCCTGCATTTTAAGTTTGTCCCTTTCAATCTTTGTTACTCTACATATGATCTTATCTCATAAATCTCATTTCCATTTTAAGATAATAAACTGTTGCTGCATTTGCTCACTGAATTAATTTGAAGTTCGTAAGTTTCCTGTAGCATGTAGTGTTGCTTTATAATGGACAGCCAGAACTGATGGCTGTTCTGCTGGGTTTTTCTTTCTGAGATGCATCAGCAGCTTCTATTTGTACTTGACAAATTTGTACAAGTATTAAATGTGGGTGGTTATTTTTGTTATGTGAGTAATGCAATATGAAAAGAATTGAAGATGAACCGTCCTATTTTTTGCAGTTTCTGTTCACTTTTCTTTTTAGCATTTTTAAATTCGTTTATTATTTGCAGGTTGATATTCCTAAAGTTCTTTGCATCAATTTTAGGGGGATACCGCAATTTTATGGTATGCAACTTAAGTTTATTCTCATATTGCATGGAATACTTATCTATACCTCCAGATCTTAGTCTCCCTCAAATTTATTCTTCTCATCAGAACTCATTGTCAGGAAAATTCTGCTAATCATGTCTTCAACACTCAAGCTTTCTTGAAGAAGCGTTCTCGGTCAACCAACCAACCTTCAGAGCCCATGGTGATTTGCTGTTTTCGTATTTATCATTTGCATACAGATCAACTTCATTAAAGCTGAGCTTGTTAATTGTGGATATCGTTTAGTTTACTGATGTGTGTGTTTCATTTCCACTTCCATTTCTAAGCAGTTTCCTTGTATTTTTCTCTTTTTATGACTATTTTTTGTTTGCAGATAACACAATTTTTAGATTCACATGGGTTCTTGGATTATCTGGAGAGAGGCATAGGATCAGATGAAAATAATAACAATCTCCTTGACAAGTTACAAGATGCAATTGGCAGAGGTCAAAATCCTATTTCAATTTTTCCTTCAGCTATGGTAGAGCCTGAGATTACAACCATATCAGACCCAGATGGGGGAGTGTCAGGTAATTTGTTGGTGCCAATATTGTCATGCATGAATTTTTTGTCAATTATTATCAGATATTGTTAGTTTGATATAATAAATTCCTTTGCATTTGTCCTTGGCCATTTAGGATCAGGTGCTAAATATACATATGATAGGTTTCCTTCAAACATTAGATCAGAAGAGCAAGAGGATAAGAGGAAGCAGATTCTTGCAGCAGCAAGTGGAGCTTTCGAATACATAAAGCATGCTCCTGGGTAAATTGATTTTTTATAATTGAGAAAGTTCTACATGTCTCACATTACTCTATGCTAGGTGCCATCATATTAATTTAGTCCATACCATTGCAGTCACCAATTTTTCTTATTAACTTGCCAGCTCCCCATCCATGCAAGTGGGTAAGGACTCCCTTAGTCCAATGGAGAGAGCTGTAAGTTCATCATACCATGATTCTGAGGCAAATTTTACATCTAGTGATTTGAAGTTCTAGAATTGTCCTAAGCCCTAAATATTAATATGCTATAGGCTGAAAGGGATCGCATGGTTTTGGACATCCAAGTTAAGCTGCAGGTGATCATTTTATTTCAATTCTGTTTAAAATTCAATTAAATATCTGGTACTTAGGTTTCATGTACATTGGAAATAGGGGTGCCTGAGATAGCGGGAGTCAAAATTGATGTTGTAGTTATCTCTTAATGCTTGAAATTGCTTTATTTTGTATCACATAGAACTTTGCAATGGTAATCTTCAAGCATACAATTGCCAGATGTTTGACCGAGGGTTATCTGTTCTCCATCATATTCTTGTTGCTCACTTTTACTTTTATGAACATAAACTGTGGCTTTTGGTTGCATGGAGTTGAGAATGTAATAAACAAGCAACATGTGCTTTCATAGAACCAGCAAGGCAGTGTACATCCAAGTTACAGGATTTGGCATCAATATTTTTCTGGGGAAGGACATTTGCGGTTGATGTATTTCTTTTGGTCGATGGTTCCCGTTTATTTCCATGTTTCTTCAAATTTAGGAATTCTACAGTCAATCTTTCCATCTTATCAGTGCTTTCTTTCTCCCATCCATTGTCTCTAACTACTGACAGAGTTAGGGAATTTATGAACACTAGGAGCTATCATCAGATATGTCAAATAATGCAAGATTCATCCACTTACTGATATTACCAAGAGAAATGTCTAAATGGGTGAAACTTAGGTTTTGATATTGGTACAGTGTCTGTTCTTACCCAACTTCATTTAGAAAATAATTTCCAGATCATTGTTGTTAATGATAACATAGGATATTGTATCTTTTATTATTATTATTATCTTTTGCACAGGGTTTATGGCTGCGTCTACTTAAGTTGGGAGCTACTGATGATCCACTTTCATCATTTGAATATGGCACAATCCTTGGTATGCTTCTGTGAGAGATCAGCCTGTTGTTAAAGTTTTAAGGCAAAAAGCATAATATATGTCAGTTGCAATACTATTGCTTATGCAATTTACAGTGTATTGTAAATAAACATTGCCTTATGTCCTTGCAGCGTTGATTGAGTCTGATGCAGAGGGCATTGGTGGGAGTGGCTTTGTTGAATGTATAAGGGAGCACATACACTCGGTATGTAGCCATTAAAGTTATAAACTTATTTTACGGTGGCTGTGGTTGGAATTTAGCTAAATTTTGGCTAGTTTTATGGTTGCAGGGAGGGCAATGTCAGTTAACTGATGAGCAGTTTATTGCAGTGAAAGAACTGGTATGCAGACACCATAAATATGTTGTGATTTTGTATAAGGTTGTCATTGCCAGTTGACTTTTTGAAGTACATGACATCAATGCCAACCTTTGTGTGATTTGTTAAATTAGATTTTGTGGTTTAGATTTTCTTTTGCCCTTTTTGTGATGTTTTGCTCACTTGCAAATTATTGCTTTACTCTTCCCTCTCCACGTCTTGTGCATATTTTATTTTCTCTGAATTGTGGTTACCTGCAAAATTCAGCTTAAAACAGCAATTAGTCGTGCAACAGCCCGAAATGACATGTCAACCATTAGAGATGCCCTTGGGGTATCTGCAGAGATGTACAAGAAGGATGCTAATAATGTTTCTGACTATGTCCAGCGTCATCTTATTCCTATGTCCATATGGGAAGAACTACGGTATGTGCTAAAGGCTATTTCTTAGATCTAATTTGTTCTGTCCTGCGATCACTTCTGCATTAATTTAGAGGTGCCTTAATGTTCAATCTCAGTTTCCAATCATCTGTCGGTTTGGTACTTGAAATGTTTTGTAACAGTAACTCCAGGCCTGTTTGGTTTAGCTGGCAACTGATCACCAACTAGTGACTGACAGTTGAAATTTGTGGCTTCTAGATCAGATAGTGCTTTGTGCATGTTGTTAAATGTAGCTAATTGCTTTGAATATCAGCTTTTGATCCTCCAAAACTGAGCTAAACAATGAGTTGTTTTGACCTGCTTTTTGCCTTTAGGTCATCTCTTGTACACTTTGGCATGGTGCATTTGTACTGTAGCCCCCATCTATTTGGATATTTATGTTTAATAAATGTGATACTTAAAAGAGAGAAAATTGATTTTGTGTTTGATTATCTTGCAGGTTTTGGGAAGGGTACTTTGATTATCTCATGGAGCATTTTTCAAGCAAGTATGCCCTCTTTAGTTGTTGCACATACATAATTCTCATTATTGTTCTATTGATTCTATGACCTTTTATACTTAGTTTCTTTGTCTCTCTGTCTACATAATTGTACTATGTCCATCTTTAAGAGTGTCATCTGGCTATACCCAAGTACTTGTCACCTTAGAGGCTTAGACTTGGTTGTCTCAAATTCCCAACTTTTGTGGATGATCAATTTGATGGAAGCTCTGCTTCTTATGCTTGTCAATATCAATACTGGAGGGTTATAATATGTCGAGAACTATAATTTTACTGATATGCAGCACTAGACAAACAATTTAATAAAAGCAAAGGGCGAAGACATGGATTGTGTTGTTGGCTTGGAGAAATGACCACATAAAATTGCTTGAATTTGCTTTTCTTGTTAGTAGTATGTTTTGTGGCTATGATGAGAGAAGTTGAAAAGAATAAGAACCATATCTAGTGTAAAGCTTGGTTACCCTCTTTCCTGATATCTTATAATATCTATACTTCTATAAATAGAAAGGAGAAAAAAAAGTCTTTGTGGTACTGAGGGAGAGTATTTCCTTCATAACTGTTGGTTACTTTTATTTCTTATTGGTGCTGTGCATTTATCTTTAGTGTCTTATTTAGAGTGGGGTGGCTTTTTGGGTTAGCTTTTTCTCTGCTGCAATTTATGTGCATGGCTACAGCTATTCTTTTCAATTTCCTTTGTTTAGTTTTCATTTGGCTTGTAATCTAGCCAGGGCTGGGTTGCACTGGAGGAGGATTGACATTGTTAATAATGAAAGAGGAGAAAATAGATGAGAAGCAGTTGTTATCCTAAGAGGCAGACTCATACTTTATTCATATTAAAAAAATGGGGAAAAGACACTTAGAAATCTTTGAGAGATATCACTCTCTTTATATCAATTTCTGATCTTTACTAACCAGATTGGAGTAAACTCACTTAGAAATCTTTTTATGCTATGTCTGTCTTGTTCCCCTCACCCAAAAAACACTTGCATCTGCTGAGTGTTAGATTTGTTTTCGCATTTTTTCAGGATACTTTAAGATTAATCTCATTACTGTTTTCTTTGCCACCTAGATGAATTCTTGTTACTGGATTTAGCGTGCAGGCTTTGAAATTTTCTTGTTGCCCTAGTATACCTTGTGAAGTACTGTTGCTACTCTCACTTTCTGGATATAAAAGTCAAACTTGTTGGAGAACAAGGCTAACACCTTTTGCTTTCAATCTCTCTTTCAGGTCAGCCAATTATGCAGCTTTAGTAACAACACAACTAATTCTGGTGGCATCACATATGGTGGTCTCTTCATCCTTTATTTTCCTTTCTCACTCCTTTTTCTATCCATCATGCTTGAGTTATTTGTTTTGACCATATCTGATGTATTCCTCCAGGCTGGGTTGGGATTGCTTGATACTGATGCCTGGTACATGATAGAAACAATAGCAGAGAAGAACAATGTTGGATACAAGCAACTAGTAAGTGGAATCCTGTAGTTTTAGTGTTAATTGTTCTTCAGTGAAATTTTAAGGATTTGCAGTTGCTTCATCTTTCGTTTTTTGGCTGTAAAATCCAGGTTGTCAAGAAACCATTCCACCCAAAAGCTTAAGCTATTGGGTATGGCCCAATGAATCATACATTAAGCTCTAACTCACCCTCTCATGTGACAACCCAATTCTCTTGCACTGGAAGCATGAACAAACAAGGCTCTCTTAGAAACTTACAATTAATACACATTTAAATGTAAGGGCAAAGTGATTCGAAGTCATGATCTTTTAATCTTGAAAGCTTGGATACTATGTTGAGAAACCATTACACCTAAAAGCTTAAACTGTTGAATAAGGCTTATAAATGGATCATATATTAAAGGCTAATGCATGTCTTTGTATTTGAATTTTGTTCACAACTGTGCTTCATTATATTTTATCTGTCACATGTGATTTAACTTTCTTTTTGATTTTTGATTGTTTGTTCTGGATACACCAATTGGCCCAGCTATGCTATGTTTACTTTAACATTGCATAGAGGTTAAAGTAACCAAACAACTCAACAAAAAAGTGTTACGACTTTTTTCTGTTTAAGGTTCCATGTCTTAAAGAGTCAAATTAGGATCAGATTTTAACAGGACTTCAGATATCCAACCCTATACTTGGATTAGACCTGCAATGCTTAATTGGCCATCTTACTAACTGTGAAAAACAAGGCTGAGTCCCTGTGGCTTAAATTGCCTGACATGGCTTTACTTGTGATTAGTCACTTCAATTTGTAGTCTGTTTCCAATCTCAGATGAGTGTTACAATCTTCTGACTGAAATATCTCTTGCATCTCAGTTAAAGTCCCCAAAATTTACCCCAAGCGTTATGGGCTTCTGTAGGCTCTAAGGCCACTACAATTTTTGAGCCATCTCAGTGCTTCAATGAGATGCATTTCTAATGCTTTGAGTGGCCTATGGCACAGGGTAACATATTGTTATTTGTGCAGAGTGGTGTAAATGCTTTGATACCATTTCTAATGGTTAAAGTGACTAATCTACCCAATGACTCAAGGTGAATAGGTTTTGAAATCCAAATGTGGTCATTGTGGGTCTCATGTACTACCAGATTTCTTCCCTTTTCCAATGCGAGGGTAGGAGTTGACAAGAGCCGCTCAGTTGTCAGTCCTGAGTTTACTAGCTTTATGCTTTTAACCACTTAAACACCCTGAAGTTGGCATAACACTATAGTGATACAGGAAATTAATGTCATCCACTTTACAAGAGTGTAAATTTTTAAAAAGTTAATTCTTTTTTTTTTTCTTTTTGAAGAAACTTACATGAATATTTTTGTAAATGTTGGAAAGATTTTAGATTCCTTGGCAACTTGCATGCAGTTTCCAGATTCTCGAGAAAATAAATTCATATTTTCACACAGCCCTTCTCTATTCGTACAGTCGATAATACTACCGTTTGACATATTTTGCCTAGTTTAATGGTAATTCTTGTATCCATGTTCTCTAATGATGCCTCATCTGTTTTAAGAATGCTGAATCCATACAAAATTTGCCACAAGAAATCCTTTTTTATCCCCAAAATTTCATTACATTTTTGTTTCCTTATTTTTCATGTTGTGTTTCAATGTTTTGGTTTCTCAATCCATTGGGTCTTGGTCTTCAGTGATGGGTTTTTATTGAGGTTCAGTGGACTGAGAATGGTTATTTTGATATGATAAGTAACTGTATTTGCCTGTAATTGAAACTTGGTTAATGTTTCAGATAAAGCTCAGGGGATTTTTCTCACACATTCAGCAACTTCGTATTGGATACTGGGGAATCTCATCTGTAAAGAACCAATCCATGTCATCTCATGGATTGGCATCACCACGTCCAAAAGATTCTAAGGATGAGAATCAGCAACCTGCTGAGGCTTCTGGTGTTGGTAGGAGCTGGGTTCAAAGCATGTTCAGTAGAGACTCATCTAGAACGACTTCTTTTGGTCATGTTCGTAGATGGGGGTCTGATGGCAATTCAGGTTTGTCTTTTTCAATCAATATATTGTATTCTACTTGCCTACTATCAGAACAACACTGTGTATTTCCTTTTAAGTTCAGGTGCCAATGCAAATGGCCCTCCCCTTAAAACAGATTTATCCACCGGGCAAAAGAAACTTCAAACCAATGTTCGCGTACTTAGAGGTCATAGTGGTGCAGTCACTGCTTTGCATTGTGTAACAAGAAGAGAGGTATGGGACCTGGTGGGTGATCGTGAAGATGCAGGCTTCTTTATAAGTGGAAGCACAGACTGTATGGTAAAGTATCATATTTATTACTTTTAACATGGCATTTAACAAGGGTTTTTTGTCATATCTGGAAGTTCAATGGTGGTGCTGCGCTTTCTGGTGCCTTTGCTATTATTATTTTTTAAGAATTTGTTTACTGCCAACCTTTGTAACTAAAATCTGGAGACTCCAATTTCTGTGTTTTAACCATGATCCATTTTAACATTTGGGACTGACCAATCATACAATTGGGAAATCTATAATCCTTAATGGATAATCAATTACAGAAGAAGTATCTTATTGGGTGGTGCAGATCCCTGATAAATGATGCTTATTGAATGCAAGTAGGTTAAAATCTGGGACCCCAGTCTTCGCGGTTCTGAACTTAGGGCTACTCTAAAGGGGCATACTAGGTACGGTGCATATTTTAGTTGTCTCTTGAATTATATGTACATAACCGTACCTTTCAGTGGTTTTTCCTCTTGGTAATATCTGCTGTTGCTCTCTCTGTCTGTGGATTGGCACTGCAGAACTGTTCGTGCCATAAGTTCTGATCGAGGAAAGGTAGTTTCAGGATCTGAAGATCAGTCTGTCATTGTATGGGATAAGCAAACATCCCAACTTCTAGAAGAACTGAAGGGCCATGATGCACAGGTTTGTTTATATACTGCACCTTTGCTATGTTTTCAACTAGGTTTAGAATTAAACAAGGCATTTTTTTTTTTGGGCTATGCTTCTTGGCCTTGGTTAATGGTGTTGACCACATACCCATAACCAAAGTATGCACCTTTTAAATTTTGTAGATTTCTCTTATATTTGGAGGATCCTGCACAACACATTCGTTTGACTTCTTTGCCTATTTCTCCTGTATATTGAGAGGATTGAGCATGTAGCTATTCTGTCCAATGTGTGTCCAACACTAGTATGTTGGGTGAAGTGAAGAGCCTGGATAACAAAATTGTGTAGCCTGATGTAATTTTATTCCAATATTTCTATCTTGAGAAATTTACGCAAGTCTACCTGTTGTATCTCCAATTTCCATTGAATAGATCTCAATGTTACCTGTGTGTTAAATTCAATATTTTCTTTTACCTGATTGTTCATGAACCTTTTTGTTGCTTTTTTTCCACTTCTCTCTCTTGTTTTTTTGTCTAGCTGCTGGCTTTGCTTATTTGGGGACAATTTTTTTCATTGCATTGTGGAGGAATATTACATTGTCAGTTACTAATATATTTGTGCATATCATGCACACTTGCTGCTTTTCTGGTCTTATCTTTTTGAATGTCTAAGTTTAAACAACTTCTAAGCACAAATTGTTTGTTGCAATTTTTGGTTTTGTAGAGCTTAGATGTTCTGGAGATAAGTAGTGAAAAAACAAATATATATGGCCAGGTATTCAAAACCTCAAGGAATTTTTGTTACATAATCTTGTAGGTCAGCTGTGTCCGTATGCTGTCTGGTGAACGAGTCCTCACCGCTGCTCATGATGGGACTGTGAAGATGTGGGATGTCAGAACTGATACTTGTGTGGCAACAGTCGGCCGCTGTTCTAGTGCGGTCCTGTGCATGGAATATGATGATTCCACTGGAATTCTGGCTGCTGCTGGTAGAGATGCGTATGTACTTTGAAATGTCAACTTTTGACTAATATTGTATAGAGGAAAGCTTTTTTATGATATTCAATCTTTGAGTTGTCAATCTGATGAACACTTGGATTTACAGGTTTGCAAGCATCTGGGACATCCGTGCTGGTAGGCAGATGCACAAACTTTCGGGACATACTAAATGGATTCGGTGAGCTTAAGAAGCATACATATTTTTTATTTTATGTAGTAATCAATAATAGCTGTGGTGGAGCCATGCACACTTCCATTATGTAGGTCAATCAGAATGGTTGGAGACACTCTGGTTACTGGTAGTGATGATTGGACAGCAAGAGTGTGGTCTGTTACACGAGGAACGTGTGATGTTGTTCTAGCTTGCCATGCTGGTCCAATTTTGTGTGTTGATTATTCCACCTTGGACAGAGGGATAATAACTGGTAGGCAACAATGTGTTGGTGTTGAGAATTACATTTCTCCATGGGTTCATGTTTGCCATATGGGAGTGTGTTTTCCTAGTGCCAATGAGAAGTTAAACAAAGTCTGATCCCTTTTCAGGTTCAACTGATGGGCTGCTCCGATTTTGGGAAAATGCTGAGGGTAAGGGCATTGATATTTTCTTGACTGTAGCATCTTACTTTACATTTTTGAAACCTATTGAAGGTTGGGTTTCAATCATAGTTCTATTTTCTGGGCCTGTATTCAGTTCAGATTGGTTAGTTTTGGGGTGCATGCAGCTACAAAAACGACCATGTTGATTCCTGAAATTTTCAAACCCACCCAAACTGAAGAATCTCAAAATGAACCAAAGGAAGTAAAAATATTTGTTTCAGATGCTTCAGGCTTGTGATGTTAATCCTGCAGCAAAATATTTTGAACTTGCTGTTGGTCGTACTCATGGAATAATGGTCTTGCTCAAATTAGGATCTTATGGGGCAGAAATATATATATATATATATTTTTAATGGTTGAAAAATGTGACACATCAAAATGTCACGCTGTTTATGTCCCTTATTTCTTTTGTCCTGTGTTTAAGCATGTGCATTTGAGGTTTTCATAGGACACTCTAAGCATCAATTAGAGAACTTTGGCTCATTTTTATCTGTCATCTTTTACCTTGTGTCCTTTGCAATACGTTGTGTATATTACTGATGGAAAGTCCAAAATTTCACATGAAAGCCATGTGATACCTATTCCATTCCAGATAAAGCCATAAGACTTATTAGCCTGTCTGCACCATAATTTTTCCTTTGGCTGCTTTCGTTATACTGTGATGTGCAGCATAATCAAGTGATTTGTCTTTTATTTCCTTTGTTGCTTAATGTGTCCATCTCCTATCTTCATATTTGATTCTATATTCATTATTATCATTCCATGTATTCAGGAGGCATACAGTGTGTGAAGAATGTTACTATTCATACATCTGCTATATTATCCATTAATGCTGGGGAACACTGGTTGGGAATTGGAGCAGCTGATAATTCTATGTCTCTCTATCATCGACCACAAGAGAGGCATGGCAGCTTCTCTAGCACAGGGTCAAGAATGGCTGGATGGCAGCTTTACAGAACACCACAAAAGACTGTTGCTATGGTATTGTCTATTTGTTTGAACTATTTATGGATGCAGTGCCACTGAAAGTTTGTCTGTCACATGCATTCTCTTGTAGATCTGTTAGATCTTCCGCTATTTATAAGGAATTTTTTTTTTATTTTTAAAAGTTGGTTTGTGCCATTTCAAAATCTGCCTCTTCGATCTTTCTGTCTCATTTCTCTTGAGCCTTTTTTATTTACTCTGAGGTCTCTGATGAAACTGACCACAAGCCAGAGTTAGATAGAAACTAGCGGGTATATGCATCTTTATTCTGTATATATTGCCCCATGGAAAACCTGGACGTTTTTCAACAAATATTTTTGCATGTTTAATCATTCTTTGGCTTGCTTAGTCTATGTACAAAGTCCCAGGCATTTAAGGACAAGTCTGTGGATTGGATCATATGAACAGTAACTGTATGCCAGAATGCTGAGGGATAGATTTGGACTGTTGCTGCACTAAAATGTCCCTCTTTGCATACTGTTCGAACCCTTTTCTGGTGGCTTCATATTGGTCTTTTCCTTGTTATGGTCAACCGGAGGATTAATGTACTAATTTTCACTGGTTTGTTGTTGGTCACATTTTTGGTATCCAGGTAAGATGCGTGGCTTCAGACCTTGAAAGGAAAAGGATTTGCAGTGGTGGCCGCAATGGAGTTCTTAGGCTTTGGGAAGCAACCATCAATATTTAGCATTGCATCACCTCCTGTGGTGTGATTTTAATGAATTGTTATCAAACCACAAATCCGTAAACCATTCAAGATAGCTACCAAAATGCTCCTTGGCCAGTTTTTGTTTCTCAGCTTGTATGGCCGATTAAAGCATTGAAAACGTTGTTGTATCATTGTATTTTCTATTCCATCAAGATTGATTTGTACACTATTTCAACGGGAGGATACTTGTCCAGCTCAACTGAGTTATTTGTTTACGAGGACGTCAGTATTGATATGGATGCTTGCGACCATTAACCTTGGCACGGTCTTGTGCTTGGATTCATGTGCGTGCCATGTGCGAATTTAGTAACCCACATATTGGACTCATCTAGTAACACTTAGGCTCTTGTTATCATCCTGGATTAAGCCAGATTGGTTCGAAGATTCAACATATCAAATACGGTAGGTCGATCTTTGTTGGGAACAGTTAATATATCGTACGGTTAGTTTTATAGCAGTTAGTTAATGGTTGTTAAGAAGAACACGTGTGGGTCCATTAGTTCCGCAGAGGGATAAACACAATAATAATCTTGCATTTTTGCCGGGAAAAGGAGGGATAGGAGTTTAAACCTCTTAGACTGTCTCCTCTCAAGGCCTTGAGGGTTGCTTAGAGATGGCAAGCAAGCAGGTTGGATCAAACTTTTGTTGGGCTTGTTTTGTGTTAACGGGCATTCGGATTTTTTGGGTACATGTAAGTAAACAATCAATCCTCCAAGGAAGACCTCATTGTGAATTGTGAGAGTGATGGCAGGGATTGCTATAAAGCATACAAGGCTGATTTCTGCGGCCATCTATCGCCAAAATGGCACTGACCTCATTGCACCTGTAACATACGTTTTATTTTATGAAGCACGGTGTGCTCATGTCGCTTGATGCTTAGTGATATTATATGTCCAAGTAGCAATCTTGTTTTCTTGCCCGAACAAAAATTCCCAATGGCCCATGTGAGATCGATCAACTGGTCCAATTTATGGGCTTCGAAAGCCACTGCACGGCAAAAACGGGAAAGAAAACATAAAACATCAGTTAGCTGAAGGAACATCAAACTTAAAGTTCGGAAGTGAACTTTAGAACCCAAAGTCTTAAATTTTACTCATAAAATGTGTCCTTCTCATTAATCTAATTAAACCAAAAAAAAAAAAAAAACAGAGAGAGAAAACTCGAAAGCAAATAAGTCTGAAAAATCCATTATCAGATCTGATCCTCGTCGGCGATCCGATTGCGCCAGCGGAAATGGAGGCTCCGGAAGGAGGAGGATCCGTGAGGGAGAAATCGAGCCCGACTTCCTCTCCTGTCTCCCTCGTCTCCAATTTCTGGAAAGGCATGTCTTGGCCGCCTCCTTCTTTATAAGCTTTTTCTCTCTTGGGTTTTCAGTTTTTGTTAATGCTCGCATTATTCAATTGAATTGAACTTTCTGGTTTCCTGTAGTAATTCTGTGATTTTTCTTAATTGAAATTCCTTCTTTCTTTCCAGATTGATGTATATTGCTGCCGGTGCAGTAACTGTATTTAAGTTGTTGGTTGTTGGTAACATTACAGAAAATAAGATAGATTTGAAGATGCTTGATTGCGTTTAAGACGTGGCGTCTTTCTTTTTTTTTTTTTCTTCCTTTGCTCTTATTTTGTGATATTGTTTGCGATATTGCATTTCTATGGAAGTTTGTGCTCTGCAATAGTTCTAGTGGTTGATGTCTTTTTTTCACTTTCTGCGTTATGAACAAGGTAGTAGTAGATCGATTTGGTCGTCATTTAAAATTTTGCTATCTTTTTTTTTATTTTTCGCGCAGACTTTCATTTGGAGGAGGAGAAAAGTTTGTTGGATGAGCAAGGGCTTAGAATAGGTGAAAATCAGGAAAATAGTCAGAAAAACCGGCGGAAACTTGCAGAGAGCACCAGAGGTATTTTCTTGTACCAATTGATTGGGAAGTCCACGTGTTGGTGCCAAACATTTATAGAGGAGGACAACTTCTTTGTTATATTTTTATCATTCGGATCAATTAATGAAGAACGCTGGGATAGATGTAGGTTATACCATGTATGGGATGAATTTTTGGTGCCAATAACTTTATTTACTTTATTTTAGTATCAGTTTTCATTTATGTGGAATGAATAATTGGTGAGAGTTTGGCTGGTTCTTCTCTTTGGTTTCTTAAGTCTGAAGACTTTCTGCATGGATAAAGCCTCTCCATTGTACTCATGCTTTGTTGACCCTTTCAATCGACAGATTTCAAAAAGGCTTCTCCTGAGGAGAAGTTAAGTGTCTTTAATTCTTTGCTTAAGAGTTACCAAGAAGAGGTTGATAATCTCACCAAGAGAGCAAAATATGGTGAAAATGCATTTCTTAATATCTATCAGAAACTCTATGAGGCTCCAGACCCTTATCCAGCGCTTGCTTCTATTTCTGTAAGTTTCAGTCCATTCCACTAAGGTTTTTTAATAAAATGAATTTCTATTGGGTATTCACCCGCTACATCCTTTGTGCACAAGTGAATTGGCTGTTTCATCTTGAGACATCAGTTGGTAAATACCTGGCATGGGTGTTAGATGACTTACTAGTTCTTTAATCTCTGTGCAGGAACAAGATCTTAAGGTGTCCGAACTAGAATCTGAAAATCGGAAGATGAAGGTTGAGCTGGAGGAATTTAGGGCAGAAGCATCTCACTTGAAGAATCAGCAGGCAACAATAAGAAGACTAGAAGAGCGTAACCGCCAATTAGAGCAACAAGTAAGTGTTTGGCTGGTGCAGTCAATTTAATTTCTGTGACAGATGAGATGTTTTTAGTTCTTTTCGGTGGCTGTGGGTCATGATTAAAATCTTTAAGTTGAGCTGCAAGTGTGACAATGGTATTGCTAATATGTCCTGTTAAACTGTGTAGCTGTAGCTAACATTTTCTTTCATCCTCTCACCCTGCCCAGGTTTCTTTTACTTGACATTATTGAACTGTATGTAGCAGCTTTTAAGTTGTTATGCGAGTTTAAGGCTTCATTAATCTTCTCTCATTGTAGAATTAAGAAAATGGATACACACACACGCACACATCTCTATATTTATACATGTATGCATATACATATGTGTGTGTGTGTGTGTGTGTGTGTGTGACTTCACGTGCTAAGAGTTGTCAACCCCAGACTGAACCTTGAAGCTGTTCTCTGAATCTTGAGCAGCGTCTTCTTTGAACTATTATAATCTCAAATTTCAGTGGAAACAAAGTGGGGAAACAGTACAAACAAGGAAGGACAAGAAGTGCTATGTGTCTAAAGTTATTGATTTTTTGCTAGATGTTTGTATTGAAGAGGTTAGAAGTAAGAAAAATTATTCGTTTGGACTCATTTTGAGTTGGTGTGATTATGTTTTTTTCAGGCCACATGAGAAACGTGTTATTTTCTTATGTGGGATCAATGGGAAGAGTATTGCAAGTAGTTTGCTAGCCTTATTTTGAATTTTAAAAAAATAAACTGTTTAATATGCAAATAATTTCTGAAAACTATACTGATACTGATTTAGATGGAGGAAAAAGTGAAGGAAATTGTGGAGATGAAGCAACGTACTTTAGCTGAAGAGAACCAGAAAACTCTGGATGTCTTAAAAGACAGGTACGTGTATTCTGAGGTTTCCTGAAAAATGGTAGCGGCGATTTTCACAGGAATGCTTGTCAGCTGGTTTCTTTTAAATGTAATGTAGACAAATTACAAAAGTTTACACCCCTAAATAAGTTCTTGTTATGCATTGATGGTTTTCTGAGGACTTTCTTCTCCCATTGGATGACCTGATTTTTCGCTTACTTGTTAGGGAGCAATCACTGCAAGATCAGCTGAGACAAGCTAAAGAAAGTGTTGCCAATATGCAAAAATTGCATGAGCTTGCACAAACCCAATTATTTGAACTTCGTGCTCAGTCAGGTTTTATGCTAATCCAGGCTCCAGAGTACAATTTGTCATCTAAATGTTTCACTTCCTTGGTTTTGAAACTATTGTTGTTTCCAAATACTCTTGTTACTGCTTCAACTTTCTGTCAACATAATCTGTGAAGGTTGGGAATTTTATTTTGTCTTATGTTTTTTGCTTCCTCTTTTTGTTTTGAACTATAACAGAGGAAGAAACTGCAGCAAAGCAATCAGAATTTAATATTCTAATGGATGAAGTGGAAAGGGCTCAATCACGTCTTGTTAGTCTTGAGAGAGAGAAGGTGTGTTTAGCATGTGTTTCAGTTATACTTATAGCTTGTCATTGAATCTGTTTCAGGGATTTATTTCTTCCTTTATCAATTATAATTTATTTCTTAGAGGGGCACCTTTTCGTGTGTGTGCCACCCGAGGGTGGGGACAGTTCTATTACTTAATCATCTGTGTTTAGCCAAGCGATCCAATTGTATAAATTTGGCCTCATTGTGCTTCATCTAGGCATAATGGTTCTATTGTTGATGGATAACTTTAATTTACTTTCTCAATTGCCAATTCATTTGGTCATTGAGTTTGCACTTTTCTGTGTGGTTGTTGTCATGCATCAATGAATTTCAACCACTGATTGCAGAATTAAGTATATATCATGGTAAGTATGCCTTTTATCTCTTTTTTTCTGTACTCTGCTCGTTGTTGAATAGTTGGGGCAGTATTCAAAGAAGGATTTGACCTAGTGGCATGAGAGGGTTATTAACCATTGCTAAGGACAAATTTGCTAGTAAAAGTAGTTTGATGTCTAAAGTTTGCTTTTCCCATAAAGCTTCACTTGAAATGTTGGTGTGGAGGCTCCTGGTGGAGAAGGGGAATTACTTGAATAGTAGGCATGATATTGTATATATGGACATACAAATTTGGTTGCTATGCTTTTGGGTTTGAGAGTATAAGTATATTTCATATAGTTGTGACATCTGTGAATGTGTTGCTTTTGAAGTGGGTGGTGTTGGTCTTCCATTTATTTTGGCATAACTGTGATGTGGAAAAATAATTCCTTCTTACCCTCCAATGTCCATAACTTACCATTTTTTTCAGCTGGGGGGGAGTAGGGTGTGTTTCCAACATCAGGAGGTGTAGAACTGGAAATACTAGGTTAACTGTGGGAAGAACAATTTTTAGTCTGAGCAATGGAGAATTTCATTTCCTTGAACACTTGTTTAGAAGAAAAAGGTACCGCGACAGCTGGCCATTTTGTATGTGGGAGCCCAATCTGGAGATTTATTTGACTACCGACACAGCAAGCTCATATTATAGAGGAATAAGTAAATCATTTTCCTTTGTGAGCAATGGAGAATTTCACAACATGCTCTTCAGGGTTGGTGAAGTGTTTAGGTGAATAATTGATGCTGGATATCATTGCTTGGAGCAACCCTTCTTTTGAATTTGGGGCTTAAGATGCTTGGCATGCTAATCGATCAGTTATATGATGAATGCCTATGAAAGAATGAGGTCTGAGTGCCTTGGAAAGAGATGATCAAGTCCACAGAAAAATGGACTAATACTTTTGTTTTGCTATTGGCCATTTTATAGCAAAATTTTCTTTGATGAACAGTAAAAACAAGTTGCATAACTAAAACTGGATGCCACATGTGTACCGCCAAGCATATGCTTAGTGATTCTATTCATTCCCCCTTATATACAGTGGGAGGAATAGGTGGTGGTATATCTCCCATTAAAGTTAATATGCTTCCATTCCGTAGAAAAAGGAAAAAATTTGGGCCATGTTACATCCCTGTGACCTAATGTTTATGACTAAAACTTCTGAGTAAATCTGCTTAACTTACCTATTGAAAAAAACTTGAGTAAAAATATGCTTTTTATTTTGTAGTGAATAGCTCCAATTAATGCCATCCATTTTACTAATATTACTGCAGGATATCCTACGCTCTCAATTGCAGTCAGCAAATGAAGAGACTGGAAATAAGAAAAGGTGAGGGGCTTTAGCACTATTGCTGTAGTCAAATTTATTCATAATCCACTGGCCTACTTGAAGTCTGTTTTCTATGTGCTTATTTGTGATGTTTCATACCTTTTTTTATCCCTTTCCTGTGATTAATTTGCCTGCCTGTCTGGTCTTTATACTGCATGGCGGCATGTTTTTATTTCCTTTAGTGATCAAATTATTGTGTGCAGCAACAACCTAGATTCAAGTAGTGTTCTTGAAAACTCTTTGATTGCCAAGGAGAAGATCATCTCTGACCTTAACTTAGAGCTGCACAATATTGAAACCACCTTGACAAATGAGCGAGAACAGCACATGTCTGAGATCAAAAAGTTGAATGCCCTTCTCCGTGAGAAGGTATGAACTATTTTCTTTTATTCTTTTTTTTTTTTTGGTTTTTTGCAATATTCCATGATGGATATTTGTCTTCCTGGCTTGATATATGCAGGTTTGTTTTCATTTATGCTTTGGTGATGCTTAAATACATTAGATTTAATGGTTCCTGAGTTGTGGTATAGATCATTTCATCTGTTCTGCAGCACTCAAAAGACTAAAAAGATTACAAAGTGGAGCAGACATGCAAACTTCATATTGTCAAATTTAGACCAAACAAAAAATTTAACTGTAGTTATTATTGGCTTATACTTACCCTTCTTTTTTTTATTTTAAAGTAAGAATTAAACTGTTTTGCCTGTTCTTGGCTGATATCTTGGGGGCACTTTTGTGTTTATTTAGGAAGTTTCTCTTGAGGAGATGAAAAAAGAGGTTCAAGCACGGCCAACTGCCAAATTAGTCGATGACTTACATAAGAAAGTAAAGATTCTACAGGTAATACTGTCCAGACCATTTCTCTGGCGAATATTTGATGTCGTTGGTACATTTTGTTCCAGCTATGTGAGTGTATTGCTATGTTAAAGGTAAATGAAGCATTTTTATATTTTGTGTTTTCTGCTGATTAATTATTGATGCAGAAGCAATAGTTAGTAACATAGAACAAATTTATGGGCTGGAGTTCAGAGGAGTGCAATATAATGTTAATGGTTTTTCATCTGTTTTTGGTGGCCATTGAAGCATTTTGAGCAGGACTTGAGTCTAAATGAGTTCCTTTGGGAGCTTTTACAGGCAGCTAACCTCTTTTTTGTTGTCATTTTCAACACTTCAGATTTGACTGCTTCCGAGCACAAGAATTTGATTTCTATAAGAATTTTACAATTTTGAGCCCTAAAGATATATCATTAGGTGTGGGTTCATCAAAATAACGAGCCACCAGCAATCAGACGGTCTTGGAGACAAATTGTTTACTCTCTTCAGTCTGCATAGAAAAGAAGGCTTTTGGCCAAGTTTTAAAGTCCCTTACTCTTTAATTCTTATCTCTTCCATACTGTGATTTTTCCAACTATATTTTTTGACCACTTCGGAAGATATTTGATCCACTTCAGTCATCCTTTCTACAGCTACTTTAGTAGCTGTTTTGCTTCCATTATCTCTTGCTAGTGTTTTAGCAGTCAAGCTTTGAAAACCTATTTAGGTCTTGAATTATATTTATATACTTTATTACAATACTTTACTTGAGTAGCTTTAATTTTAGATTTACATGTTGTCATTGCATCTTGCTTAAGATTGAGATTGAGAACACACTTTTGTTCAGGTTTCTTGCACTCCATAATGTTTTTGTATGATGAATCAAGGTAAAAGGTGTCATTTTTTTTACCTGGCATAGGCAGTAGGTTACAATTCAATTGAAGCTGAGGATTGGGAAGCTGCTACTATTGGGGAAGAGATGACCAAAATGGAGTCTCTTTTGCTTGACAAAAACCGGAAAATGGAACATGAACTTACACAATTGAAGGTAAAGTTTTTATGCAATTTCCTACCATAGTTATAGATCAAATTTTCCTTGATATACTGAATTTTCATTTATTAATTGTAAATTTTAAAATTTGGTTTTGTTCAGGTAAAACTTTCAGATAGAACATCTTTGCTGGAAACAGCTGAAGGCAAGATAGCAGAGCTTACAGCAAAGGTTAATGAACAACAAAAGTTAATACAAAAGTTGGAGGATGACATATTAAAGGTTAGAATCACTGATTTCTTTGAGATTGAGATAAAATTTGCACATCATTGTGCACATGGGATGTCATTGCAAGCTGGGACAGGTCTTCCTTATTGTTGGGGCTAATGTGTCCATATTGCACCATAATCTTGTTCTTGAAATCAATATTCTTATCAGCTAGCATCGCTGCGCCACTGGATACAAATAAACGTTTGCTATTTATTAAGGGTTAAAAGATCCATCAAAAAGACACTAAAGAAATAAATAAATGAAAACTCTGACAGAGATATTGGTGCGTCTGAGCATGCATACTTGTATTGAATTCTCTTGTATGGAATTCATGGTTTTATCTTTGTCTGATATTAGGTACAATACAAAGCCAACTATGCTGGCTGTGATTTTCTCTCATAATAAACCTTTAATCTTTCCCCCTGTGCAGGGTTACAGCTCCAAAGATCGAAGAGGCAGTGTATTTGATGATTGGGATCTTTCAGAGTCTAGAGGAACAGAGCTATCTGGGGTAACTTTCTCTTGCTACTGTTCAGTTGCCAAAAGCTTCTTTTTTAAGTGAAGTTTGTCAATCATCACTAAATAATCATGGAGATGCTCTTTGGGATTGCAAAACCGAACACTTTAAGAGTGAGTTTATGGCTATTGCCATTTTTAATAATCCTTCTTAGAACTGATGTACCACAAGTCCTCTTGATACTTGTTTGCATCCTCCATTCAATTTGATAATAGGAATTGAATGTTATAATTCAAGGTTAAATATGCTAAGAAAAAAAAAATCCATAACTGTACTGATTATCAGAAGTATCCGGGTAAAATTGTTGGGAACAGATTGTCAAGTGGTCAATTTATTACAATTACCAATTCATATCAGTTCGCTATTATTTTCACTCTTAAGTGTCCCAAATGTCCTCCCTGCAATACTTTCCCTTTTAGAGAGGTGAAACTTTTGCAATGAACTTGTGGAGTTTGCCTGGTTGTTAAATATGCCTTAAAAGGTTGTGTGGAGTTGTTCCATAATTGTATTTCACAATGACAATATCAGCTGTTTGACCAGTATGTCTGAACATTCTTTACAATGTTTCGCTTTCATCTGTCATATTGATCATGTTGCTCCCTTGAATTCTCTGTTTTACATTACATCTATTGTTGCAGAACACAGACCATAAACTTGTATCAGATCAAGATCAGAGCTCAATGCTTAAGGTGATCTGCAGTCAACGAGACCGTTTTAGGACACGCTTACGAGAGACAGAAGAGGTAAGTAAACCTTTTCTAGATACAACCCTTTTTAACTCATCTTCATTTTTCATATAACTCATTGCACCTAAAGTATTTGCCTGGCTTGATAATAAATTCCGCAAAACTTATAGTGAACATGCTTGAAACTTGTAGGAGATAAGGCAATTGAAGGAGAAGATAGGTGAACTAACAGTGGAGCTGGACAAGACGAAGGCTGATAATGTCAAATTATATGGAAAAATACGTTATATCCAAGATTACAACCTTGAGAAAGTAGTTTCCAGAGGATCAAGGAAGGTAACCTCTATTAGAATTTTTTTTATGCTTTGGTCTATTTACCTATTCTTATTTAATGTTTCTGAAACATATATTTTGCTGTTATGTTGGTAAATTACAGCATGTGGAGGATCTGGAAACTGGTTTTAGCTCAGACATTGAATCCAAGTACAAGAAGATATACGAGGATGATATAAATCCATTTGCAGCATTTTCAAAGAAGGTTGATATATGTTCTCCGCTGACGATGTTCATTTATGACAAATCACATCCTTTGATATATGATAAATTACATGTTGAACTGTCGGGGCAGCATCACACTGATTCATTGTCTAATGCTCTGTACTTCTGCTACAGGTTCTAATTCTTTTATCAAGTGCTAACCATGCTTGTTTATGCTTTACTTAGGAAAGGGATCAGAGATACAAGGAGTTAGGTTTCAGGGATAAAATCACACTTAGTAGTGGCCGCTTTGTTCTGGGTAACAAGTATGGCTAGTTTTTCTTGGCTGAATTTCTCTGATTTCATCCAATTCTATAGCTGTTTGTTAATGTTGAAAGATCCAAATAATATGAACTGTTCTTTGGCCAGTAAGGGTACTTCTCTTTAGAGGACTCTTTTTTGTGAAAAATATTTAGCTTGATTTAATAAGATGATCTCTCTTGCAGGTATGCTCGCACTTTTGCATTTTTCTACACTATTGGGTTGCATATGCTGGTATTCACCTGTCTCTATCGTATGTCGGCCCTGAGCTATCTGAGGTAATCAATTCTTATACCTTCTTTCTATAAACACATTCTCCCCACATTTTTAAGCAATTTTCTTTGGACAATCATCATCTGTTCAATTTTTCTGCTTTTCAGCCATGGGGAGGAGTCCGTTGCTACGGAGAACAACCTGAACCTCCCACATGCAATCTAGTTTTGGATTGCCATGACTTCTTGATTGATTTGCTTGTCGGCATGAGCAGTGTCAGAACTACGAATAGGAGGGTTGTACAGTGTACATATTACCAAAATTGACCTTGTATTTTTTACTACTTGCAAATGCTGAGGATCAAAGGAAAATAGTGGAATTCCTTTTTATCCTCATTCACACGTAGCTTTGGACAGATGTGAGTAGTGAAAATTGTTCTGAAGGTACAAATGCTTACTAATATTAGTTTTCGTAATGCAATTTGTATTATTTAGTTATAAGAATCGCCGAACATGAATCAGATCCATATTATATAATTTAAAAAGCGTTGGGAAAGGGTCAGATATGAGTAGTTTTATTAATATTTACTCGTTCTTCATTTAAACTTGATCTTGAATTTGAAAGAGACTTTCTCCACTTAGAAAACGAAAAAAACAGAAAAAGACTTAAAAAGGATTAAACGAGTCCGGCAAAAGCTAAGAAGCATGGCACTTAATTTACGTTGTGGAGCAGCCTGAGAATGAAGTACCGACAAGTTGTAATGACTAATTATTCCACGTCGTGTACATGCCTCAGTTTGGAAAGACAGACCTGCTAGCCAAAATATTTAATAGCCCTTACCTATTATAAAGTCGTTGTAGTATAGTGGTAAGTATTCCCGCCTGTCACGCGGGTGACCCGGGTTCGATCCCCGGCAACGGCGATATTAAATAACGCAAAATTTTATCATTTTTATGCCCAGTAAGGGATTTAACTATCATAATTTTAATGCACAATTGAAAAAAAAAAAAAAAAAAAAGGTATGGGATTACATTTATCGACTAATTGGAACCCAAATGCCGGCCCCTCAAGCATAGGTCAATGTTAAGTGGGCGTGAAAACGACTGAGGCTCCTATTAGGTGGGACCCTGTATGTTAATTAACTGCTTAAGTGCTTCCTATTAAAGCAGAACTTGATGGTTGGGGGATAAATGCTTGAAATGAACATTTCTTGTCCAAATAATATGTGGCGTTATGTGAATTATTGAAATATCTATTTGGCTCTTTCTTGCAAGTTGCTATTGTTTGGTCAAGCAAAATAGCATCGTTTTTTTTTTTTTTTGGGGGGGGGCGCGGGGGGGATGTGGATGGGAAACGATACGAACTTCACGGGAACTCAATGCACGTCTCAGCTGTCTAATATATATCCAAAAAGCTTAGCCATTAGGCTGAGGTAAAAAAAACTTAAATTATTTTGGTAGGTCTTTTGTAAGCCACTTGTAGTCTGATGTTTTGACGGACATTTATGCCAAATGGCATGAATATAGAAAGTAAATAAGTAATGGAAATGATAGCTGAACCTTACTAGCCTTTTTTTTTTTTTTTCCCTCTCTCTCTTTCTCTCTCTCTCTCTTTCGGGTTTCGCCCTCAAAATCGACCCACTTTAAAAAAAAAAAAAAAAGGGTCATGGGAATTTAATTGGTCGTGCTTCAAATCATATACCAATGATCATTTTGGAGGTTTTGCAAACGTACCTCCAAAGGTAGCTGAAAATTTGTATTCGAACGCAATTAGTTGGGAAAGGAATCATATGGCACGTCAAAAGCGCCCCGTGAAGTCATGAAGTCAATAGCTGGATGCTTACGAAGAATTTTGATGCAACACAAAAATAGTTTATGATTGTCTATGTAAAACTAGATTGGCCAAAAAATCTCTTCCTCGATCAATCTTTTACGAGCATAAATAAAGTTTCATGTGGTCATGATACTCGTTTTTTTATTTTTTATTTTTCAAATATATATATATATTAAAAAGATCTATTAAATAGTCAATAAAATGTATTTAATAATATTTATTTTCTTAATTTTTAAAATATTCTCTTAAAATTATAATTAGAATATTTTAACCGTTTAAGTTTGGTGCACCGAACTCATACACACGCATGCGTGGAGTGTCGAAATCAAAAATTTTAGTTGTACTATTATGTTTATTAATTATACAATTAAATCTTTTGATACATCATTGTTATTAATGATGAAGTCAATAAAATTAAATTTAATAGCCAAAATAATTCAATATAATTTTAGGCCTAATTAATCCTATCCACATAATGAAAATATAAGAAGAAATAGATAATTTACGAAAAAAAGAGAGCCATAGATTTATAAATTAAAAAAAAAACTAAAATTTTATTTTTATAACAATTATTCGTTCGAAACACAAACTAAATATTTTTAGTTTTTTTTTTTAAATCACATTGCAAAAAATAAACCAAGATGCATTAGAAAAATAATATTATTATAATTTTTAAATTAAATAATCAATTCAAAAGAAATCAAACTTTTATAAATACATATTTTATTTTGAATATTTAATGAAAAGATAAATGTTTATACTTAAGATCAAAATAAAGAAAAGTGAACACGTTATTGCTGCCCCGTTGGCATTAGTGGGACCCAAAAGCTCTCGCTGTCCAGCCTGGCACTAGCGCCCTTTTGTCACTTATTGTGCAGCCGGAAAAGACAACGACAAACAGTCCAGTTCCACTCCCACCACTCATGTGATCTGTTCCCCCACACTTCACACATCTCCATGCGTTGGGCCCCACTCCCAACCCCACACCAAAACGTTTTCCAACAATCTCAAGAAAAATAGTTTATAAAAGAAACGCAAAAGGGGAAAAAGAAAAATAAAACGAAAATTTTTTAATTCTTTTTTCCTTCTTTTTTTTTAAAAAAAAGAATTGATAAAGAAATGAAAAATACAAAATACCAAATAAAAAAAATTAAAAATAAAAAGAAGCAAAACTGAACAACCAAAAGAATGCTTCGCCTCTCTCATCAGCTAATCGCAAAAATCATAACACTGTCGGCAACATGAAAAGCCACGTGGCATACATGCATACTATTACAACGTAAAAATCTGTCCCCTCCTTTTCTTTGTCCAAAAAAAAAAAAAAAAACCCTACTTATTTTTGGGTCTTTTGTCTATTTTTTAAGCTTTTGTCTTAAACAAAAAAAAAAAAAAGCCTCAATACCCTAAGTTGCGTATGTCTGCTTCGATAGCGGACTTGGAGTCCATGTCATCTTTACGTCCAGTCTATATCAATACATATGGTATAAAACAAATTAATGAAAAAAAATACAATTTTAAATGTGAATTTACGTAATATTATTACTAATTTTTTATTTGTTAAGAACTTACTTAAGCATAGATAGATCGATAGAGGGAGGAGGGTTCAAGCATCCATAATAAAACAATTATAGTAATACAACGCGTGAGTTTGCGCGTGCGTGAGACGTCAAAATAATAGAGTTGTAGAAAGGATCCAATATGGAATTGAGTTTTGTTTTTTTTTTTTTTTTTTTTTTTGACGTTTTCTTTTCAAAACTCCTTGCTTATTTGTTTATTTATTTTTACTTTGGCTTTAACACGAATCACGAGACCAACAAGCATTGCCATTTCCGTGACTGTATGTATTAAACACATCGATTAAGTTACCGTACATGCCGCTGAACCAGGAAAAGATAGTAGCAGATAATCGACCCACCGAACTAAAAATTATGTATGTTGGTTTGGGATTTTATTTTTAGATGGGTCCTACTACTTTTCACTTTTCTATTTGAAATTTGAAATGTAATTAATTTGATAGAATTTAAACTTCTTCTATTTTTTTTATATAGAGAACTTAAATTTAGCTTCAGTTTTTTTTTTTTTTTAAACGGAGATAAAAAGGGTGAGTCTGAAACCAAATCTATGGAAAATTAACCACACACGCACGCACACTAACATTTCTTGGTGGAGAACCCGACGCGCTTATTGGCAAAGTCAAAGCTGACCCGAGTGCCCTGCTGTTGTATGTTCCCGATTATTGACAAAGGCGACGTGGTTGGAGCGAACGCGAAGCAATAAGTGCCCGCCGAATCCACCGGTATCAGATAATTGGCCGCCGGCAAGTCCCATGCTCTCCCGTCGTCGAGATGAAACGACACCATCGGGACCCTGACGCTGGTTTGTCCGGAAAGATCATAGCACGTGTCGAACAGCGCCACGCCACTAGTGGACCGCAGGTGGCGAGTCAAACTCACGAACGAGTCACGCAGCGAGTTGTAGGCTTCAGTCTGCAACCGAGTCACGGCGGTGCCGCAGTCCACGATAATCCCTCCGTTCCCGGACCCGTCGAGCCGGAACACCGACTGCGGAATCGAGAGCAACCGGCCTCCGACGCTCATTCCGGCGAGTTCAACGTAGTAAAAGGTGTCGACTTTTGGGTTTCTTACAAGAGTTGCTGCCACCGTGTCGCTGTCAGAAGCAGAGTTAAAGTCCAGCGTGGACGATCCCGCCGAGTCGCGGTTCACCAAACAGTAAGAAAACGACGACGCTTTGATCTGAGACGTCAACGAGAGTGGGCCGCCACCGAGTCCAAGAAGCCCAGCCGAGGCGACGAATAGTCCTTCGTTGTCATGGCCGCAGCCTAGCGCAATGTGGGTTACATTCCCTGAGCTGCCAAACGACACCGTTTCCGTGACGAAGTCACCGTATGTGAAGGATCCGTCGCCGTAATTAACCTGGTAAAGGCACTGGCCGCTCTGGCAACTGGAAGTCTCCAGAGAGCTGCATTGCTGCGAGCCGCAGCTGATGGGGGAATAGCTAGACGACGCCGTTGGGTCGAATACTGGATCCGATTGCTGGTAGCAGTCAGTGCAGGGCTGGCATTGAAGCCAGCTGATGTCGCTACCAGTGTCCAAAACCATGTAGTATGGCTTCGCCGGGCTGCCCACCCCGACCCGGGAGAAGTACTCCCCGCTTCCCTCGGTCGACCCGGAAGTCACCGGAGTGGACAAGTCCTGAGGCGAAATATCAGTCTCCATGGGCTTAAGGTCGGACTTGGATACGCCGTCGAGGGCGAGCTGAAGCCTGGCGGCAAGGGACTTGACTCGGGCTGAGTCGCGCTCCAGCCGGGAAAGAACCAAGCTTTTGTAGTCCTTGTGCTCCGTGTTGTGGAGAGTTTCGCGAGAGCGAAGCTCGAGTGAGAAAGAAAACGAAGAATTGGATGCAAACGACGTCGTCGCTGTACCACTCAGTTGTTGACCGAAGAAAGGCTCTGGTTTTTGGGGATCAAAAGAGAGGATATTCAGGGCTTGTTGGAGAGTTCCGGAGACATCGAGGACTGTTGTTTTCTCCGGCAAGGCGCGGGAGAGAGAGGAAGCGAAGAAGGATAAGAAAATGGTAAAGGAAAGAAATGGCGTTGCTGCAGCAGCCATTTTTTTTGTTTTTTGTTTTTTTTAAGTTTCTGTGTGTTTCAATTACAGAGAAAACAGAGCTTTTTGAAAGGAAGAACAACACAAAATAAAAAAGAAAGGAGATGGGGGTGGACTGAGGAGGAGTCACAGTGGCAGTGTTATATATCTGTCTCTTATACACATCTAGATGTGTATAAGAGACAGGGACTGAGGAGGAGTCACAGTGGCAGTGTTATATATATATGAAATCTTTAAGTTTTAGAAAGGACAGAGGAACAGGGAGGGAATGGGGTCACCTTTCACATCATTCTTGTGCTGTTGTTTTCAACCTAAAAAAGACAGTTGGGAATGGGGCTGAAAAACAGCTTGAATTAATGCCTTTAATCAATACCATCCAGGAACGGTTAAGGGTGAACCTAACCCTATTTAAGTTTATTGGTGTTTTCTATCTCTGAGTGAGAAGCACTTTACACAAAGGTAAAATGGGCCTCTAGTCGTAGTTTGACAGCAATATAGTGTTAGTTATATAGATATATATATATATATATAACTAACACTATATTGCTGCTGTCTCTTATACACACCTAGATGTGTATAAGAGACAGGTATATATATATATAACACTATATTTCGGTGACAATGAGAGGAGAGGGGCGCTTTACCCCTGTGTGTATATATATATATATATATATATTATATTTTTTAAATTTTTCTTTATTATCATCCTTTTTGAACATATAAAAAATTTATTTGGAACCAATAATTCTTAAACAGTTGATTCTTATTTAATAATTTTTAAGATGAATATTAATAAAGATATAATGAATAATTCTTAATTTCGATACACAAAATATTTATTAAATAAGGAAACACACATCCTCTTCTATGTTGATATCAAGTAATGTTGATACTACAACAATCAAACTAGAGATGACATGTATCTTAAGGTTAATAGAAAATTTTCTCCATTCAGCAGTTGCTGTAACTGATAATTTACATAGGTTGATCTAACTTCAACGTATCCTAAAATTGAAAAGTTTTTACATCTGCAGTTGCAGAGAAGACGGGGGAGAAGCAGGAAAAAAAAAAAGTGGGAATTAGAAGGGAGGCAAAAGAAAAACTTGCTTGCTTACTAGTTACTACAAACAGCATCACTGTCCTTGCGCATGAATAGAACTTTATTATTAAAATTTGAAAAAGAAAGAAAAAGAAAAAAAAAAAAAGTATGCTACATTGCAAAGTCTGGTACAGTTCAATTTTGCTTTCCATCAATAATATATAATCATTCCAGGATTAGTAGGGAACGACAATGGAATCTATAAGCTCTTGGAGGGGAGCAAGCTCCTTTTCGTCTATTAGCCCAAATTCCTGGCAAAAGAAGAACGTGGGGTCGGATGTAGCAAATAGCAGGACTAATAATTGCATATTCAATAATTCTTGAATCTTGGCAGAATTCACAGATGCAATGCTGTAGACGCTATCATGAAGCATAAATTTAGCAGTTTCTTCACCATTCAGCATATCCACCCAAACAAAATAAAAAAGAAAAATAAAATAAAAACTTTATATTTTATTTACTCATTTGCTAGCAAGGACGAATTATGAGGCTGACATGATCAAAACACACATTCCTCTGACTCAAAAGTAAAAATGTTGCTTTTTCATTATCAGTTGCTTTGGTTCCTTTTCTTATCTTGAAAACTAGAAAGATTTGGCAGATCGTTGTAACCAAGAACAACTATTCAAACATACCTGTAATATACGGACAACTTTACATTTGTATTCTTTCACCCTAAATATAGTACTAAAGATGTCATCTCAGATAGCAGTTAGTTTGAAGTATTAATTAGGAGAACAGAACCTTAGACAAACATCATAGTGAATTTCAGAATTTTAATGAAAGTAAAGATCCAGAGTGATTAAGCAAGTAATTCAATGGTTCAAACATATGGCATCCCACCGAACAAAAAAAAAAAAAAAAATCAACAAAATTATAATCTAACACATATGGATGGTCGAGCTTAATCATATGAGAGTGAAGTGACGTGATAAGAGGAAAATTTTCCATCTGGAAGGACAAATTCATTAAACAGAAGCAAATTTTGCAACAAAAACATCAAAATAATACTAGCAATAAATCTTTGCTCAATCCCTTTCCACACATCAAGAAAAAATGGAAACCATAAAAGATACACAGTCAACTTCTTTCATGAATACAAACAATGTTAAAAACCCAAACAAATCTGTTGCAAGTACAACAAAAACTCCCAGTCAAAAGAAAAAAGAAAATGAAAAAAAAAAAAGAAAAGGAAAAACAAATGAGTTGCCAAACTAGGTACGGAATCAGGCATTTAAAGCAGGTGCAGAAACATTTAATTCGTTATCATTGATAAAGTGTGGAGTAGTCATATAAGCCATACGTCATATTGACAAGACTCTAAAAATGTCGTCTTGGCCTTAAAAGACTAGAATTTTTCATAGGATCCCTTATCAGCGTTAAGTATTCTTGCGAGAGCAAATGTGGGGGTGTCCACACAAAAATGGAAGGAGGAACAAAGATAAAAAAGGAGCACAAAACAGAGAAAATTCCTAACGTCATCCTTTTGAGTGCATGGAAAGAATAGATTGTTAGAGAAGCAGCCATATCCATGAAGGAAATAGTTGCTTCCGATGCAGTTTAGACACACGGAGAAGAACTTACACACAAGTAAATAGTACAAAATACATGAAACATGTGTTCAGATGGGCTTCCTCTTTAAGGTTCACAATCTTCTGAAAGTGAGAGTGATAAATGTGGGCATATACACGAAACAATCGTTTGAATATTGTCTTAACAACATCCTCGAAATCGGGAGGAAATGGAGCCCCTGCAAAAATTAAAGTGAGAATTCAGCATAAACAAGTTGATTGACAGTTTTTTGTGTGTATGTGACAAAATTACTATCTTTGCACCATAAAAAGATCACTGCCATGGAGATAAAATATAGAGTCATGGCCGTTGCAAAATAATAGTGCTAAAAACCATCAACAGCAGCATTGTCCTCTTTGCTGTTGCCATGTACAAAAAGTTCTCCCATTTTCACTTCTTCATAAAAAGGTACGGATTCAGCACACTACCTTACAACTAAAAAAGCTGAAACCTTCCTTTAGATGGCAGTATTTTAGCACATCTTAAATTTTTGTTGGAGGTATAATTCATAATTTGTTTACCAAGTTTGTGAGAAAATATGGATTCATCATCAAGCTGAGCTTCAATCCAGTCCATCAAATATTCAACATACTTTGGAGCAGAGACCTCGATAGGTTTCTTGATTTGCACCCCATCTGCCCACCTATATCCATACCTGTATGGTTCCACCAGTATCAGAGACAGGCATGGGAAAAAAGTTTTAAATGATACTACTAATTAGCATCACATGAACAATAGCAACTTCATAATCAAATTCAAGGAATTAGAAAAGTTGGCAGACAAATTTCACTTTTGTCCTTTTCATATACAAATATCCGAACGAGATTAATTCTACAAATGTTAACGACAAAATGCTTGACCCAATTTAGGGAAAATAAAATAAAATTCTATGTTGTATCTTAAAACTTCACAATAATATGCAGAAGGCTATCACATGAATTGAACTGAGTACATAAATACACTGAAATTAGAAGTCTATGCAGGAAAATTGGGTGCTGGATATTATGAATATATGACACCTAAAAGGACATGCTAAATTTTAGTTATTCAGATTCAAACAAAAGCATCCTGCACTCCTAGGAAAGTATCATCCTAAAGTAGAAAGTTAAAGATAATTATTTACACGTGGTCATGTCTTTAGTTAATAAAAAAACAACTAGTCTGGTTGCCCAAACCAAAATGCCAAAATTATCAAGTAGTAGTTTACATCGAGGATTCTTTCTAGAGTTTTGGTCTCTTAACAGTAGCAAACAATTAAAGAGGTAGTCGAAAAAAGGACAATAGGTAAATTTACGGCAAAGCACAAAGAAGTATAAAGTACAACATCCAGAAATAGAAAGAAGTAAATAAATAGTTAATTCATTTTGCCATACTTGGGGCCTGCAGTCATAGTAGGAAAGTTCTCAGGAGTACAAAATTCTGTCAGGGTACCATTAAGAAGGTTCACCTGATTGAAGAAATCCACAGCTGAAAAAATTGAAATCCAAGAAACTTTTTATGGATTTAAGTTTTACAGAAAAGTATGAATTAAAAATCTAGGGACAAAAGCATCAAAATATTAAGTTAAACAATGTGTGGTGGATTAGTGCAGAATTTGTCACAGCAGACTAAATAATGAATTGAGTCTTATAAAATAAAAGAATGGCTCTACAGCATATAATATATGATGAAATACACCACAATAGAAGCTCCCACAATGACAGAGAGCGAGAGAGAGAGAGAGAGAGATTTACTGTTGACAGCAAGCCACTCATTTACATCCTCCCCAGGAGGAAGTCTGATGGCTTCCCTCAGATTTCCACTGCCTAAGGTGGCATCAATATGCTTTCTAAGTTGTGCACCCTGCATCAAGCCAAGTTACTAATTCAAAACACATATTACCAAAGTGTTCGAGCTATCTAAATCCTGACTACTGAAAATAAGATCCAAAAAGTCAGGCAGACACCAGCATGAGCTGTATGTTTTTGTTTAACTGCCTTGCTATTAGCAAATAGATTAGAAGAAACATGTGTGCTAACCATTGTGATAGTGGTTCCATTAAAACAAGGTACGTTCCGAGCCTTTCATGTTATACAGAGTGCTCCCACATGTTTCTCTATTTTCCTTGTATGTTCCTTTTCTTTTATTTTGTTGTCATACTTTTTCCCTTCAAAATCAATGGCCAAACTTAAACTGTTCGCTAACTTCTGTTCTTCTCACCTCTTTGTTTTCTAATGTATCGACATATACATGCAAAACATAAATTGAAGCCATTTGTCTTTGATATCAACGGTTGTTTGCATAAATATAATTTTATTTGGATATTCATTTTCATTTATTTTACAATCTCAAGTTGTTTCTTCCATCTCCAGAAAAACATTAAATTAGCATGAAAGTTAGCAATGTGTTTGAAACCAAAAACCTAGCAAGTCTTAGTATGTCATAACAGCCAAATTCAAATCCATTTCACAAACCGAGACATCGAGACCCAGATAAGTCATCAATTTGCATTCCAAGAGCTAACAATTCTAGAGGGACATGCAGAGAATAGTTGTCCATTTCCAGTTAGCTTTCCATGAGTTTCATTGCTCAAATATTTGTAGCTAAAGGCATCAAAGGAAATTATTCTCTGTTTCACATAACATCATCAATTCCTTTACTATTTATTAGTATCAAAGTGCAAAACTCTGAGCTGTAGAATTTTGAACTTGAAATACAAGCCAAAGCATAGAGAGATAAATGTTCCCTTCTTAACAAGGAACCACAATGCATGCATTAACTTCACATAACGAAGCAACTAAAAAAGTTTTATAAGCTGCTCAACAAACCACATTGGGATAGCAAATTTGGCTATTGTCTAAAGAGCACATCCATTTTGAACATCCAAAAGTTCACATCAAAAACCATTCTAATATGTATTGGCAAATGGTAATGCCTAAAAACATTTGCCTGAAGCTTCCACAATGTAGTTTTCATTCTGTTCAATAGGAACACACAAATTGGCAACTCAATAAGTTCCCAAGACAAATACAAATGAATACACAAACACAAAAGATAAGTATGAATGTCAAATAATCATTCAAAAGTTGATTAAGGATGGGGTCATCATACATGAAAACACCAAAACGAGGGTTAGGAAGATAATTTGCAACAAACTTGAAAACCAACCTTACTCCCCGATGGCACGCTTTTCTTTGGTCGGAATGTCCTTTGGTTTCTGTTTACAGATAACAAATCAGGCAGATAAAAAACTGTGAAAGGAAGCACCAAGATGCAGAACTACAACCAATTTTGAACAAACTTTATCTAATATATTCCCAGGCTGAATGATGCACTATTACACGACAACATATGGATGAGCACTGCATATCACCCTCAGTCCAATGGGAAAACAGAGAGACTGAACCAATGTGTAGAAGCATATCTGAGATGCATGACATTCCATAAGCCAAGTCAGTGGTACAAGTGGCTTCACTTGGCTGAGTGGTGGTACAACAGTAGCTACCAGTCCTCTTTGAAAATGACACCTTTTCAGGTCTTGTATGGTTACTCTCCACCCCAATTCATAGACCTGCCCTTCCTGAAATCCAGGGTGGCAACAGCAGAACAATGGCTTCAGGAAAGACAACACATCAGTGGAATGCTCAGAGAGCAGCTTCTTAAGTCACAGAACAGAATGGTCTGTTCTTGAAGCTCCAGCCCTACAGGCAGGTCTCAGTGGCAGTTAGGAAGAACTTAAACCTGGCTTCTAAGTTTTACGGGCCATTTCAAATAGTGGAAAGGATTGGGGAGGTGGCATATAAGCTGCAACTGCCAAACACAGCTTCCATTCATCCCGTTTTCCATGTGTCCCTGTTGAAGCGCTCCATGAATAAGCCACAACAACTCATGCCACAGCTGCCAATAATGGGAAGTGAAGGACAGCCCTTAGCAGAGCCACTCGCAGTGTTGGATCGAGGGATGGTAAAGAGACAAAACAAGGCTGTTCCTCAAGTGTTAACACAGTGATCTAATTTGGCAGAAGCAGACGCAACAAGGGAGGATTGGTCCTTCCTTAAGGCACAATTTCCAGAATTTCAGCCTTGAGGACAAGGCTTGAAGGGGAGGGTATTGTCAAGCGCTGCGAAGGAAGTCACTGGAAAAGGGGCACCGACGGGATAGGCTGGCGAGTTTGTTAGAACCGTTGTAACGACTCACGGCGTTACTTCGGCTTAGAGGATGAACGGTTAGGATTAGGAAGAGGGAAGCCGACGTTAAGAAGCCGTTAAGGCATTAATAAAACGGTGTGTTTTGTGTCTTAGTAAAGGGCAACGTAGGGGACGCGACCATGTGTATAAATAGACCGTTTGTAAAGAAACAGAAAGGAAGAAAAAATTGAATTCTAAATTTCTCTCTACCTTCTGCTCTCTCTCTCTCCCTCTCTACTTTCTGCTCTCGGTTCTCTTCTCTCTTCCCTCTTTCTCTCTGTGATCGCCGATAACCGCAAACCCTAACTTCTCGGCGGGCCTGACAAATTACACGACAACATATGGATGAAAAAAAATAAACATAAACCTAAAGCTTCATTTGACCATATCTGAGAAATAATTACCACACGATGAACCCCACAATTACACTCCTTAGAGATATCATCGCTTCAGCTTCAGACACACATAAATACAAGCATGCATGCATGCATGCATACGCCCATCTCTCTCTTTGTTTTTTTTTTTTTTTTTCTCTACATAAATCACGTGGAATATACGCACTTGATTATGAATCAAATGAAGTGAATATTTCAATAGTGGAATTTGATACATATATATAACTTTTGAAAATTTTATTTATGAAATACGTTTTATTATATCTAAAAAATATTTTAAAATATAACAAATAAATATTTTTAATTATATTTATTCAGTACATATATATAATTTTTTAAAACATTTATTAAAAAATCATTAAATTATGAATTTTATAACAAGAATGGATATTTCTATTTTCGTATATTATATATATAATTTAAACTTTTAAAATAAAAATCTAAAATTTTAATAACCGAATGTCACAAAGTAATGTGATCGAGTATGGTGGATCGCGGGCCAGTCCCATCATTTTTGCGTAGCCCGCGGGCCTGTTGGACCTTTTAATTAATTTCTTTTGGTTCTGCATGATAGACATGGGGCGCAGGCCTGTTAGGCCTACTACTAAATTTCTTTTGCTGTTTTTTTTTTTCTTTTTCTGAGAGAAAATTTCTTTTGCTGTTATTTCTGTAATATCTACTACTAAATTTCATTTTATTTTATTATTTTTCTTTTTTCTTTTGGGTTAATCTACAGCAGTGGATGGCAGGCATAGCCTGAAGTTCTGGGCAGCTTGAGAAATTGGGCGTTATAAGAACTCTATAACTCTGGAATTTTTATTTGGTGGGAGTGTGGATAACCCAACCCAATAATAAAAGTTTTAACACTTCTGCAGGTGATTGTTAGTCAAATATCTTTGTTGGCATTTATAGCATTAGTCCTTCTTGTGACTTATTTAACTAAATTAACAAAATATGAGAAATGACTCCACTGTCATGTCCTAACTTGAGAAAGAGAAATAATTGATTGAGCTTATTTGAATTTTAATTTTTTAATTTTTTTTAAAGAATGTGTGAGACACACTTTTTTAAAAAATAATATATATATCTAAAAAAATAAAAAAAATGTACATATAATACATTTTGTTTGTTGCATATATATTATTATTACCATTAATAATTATGTAAATATTTTAATTTAATTAGATAGATGTCTATCATATTAAAAAAAAAAAAAAACAGAGAGAGAGAGAGAGAAAGAGAACCTTAGAGCAGAAGAGATCCGCGTGGGTGTCACTGTGACAGGTCAGCCCAGTTGCTGACCAGTGCGTTTGACCCGGTCTCTTAACTTTTTCCTAGGAGGATGGAGAAAGTTCGTAGGGTCTTCACTGTGTACTGTTATTATTCCACAATGGCAATTTCAATCTTCTTGCTTGTCTCTGTGTGATTGGATTTACGATTGACTTTTAAATGCAATTGTCTGACTCTTTCATATGCTGTGGCCTCATGGAGGGACCAAAAGAGAGAAGAAAAAACAGAAGCAAGCCCCCGTCAAATGTGAAAGGGGAGCTTGACAGAAACTCATACACAAGCAGCAACACAACCCTTGATATGTGTCAGAGCACTTTCAGAAACATCACACAAACCTTTTGTGAACCCAATTTTCTTATTTCCACACCTTTCACGTCTCTTCTTAGATGGATTCCGATCAGCAACCTCAGTTAAAAGGAGTGGTGATAATAACACTTCCACCGTCGGACAATCCTGCTTTAGGCAAAACCATCACTGCTTTTACACTTACTGATGATGGTGATCAATATCCAACACTGCCCTACCAAACCCATCAAGAAGAACAGCCCCACTGGACCCAAACCCACCAAGAATACCATCATCCAATCCAGGCTCTTCCTCCACAGGGCCCTCGAGCCCACTTTCCACTGTCAAGATTCAATCTTGGTATCCCAAGAAAGCTCCTTGTTTTTGCGTGCATCTCTCTCTCTGCTTTTCTTGTCTACGGCTTTGTGTTCTCAAGTACGCTTCAGGAGCTGAAAGGTTCTGACGATGATCGAGAGCCAAAGTCCTTTATATTTCCATTGTATCACCAGTTGGGCATTCGTGAGGTTCCACAAAATGATCTTCAACAGAAATTGGGGAGATTAATCTATAAGGAGAATTTGGTGGCGCCGGTTGATGATGTGATTGTTTCTCATAAAATAAGTAAATTGGCTTCTTCCAATGCTGCTGCTATTGATTCATCCACCATTCTGCCTGTTAGAGGCAATGTCTTTCCAGATGGGTATGTGCCAAATTCTTTTGCTTCATTTAGTAACAGTTGATTAATCTGGAAACATAGCAGTTGATTTTGATTCAATTAGGGGCCAGGGGGAGAGAAATTTGAGCTTCTTTTAGCTTATCTCGGGAACTCTGATAATTTTTGTTTCTGTTGTACCAATATTGAATCTTTTAGAATGGTGTTTCTATAAGTACCTTTTAATAAGAGAACTTACTAATATGCCTTCTAAAAGGTGCGTTTAAGACCAAAAAAGGGAAAGCAATATATTTCCTCTACTTTTAAGTAGTTCATCTAAGAGGAATACAACTGTAGGAAGTTGCAGAATCATTTTAAAATGTGAATTTCCCCTTTAAATTCAACTGTTAGTGTTCTGCTTCGAAAGGTGCATTATGTGTGTAAGAAATATTTATAAACCTTTTTGTGGTAAATGCAAAATAAAGTTCCATTCTATGACGAGGGACTAGATAAATCGAGTAGAATGGAAAGAATATGCGTCCCCATTGTGAATGGTTGTGATGTGTACAAGGAGAGAGTGTGTATGTATGATTGCAATAAGAATTATCTGAGGATTTTTTCAACCAGGTGCCATGCTTTAAAATAGAAGAAACATCTTTTACGAGTCACCCTCAAAACAGATTCAAATGTATTGCCATCTGAAATGTACTTTTAGGAGATTTTATATTTTTCTTTCCCAATTGAAGGTCTAGTGATAATTCCATAAATATCTTTAATGGAGATCTATTTGAGGGGTCATCACTGGTCCCTACTTCAATCTGTCATCCTTCTAATTTGTGTTTAGGTTACTTCTTTTCTGTCATCTCTCTAATTTTCAAGCATTGAGCCCCCTCTCTACTGAAACTTTCTGACACCTCTATTCCAGCATCTCTTTTCTTTTCTTTCATTCTTTTTTTTTGGGGGGGGATTGAGCCCCCTTGTCTTTTTGGAAAAAAATAAAATAAATTATTTGAATATAACTGGCTTAAGAGCCATGAGCTGAGGAAGTTTTCCTTTGAGATCTGAACCATGTAGTTGGTTGCTGTAGCAACTTTTGCATGCTTTCATGTGGGTTAGGTTGTGGAATTTGGAAGAGCACATCTTTATCTTTGTTGTCATCAATAGATGCCTATTAAATATTCTCCATGTTGATTCTCATGCTAAACAAAGACTTCTGCCTTCTGTGCAGATTATATTTCACATCTGTACTTGTTGGGAGTCCTCCAAGACCCTACTATCTCGACATTGATACTGGGAGTGAGTTAGCATGGATTCAGTGTGATGCCCCTTGCACCAGCTGTGCTAAGGTAAAAGCCTGATTTTTACAGCCCTTGACCTAATGGGTTTTAAATGGGACATTTAAGCAGCTATTTCCTCTTATCTCTTTGTTTGTGTCTATCAAGCTTAATCATGTGTTTTCATGTTAAATAATCACATGCAATGCAGAAATTCTTGAATGACAGAAAGTTTCGTGTATTTAGTTAGGGATATAGATTGTGTGCACACATTAGTGTCTGAATGCTCAATAAACATTACCATGCACACCAAAGCTGAGATGCATTCTAATGGGAATTTGCTTTCACATGATCAACCATACAAATTTGATGATCAAACCTATGTTCTACCAATATTTAAAATGTAAGTTTTCCCAAATCTAATGATAAAGTTGTTGTAGGGAGCAAATTCATTGTACAAGCCAAGAAGAGGCCATATAGTGCATCCAAGGGATTCATTATGCATGGAAATCCAAAGAAATTATAAAGCAGAGTATTGTGAAGCATGTGAACAATGTGACTATGAAATTGAATACGCAGATCATAGCTCTTCCATGGGGGTTCTTGCGAAAGATGAGCTTCATCTAATGATTGCAAATGGATCACTGACCAATATGAAATTTATATTCGGGTATATTACTTACTTTTTTCCACTCTACTCTCCAATCCCTAGGCACAAAAAAAGCCTATTCCTATTTTCAATTATTTGTGTCAATTTAGCTGCCAAAATGTTGAGATGCTGACATATTTTGTGTGTAAGGTGTGCATATGATCAACAAGGCTTGCTTTTGAACACTTTGGCGAAGACAGATGGAATCCTTGGATTAAGCAGAGCAAAAGCTAGTTTACCTTCTCAACTGGCAACCCAGGGTATCATCAAAAACGTAGTAGGCCATTGCCTTGCCACTGACATAGTTGTTGGTGGATATATGTTCTTAGGTGATGATTTTGTGCCTCGCTGGGGTATGGCTTGGGTGCCTATGCTTGACAACCCTTCCTTGTGAGTGTACCTGGCAAATTTTCTGTTCATTCACTGTCCTCCAGGCTTTTGTCTGCTTTTTATATTGAGTAAGCTCTGATGATTCTTGGAATCAACCACATACTTAAATGGTTTCATCATTGTTTGTTAAAAATTTCCTGGAATTGATGGTATGTTTTTCTCAAGCATGTCCAATGTGACTTTTCAATTTTTTCTCCTTGTGCTGCTATTACTTGGTTTTAGATTGAAAAAGAAAAAAATTTTGAAATGAAAAATTGGACCAATTAGAAGAATTGCAATGACCCAATGGTGTTGTGCAGCTGAAAACTTGGAAGATAAGTACCCATTATTCAGTCAATTGCTGCCTCCTGTCTATTTGAGGCCCTTTTCTGGAATCATTTTTCCTTTCCCTTTTCCTTTGTTTTGTAATTGAAGAACCATGAGTTTTATCTACCATGTGTTCTGCTTCACTTTGATATTGTTCTTAACCTTCTCCTCTTGCTTTCCAATACTTAGGGAAATATATCAGACACAGCTGGTGAAATTGAATTATGGAAATAGCCCATTATCTTTAGGTGGACAAGATAGCAGATTGGGACGGATTGTGTTTGATAGTGGCAGCTCTTATACGTACCTCCCAAAAGGAGCATACTCTGAATTGATTGCTGCTGTAAGTACTACCCATCCACAAACATGGTGAACAAACCATGACCTCTTCTTTCAAGATATTGTTTATTCTGATGAGGACAACACTTGTGTAGGTAAAAGAAATTCCCAAAGCAAGACTAATCCAGGATGTGTCAGATCCAACATTGCCCATCTGTTGGCGAGCTGAATCCTCGATCAGGTATGGTTGTTGTATAATATGATTATGTTTTGCTTTCATAACAGGAGTCGTGCTAATCTCAAAAATATTCAATGACCTTTTTTCAGTCTATTCCAAGACTTCCTTTTTATTTTTCGAGCTGTTCTAGACATGCCTTGCTAGATTTCATGTGTGATATTCTATTTTCTATTAGCTTGCACATAAAGCTTGATCACTCCAATTTAGTATGTCTTAAAGTTGCATCCATATACATGCAGATCCATTGTGGACATCAAGCCATTCTTCAAGACCTTGACCATTCAATTTGGAAGCAAATGGTGGATCATATCAACGAAGTTTCAAATTCCTCCAGAGGGCTACTTGGTCATTAGTGTAAGTGTTTCCATTTTTTTTTCTCCATAAACAATCATGTGAGAAGGTTCTAAAGTTTTGGATAAAGAGAGCAGTGTAATGAGATGCTACTCTTGTGCAGGATAAAGGCAATGTGTGCTTGGGTATACTTGATGGAAGCAAAGTGCATGATGGGTCCACCCTTATACTAGGAGGTAAGTATTTTCCAGTTGCATCCCTCTGTCTTACTACTTAGTCTCGTTCAGTAAAGGCACGATCAGGCTAGAGTTCAGATTTTACAGAGCTCTTTGAATCCCTCGCACAGAATCTTATTGCCTTAATCCTAGATGATATAAGACCAGTTCAACTACACTGCCTAACAACAAACGAAATGCATAACCATTGTTTTTTTCAGCTTCCTGTCCTTTTCTTCTGTATTACACTGTTCGATTTACCTCTTGCAGATATATCATTGCGCGCGCGATTAGTTGTGTACGATAATGTGAATAAGAGAATTGGCTGGGCTTCATCAGATTGTGTCAACCCGAAAAAATACAAGAGCCTGCCATTCTTTGAGGGATAGGCCCTATATATATTTGACATTATTAGTTAAGTATCTGCTTCCTTTTTGTAAATGTTTAAACGCTTTAGGCTACAAGTTCCTCGGAACCAATAAAAACCTATCCTCGTAAGTTTTTGAGTTCATTGTATACAACCGCTTGCTGCTTGTATGTTTACCCTTTAAATTTTTAACTAGAATATGTAAACGAGGAAGAAGAATAAATTGAAATATCTTTTTAAGTGCTCTCCATACCTTTGTTGAGAAATAGAAATGAATAGTCGGTAAGCTGAGATGTTAAATACCATTGGTCAAATTTTATTAATTCTAGGTTGTGAGCTTAATATCACTTTTATGATGGATGCACATAAGGTTAACCACGAGAAAAGAATATGGTTCAATGCAAGTCAAATTCCAGTTTGATTTATATCCAACAAAAATGAAGAATCAAGTACTTAAAACCTGCATATTTTGCATAGATTTTTCCTTAGTAAATAGATACACTTGTGAAAGTATAACGAGTCTGCATGAATTCAACTAGAAGACTACTAAAAATTGTTCAAGGCCGTTTCATTTACTGATTCACACACATAAATCACTCAACTGTGAGGTCAGTTTTCCTGATATATAAACTTACTAACCCCACTAACCTTGTTTATCAATGTCCTTGAGCTAAAATTTCAGCCCTCATCGATTTCAATCAGCATGACTGAAGAGGGCCATCCAGCCAAATTGTCAGGATTAAGGACATTTGAGTTTTCAATGAACGCAAAAGCAAATACAATTTTGTCATGTCATTAGCATGGAATAACACAAGCTTTAACTGCCCGAGTGTATTTCTGGAACAATTATATAAAAAGCCAACAAGACCACGGACCGTCCAATTGCGAAGACCTCTACCACTTCAGCTAATAAATTACATGCAAGTTAAATTGGGCTGAATTTTAAAGGGAAAAACTGGAGAACGAGAGAAAAAAAAAAGCTCCAATTACATCGATCTAGCTAGACATCATAACCTGATCACTGGACCGAAGTGCTTGAGTAGCAAAGAATCTGACATCAACATCTGGGTCCTCATTCAGCTCAACCAAACATGGTCGAATTGTCTTCTCCACCACCTGTGTGGTTCAATAAGCATGGTCAGTTATCTTCCTTACTAGAACACAGGAGTACGATAGAGAATTGAATTCACAATTAACACTAGTTACCAAATTCCAAATTTTATCTAGCCCCATCATCTCATTTGCTTTATGCACAGATTTATCTCAGACAACATCATAATTATGTTCTCAAATTTTGCACAGCACAATATTTGGGAAGTAAATATTATTTAATCGTATAGCAAGGTTACTTACAGACTGATTAACAATAGGAATAAGTGACTGCAACACCTTAGCCACATTGAACTTGATGTTGGGTACCCTGTGACAAGCAAAATTCTTAGCTCAAGGTCCAAGTAGAATGAACAAACACACAAAATACTGTTCCATATCAAGTCCAAAGTTTTGCAACTTACCGATCTTTTGATACATTGATGACCATGGGAAGTAGTTTGGAACAAGTAATTTCTGGGCCCATAACAGGAGCAAGTAGGGAAATTGCATGTAAAATGGTCATCCGATAAAGGTAGTGTGGATTGTTAATCATGTCCAGGACCTGTCAAAAGATGGTCAACATGTCAAAATAGCAACTTTTTCACTGAGAAATTGGGAGCAGATAAATCCATTCATGTTTGGCTGATACAAAGAAAATGCTGAAACTGCATAAATTTTTCTTCTCAGGACAAACATAGCTAAATGCCAAAACATTAAAGTACCGTCCAACTTTCTAATAATAAAATGCATAAAAGTTTGCATTAATCAAGTTTTATTGATCCAAGTATCTTAGTTGTTAAAACTCATTCAAGATCCCTTTAACGTCAATGGCAGGCTGAGATAATAGTATTAATAGCTATGGTGTGAAACATAAGGTAGCTTATAGCATGAACCAGGCAACAAAATTACTAATTTTCAAACATCTGTTTTGGCATCAATAAGAAAAATGCACCCATGTTATAATCAATGCATACTACAATTGAAAATTTCTTGAGTCATACACATAATATGGATTTTGTATAATCTGGTCTACCACCTCCAAGGTCGTCACAAAGAAAAATGTTGTGATAGATAGTCAGACAAACCAGACCTGAGGAACTATGTGCTCCATTGCCCAGTCTGGCCCAAATTCTTCTGCAAGGCGTTTTACATTATTTGCAGCTGCATCACGAATTGAATAAACCTACAACGAATCAATGTCAATCGTATATCAATTCAATATGCTAAATGCTAAAATTGCTAGAGTATGCCTGATAAAGCTAAATGCTAAATGCTAATATTGCTATGGTATTGCTAGTAAAGCTAAATGCTAAATGCTGACCTTTTTAGCGTAAGCTCGGTAAGATGGGAGCAAAAACAATCAGTCAAATGACAACACAGACTTCATCTCCCAGACAGGACCAAGTGGTCTTAATTTGGTTGCAAAGAGGTACACCAAGGAAAATGGGCTTAAAACTTATGGCAACATAAGGGATGAGTGGCAATCATCTTTTCACTACACATTCTTGTAACCACATCTTTTCTTTACATATGACAAAGGACTGAACCATATACACTATTGCAGCACATATACTTGTCCACAAGAAATAGGTTTTCAAAAGCAATTGGCATGGAGGATGTAACAAACAGAAAAAATGAACTCTAGCCCAAATTAACAGAGAATGAAATTCTTTACCGTGAAGTGAATGTCTCACTTCACCTTCTGTCAGTTTTTTCTTTCCCCTCACATGGCAAGAAGTTTGCCCCACTAGAAAGGGATAAGGCAGATATAGAAAATAAAAAAATAAAGAGTTATATAGTTTTGTTAGTATAATAATTGATGAGTAAGGATCTCGAGGGACCATGATCAAACTGAAATGTGTAATAGATTAGACTCTTCAGCATTCAACCATAAATATGACAAAATGCAATGAAGTTCCTAACTCTCTAAATTGCAAAATCATTGAGCTTCACTTACCTTGTCCTTCAACCATTGCATGCAAAGAGCACCAAGCTTATCATCAAAAAAACCTACACCCAACTGACTTGCCAGTAATGGTATGTACTCTATTATGGCAAGTCGGACCCTCCAATGTCTATCCTCTGCAATCTCCACAATAGCTGGCAACAGAGACTGGGAGAGCAAATCAATTCCAATAACCTGCATTGATATAGGAATGAAATAACAGTGAAAAAGTTATTAAAAAATAGATAATTTGACTAATGCATGATAATGTTCATCTTTCAAACCTGGTTGACTTGATCTAATTTGCTGATAATGTTCAACCGAACATCAGGAAATTCATCTTTCAAAAGAGAGAGAAATATAGGCAGCAGTTGCTCTATTGTTGCATCCTAAAACCATCAGCAGAAATTGTGTTTGATGTAAGGAGTCAAAACAGTCTTCTGCAAGTACTAACTGCTTTAAATTTCAACAAAAATAATAGCAGCACAATCATAAAAAACAAAAGGCAACCTCAAGAATAAATATTGAACTGATGCACTAAGTAAAGTAATGAAACACCTGAACACTCACCATAGCATGAAAACATATACTGTGCAGTAATTTATTACATTATCCACTTGAAAGAAACCTTGCAATAGTACACTTAAACCCATTAAATCTTAGCTAGATCAATGGTTCAAGGGAAAATGTAGTACAGTTATCCCAAAGGATTACTAAATCTTAGTTAAATCAACAGTTCAAGGGAATGAGGAATACAGTTATCTCAACAAAAAAAAAAAAAAAGGAGCAGTTAGAAAGAGAGAGAAATAAAGAGATAAAGAAAAAAGGTGATATTATAATTGAAATAAACTTTGCTATAATTCATGAATTGTATCTTTTTAATTGTTCCTATCTTTGGCAATAGATTTTTAAACTTCTATCAAAGACAGTTAAGTATTACCCCTACCTAACATCATTAGCCCATTAACACTTTTCCTTTATTCAACTTCAACCAGATGCAGTTAACATCACAACTTTTGCACCCTTAAAAGTTGCACCTCTAATCATTAATCCATTAACATTTCACTCTTGCTTTTGAACTCAGAACAATGCCTGAAGAGAGAATGCTTACTTTTCCCAAAACAGGTGCCATTCCCATGATGACCGATGCCAAGGCCGAACGAACATGTTGAGATGAATCTGTGGACAATTCCTACAAAAGACAACAAAAGTAAGGGATTGGATCACACCAATATTTGTAAACAAAAAACATTGCACAAAACAAGTAAATCATTCCATGAGCACAAATACCTTTACACAAGGAAGGATATGCTGGATTGCAAGTTCTGGATTCAAAATTCGGCAGAACTTAGTTACTTTGCCTGCAGCAGCTATACGTACTTCAGCTTCATTATCACGCAGTAGCCGAACATATGCAGGAACCAGCTCTGACCTGAAATATGTCAACATTACATGAGCAATCTAGTGCCAAGCAGCAACTCCTTTGACAAGCATATTGTGACAAATAAAATAATTCACATGTACAATAATCTCCCAGGAAGAAAGAGAAACACACACACACACACATATATGCAGCATTTAAAATAATCAAAGCATGAAAGCCAACATCTTGATCTCTGCATGGGAAAATTTTTCATAATACAATAAAGTGCAACATTGGTATTAGATGTCCAACATAAAAGCACATATGATCCACATTAGTTTAAAAGTAATTACCTGGTAGGCTCAGGACCAACTGCTTCACAAAGCTCATATAGTTGATTTGCAACCATGTAACGAACACGCCACGACTTGTCCTGATCATGAAAGAATTTGCATCACACATGATGGTCAAAACACATAGTAGTTCTGAATTCCTATACATATTAAGATGGCGAGTTGAAATCAAGTACTTCTATGCACACATTATTCAACTGGTAAAGAGAAAATTTAGAAACACTTTCCCCCTAGGATCTATTGCAGGAAAAGGGTATTCTGAAACTTCCAGCTGTCAGACCTTGGCTTGTCACATGAGGCTGATTTTCATATTTACATATGTGAAATAAAGTATAGATATCTAATTTGATGTCAAGAAGATGCTTCCACATGCCCATACAAAAACTTTTATATCATTCTAACAGAATGAATAAATAAAAAAGACAGGCCACAATCTACCTGTGAGAAATTAACTATGACAGGAAGAATATGCGCTACACAATCCTGGGGTTCCAACAACTTTCCAAGAGCCGCACAACCCTCAACGGCCAACAAACGAACAGAATCTTGGTCTGAAATAAAAATAAAATTGAGAAATGTGTATATTTATGACAATAAAATGGAATTGATCCTGCAATCAAGGTCCAAGCATATAAAAGTTTAATTCAAAGGCCTTATTTATGCCACAAGAAAGAAGTACAGATGAACAGCCTTTTATGCTTTACAAGACTACAGGCAATTAAAAAGACACAGGTTACACAGTAATCAATGCCTTGGAATAGGCTAACCATGGTCTCACGGACAGAAGGACCAAAAGAAACAAATCAGATAGCTGCATCATCTGGATAACTGAGAAAAACTCAATATTTATGAACCATCTAAGAGACAGGACTCATCTGAAACAGATGACTGGGAATTGATAACAGCAAATCAATTGGCTTCAGCGTCCTCCACTGCCAAGGGAAAAGCTAACAAAATTGGATACCACCACAAGTTGGAAACTTTGATGGACATGCTAAGCTAGAAACCACTTCCTGAAATAATTGCACTTAAAAGCTTTTATGCATTGCACAATGGAATCTTCTAAGAAGGTGCAAAGAAAAAATGAATTTCTACTTTATTAATGTGAAAGGCTGAATGCAGCAGATGCAAAAAGTTTTGAATCAAATGAAAAATCTTAAATTCTATACCAACATGAACACACACAAATCAAACAAAGAAGAATTCAGGAATTAAGATTTAAAACCTGAATAAACAATATGTGCAGTTCTTTAATGGAATGATAAAAGTTGCACATAACATAGTACAAATTTCATTCATTAACTATTATTCATTTAAATATCTTGTACTCCATTTTCATGTCTATCACAACAATGCTAAGTTGGGTATCAAAATATGCATTCATCCATCAAAAAGCAATGCACCAAAGATAAATCCACCATATAGTCCCATGCATACCATCTTGTGTAAGATCCTCAAATATAGACATGATGTCAGTCTTCAAATAAGGTGGCTCAATGGTAGCTGCAAATTTTCCGAGGTTTGTTGCAGCAGATCTACGGACCATAGGCATGTCATCTTGACACAGCTGACCATATATTGTTCTTAGTTCTGTTTTCAAAGTCTCTGGAGCACTTGGATAAGCAATATGAAACAAACCACATGAGGAAACTCGAGCTGTAAACCATTCACCAGCTGCCAGTCTCTATATAAAGTAACAATGTAAACCATTACAAGTAGAAATTCAGACAAATTATGATAAAGCCTGACTTGTTAAAAGAAAAGGACACAAGAACATAACACCGCACCTTCACTAGTGGAATAAAATACTCAACCAAATCTTGCTCCCTCATCTGTGCTCCGATTCTACACAGCGACTCCACGGCTTTCTCCCTCACGCAAGTCTCCTCGACAGTGCACAGAGTCTCCAATGGCAGAAGCAACACATTAGCGTGCTCCACTCCACCAACATAAGGAATAAAGACCCCCAACTCTTCAGCCATCGCAAGGAGCACCTCATCATCATCGTCATTGTTCTCACTCAAGAAGGGAATCAACTCCTTCCGGGTCCTTTCCTCTCCTAGTGCATGTGCAATCGTGGAGAGCCGACGAATTGAGTTCAGACGGAGCTGAATATCATCATTGTTGAGCTCATCAATGAGTACAGCAATTGGGTATAGAGGCTCATCAATCATGGCCATGGCGACTCTCCTAGATCTTTCTACCGGGAACAATAAAAAACAACAAACTTCTTCAAAGGGACAAAAATTTAGATTGTAGCAACAGAAAGATGTACCGAAACAACAGAATCAAACACGAATAAAGGAAAGTCAATAGGTTTGAATCCACTTAGCAAATATTCCAAAATTTGAACAGTCATTAGAATAAAGAAACTGTTATTAATTTAATAATGCTAACATCATGAGTATCACTATATAATTAGACAAAACAACCCGAAATTCACACACCCATAATTTTTTTTAAAAAAAAAAAAACAAACCTCAAAACCCCAAATTCTAAAAAATCTAGAAAGAAAAAACAAATGAAGAAAGAAAAGAGACTTGAGTGTTCGAGATCTCAGAATTCAGAATTACATACAAATATAAAGCACGTAAATTTCCCCGGGAATTTGAGGTTACAACAAAGAATCAAGACCCATATAAGGCAGCCTCAAACGCATTAATATCTCACCCGGGGGCAGGAAGAGAGGTTTGACTGGACCTTGGGAATGGTGAAAATGGAGACAGCTTGTTCTTTCTGTTTTTTCCCTTTTTTTTTTTTTTTTTACATCAGGGTTTCAGAGACGGATCCTACTGGTTTGGTTTCTTTCTTTCTCCAGGGATTTTTATTTGTCTGAATTTCGTTTTTATTTGCTTCTTTCTTTCTTTCTTTAAGCATTTCTTCATTGTTATTATTTTTTTTAAAAAATAAAATTAGCCACCTAAATTATTTTTGTTCCGTAAGGTGTTTGGTGAATTTATATATTCGTCAGTGCATTTAGCATCATGCCATCATTTGATCAGTTAACCAAGGCGTTTATACGCTTTCTTTTTAAGGACTTTTACATTATATTTGGAAGAAGAAAAAAATATTATATTTATAATCAAAAATTATTTTGAGAGTTTAAAAAAAAAAAGAATCTTAATAATTAAGAGATGAGATCTTTATTTTTTAAATATCCTCTTGTGTAATTAACAACTTACAAATCTCTAAATTGAAAATAAATAAATAAATGTTTTCAGAGATAAAAATATATTAAAAAAAAAGTTAATTTTCCTTCTTCGTCAATTAAATTCATTCATCTCAATTTAAAAATAAAAATTTATTAAACTTTTTTTCTTAATTCATAGAATAACTAATTTATTCATATTAAAATAACACTTATCAATTTTATTAACAAAATAAACATATAATTATAACAAATATTATTTTACTCCCTTTCATATTCCACATTTTTTTCAACCTAAAAATTTAAAATTTTTCTTTTTTCCTATTGTCATTTCCCAAAAACAAGGGAATGAAAAAGTTTTCTCCTCTCTAATTTTCTTCCTCTGTAGTTTTTCTCTCCCCAATTTTATTATCCAAACAAATCTCTACTAGTAAAAATATCATCATTTCAATACAAGAGATTGACTTTGGTTGCATGATAACCAGACCCTTTTGGCACCTCTGCCTTAGCCGGTGCCATTTAAGGCAGGCCGTGCTAGTAGGTTTGATCACGGGCACCTGGTGAGCACAAATTGACCCAAAATGAGTGGCACCTCCATATCAAATTTTGGGATCTACGGTGCATTGAAAGCAAACTGCGAGAGCATTATCTTCAAAACATGGCAATACAAATTCTGCAAAGCCTACTTCTCTGTCAGGATGTCAACCGATGGTAGGCAACAAATCTTACACCACAAGCGGGTAGATAAGGAGGAGGGCAGAGGCGGGAGAGGTGAAGATAAAGCAAAAATATTAACTAATTAACGTTGTAATTAGCTCGTAAAAATGTCTAAAACAGCATCGCCTCCAGGGTTCAGGAATGCTTCATCTGTCCCATCTCTTACTTCCAGTCAGTCCTTCATTCTCATTGATGGTTAACAGCACCAAGCACGAGGAAATGCTCGCACAGATTCACCCCTCTTACGAAGAAGACACCAACTTGCAAAGCTACTACTTCGCCAGTCAAATACTACTAATTACAGCTTCTCTCGAACAGCACTAGAGAGTGTTTGTTGCTGCCATGGTTTAACACCAGGTCAAGCAGCAAGGATCCGAGTATGGGTTGACCCTCACAAATAAGCCAGTTGTCTTAACATTTTGTTTCCAATGTTGTTTGTCCCCCGAGATCTTCAATTGAGTCAATGCTTATCTACTAATTACAGACCTGCAGAATTCTACACAATCTGCCCCAAAACCCAGTGGACTCTGCTGCTTCTGCTGGTAGCTCAACTGGTTCTTTAAAATTTGCTTTCTGACTCAGTTCTTCAAATGCATCCATGAGATTTCGGAGCCTTGCAACAAATTCAGTCAGAAGCGATGAAAATGTAGCTAAAGACAATGCACTAGCACTTTCATATGTTCTTGATTCTTCTATTTGTGGCATTGCATCAGCAGTAAATGAATTACGTGAAGGCCAAGAACTCTGTTTTTCGAATGCGTTGTTGGAGGAAACACCTGAAGGCAAGGCAGACTTTAAGTCCTTGTTTGCAAGCAAGCCATCAAAACTTGTTGGCATGGTTATTGATCTGAGATCAAGCACAGCCTCACTATGGGATTTGTGCTCTAGGAATTTATTTTCATCATCATCAAAGTTCAGCAAGTCTTGGGGCTCGCCAAACTCTTTTTCCCGATTTCCAATTTCCCAGCTCTCTGAATTGACAAAGAGGTATGATTTCCGGTCCACTTTGTTTTGCAACTTGTCTGCAGCATCATGCACTTCGTTGAGTATGTTAGCTGTGCCTAGTTTCTCCATCCTTTTTACCTTGTTCCCGAGTTCACGCAACACTTTAGCCCCCTCAGTACCCACCCTCTGCAGTTCCTGACGAAATACCTGTCTTCGCTCTGCAGGGGCCTACACATTGAAATTCTAGAAGTTCAAAAAAAAAAGTCACAAGCAAATAAACATGACCAAGGTTCCAGTTCAAACTGGAACTGGTCCAGGCAGTTTCAGTTCAAACTGGAACCTTTGGGAGGGCTGGTCTGGTTATGGCCTCCCAAGAACTAGACGTGACTAGAAGTACCAGACAACATTTCCTCCAAGTGAGAGTAGATAATTAAATTGTGATGCTTACAAAAGTACAACACAAAGCAACCAATGTTCCCAACAATCACAACACAGTTCCTTCTCAAGAAAAAAGAAGCTCAATTTAGACATATAGTAAAAACTTCAAAATGATTCAAATTTCAAAAGCATCATGACTTGCACAGTTTTAATATTTAATTTAGCCCATAAATTTAAAAGCAAGAGTCAAAATCAGGCTCTGTTACTCTCCAAAAATTGCTATCAGTGCCTTCATTGAGCTATGGCTAGCATAAGGTAAACACCAATGCTTTTATACAGTCAAAAATATGTAGATATACACATCTGCTGCCAATGACAGGTAAGGCAGTCAATTCAATCTAGTGAAAGCAAAGGACAGACAAAAGAGAGGATCAAATTTCAAAACTATAAGATAAATACCAACAAAGAATATTACATAGAAGATGCTACTAAGGACAAGCATAGCATCAAAGAGATTCTCAATGCATTAAAATTGAAAAAATTTTCATTAGCATGGAAGCAGATATTGAAATGAGAAGAAACTACAACAACCAATAAAAGCAAGGAAGAAAAGGGTGAGCCCCAGATTATAAATTCTATGGTCTTCTATTAGAAGCACTTCTACAAAGAATATACTAGTAGAAACAGCAAAGATGAATTACCTGTATCTCTGAAAGAACACATCCATGCAGCGCCATGACCATGAATGCGCAATGTCTCAATGCACCACTCAATTTGACATAATTCTTCCAGGGGTATCTAAATGATTTGTATGGACCATGGGGAGGCTCCCAGATAGCAAAACCCATCTTTCACACATGAAAATAAATGTTGTCAATGAAAACAATTAAATGTACTCTGTGGTAAGCTTTACAAGCAAATATTGTACTTTACCAATGAATCCTCTTGACTTGTAGATTCAACAGCTGCTCTGTAGCCACTATAAAGAGGGTCATCAGAAGCTTGGTATGTAAGGATCTTGGAAGGGACCCTTTCATACTCAAAGCAGTTGAGGTATCCGTTAACACAACCTAGACATAAGTTTGTGGAATTCAGTCAAACCTGAACAATGAAGCTAAAAAGCAAAAGACCCTTTATCGAAAATTTAGAGAGAAAGAGATAACAATCCAGAGAAGGTATGTACTGAACCTTCCAACGAAGAAGCCACACTCATGAAATTTTTTGCCACCAAATTGTGCAAATCCTCACCAGCCCAGATGGGATAAATGCATATATTAACTCCTAAACCAACGGCAGCCCCCAGAGCAATAAGCAAAAATCTGTTAGCGGCTATATGGATAAATTCTCTTGTCCTATATCCAGATACCATCACAAAACAATACGTCAACAAGAACACTCGGAAGCCGTACTCATAAGGCTTCAGTGTCGGGTATAATTTTGCATAAGTTGCACAAAACCCTGACAACCACAGAGCATATTAGAAATGGTCAAATTAGCAGGTTATATTTTTAAAACGTGGCATATCATACAGTATAACAGTCGTTGCAAAAGCAAACCTATTAAAAAGATGCTAAAAATGATGACAAGTTCTTCCCAATTTCCAGCCAATTGTGACAATTCTGCCATGCCAAGTGCAAGACCTCCAGCTGACAGTGTCCCAAGACCACGATTAAAGCCTTTGCTAAGAGTCGCTCCTGAAGAAAAATTATAACACACAACATAACAAAACTGAATCTGGTTTTGTTTGTTCATGTTGTTGGACATCGGACTAAAAACTAAAATGCATTTCCAACTATGCTCAAAGCTGAAAAATACATTAAAGTATAGAACATTTCTAATTTGCACCATCTATTTAAGGTAACTGTGCTCACAGTAGCCACTAGTGCAATGAATCTCATTTAATGTCCCCGTGCCTTCTTTTTCTCCCCCTTTCTGTTTTTTTCCTTTTCACTGTACCCCTTTCTTGCATAATATTAGTTTCTCCACTTCATTACATCACAAGATTAAAACTTTGACCTTCAGAAGAGAAGTACATAGGATAAATGGAACACACACCTTGTGAAGACCCAACAACCCCATTAACGACACACTCGCACACTCTGCACACTATTATACATATTTAACGCCAACCCACAAGAGGAAAAAACGAACAGATCCACCACTTACCTATGCTGAATTCAAAGACAACGACGACGGTAAGAATTGCCCAAACGGAATGCTGACTGAGTTCTTCAATGGGCTCCTTCAAGAAAATCAGAAACGAAATGAGCATCAAAGCCAAACCCATCTTGGCTGAGAACACAATCTTTCTGGGATCAGACCGGCCCATCTGGTAGGCCTTAAAGGCAACATCTTGCAAATTCCCGCAAAACCCAGAAATCTTATCGTAGAAAAAACGGTACGAGCAGCAGCAATTTCTGGGTTCATTATCTTCCCCCAAGGACAAATAGCCCGGACCTAAATAATCATTCGCTGAAAGCAGCCTCTCCTTCCTCTCCACAAACGATTTTCTGATAGAACCCATTATTATTATTATTATTATTATTGCTTCTTCTTTTTTAACTTTTCCAGCTACTAATACCGATGAGTGCTTTGCTTGATTGGCTCAGACAAAAACTGTTGGGTGGTGGCCTTGTTGAAATCAATGAGTATTTTGAAATTTGATGTTAATGGAGAATTTCTATTTTATTAAATATATGGAAATGTATTCATAGAAAAAGAAGATACATTTGGCTGTATATTAATGGATAATTTCATAATTTTATTAATAAAAAAAAACTATTTATTTCATAAAATTTGTATACTTATATTTATTTTATTATTTTTTAAAATTTATTTAATATATTAATTTTATTAATTAAATAAATATTTTTTAGTAAATGTATTTCTCTCATTTATATTATTAAATTTATTAACTAAACATAAATTTTAATTTTAAAAAATAGAAAATAAATATTTTTTAAATATTATAACTTTTTATAATATATACATATATTAATACATTTAAGGTGTGTGTATCATAAACTAATAAGTAACTGTATTTAATACAATTAAAAATTTTAGTATAATTATAAAAAAATTAATATGATAGGAAAAATTAGTTTTTTTTTTAGTTTATTTTTAATTCTAATATAAATTGCAAATCCAGATGAGGCGTCTATCTCAAATTCTACTAAATACAAATTAATGATTTGATCTAGGTAGGGGCCCCGCAATCAAAGCCGCTGAACAGGTGGGGACTCGCCACGTTAATTCGGTGGACGGTTTTTCAGTTTTGAGAATCCAATCGGAAGTCGGTTTCAATGGGAATAAGTGGGTAAGGTTGTACACACCTAAACTTTGAGGATGCTTGTTTTTCCTATTTAGGAATTGCGGCTGTTAGTGATTATGAAAAAGTAAAATATTAGGTATTTAATACATATTTTAAAGAGTTGCTGATAATTTTTTTTAAAAAAAAAAGTATGATAAAAAATAATAATAATTTTCACTTATTTTTTAAATGTAACAGCACAGGATAAGTAATATCTAATTTAAATATTTTTAATAATAATATTTCAAAAATATTTTAATATTTTTTAGAGTAAATAGACATATTAATTAATTATTTTAGTATCTAATAGAAATTCATAATATTAATCTAAATAAACCTTTTAAATTTATTTTATTTTATTTATTAATAACAATAATTATCAGTAATAGTAGCAATCAACAACAGGTAAATCAATCAATACTTTTATTTAAAGTCATTTAAAAATTCCATCACCCCAAATACCAGGAAAAAGTCTGTAGCAATTGCGGTTTAGTGGGTCAATTTGACAGATTAAGCATTGCTAATCAAAATTAACTATCAATGTTGTGATACAAGAATTTTCAACTCACAAATACATTAACTGACAGTATAAATTTTAGTTTGTCATACGTCAAGGTTCTGATCCCTATATTAGATTCTCAAACTTCAAATCAACATTGTTTTAGACTTTTCTTGGCCCGGAAAATTGAAAGAAATATACTGCCAATAAATAATATAGTTTTTTAAATTCTAATATTATAGACCAATTTAACTTGGTACTAATTTCTTAATCATGTTATAAATAGTCATTCAATCACAATTATGTTAACTAAGAATATATAAAATTAATACTTTAATACAATATATATATATATATATATATATATATATATTATACTTATTATCTTATCATAATTACCTTAACAAAATACATTTATTCTATAAATTTTTTTGTTAAAATTAATTGAAAACAATCCCATGTGTATAAACAGACTAAATATAAAGAAATTTTTTATTAATTAATCATATGCCTGACATCGAATATATAAAAATAAAGTTAGTAATCAACTCATTTTTTACTACCAAACACACTAACGTTAGGGCCTCCAAAGACCTATATGAACACGGACAGAATATTTACATATCCCAAATAAAGTTTAATTGCTCCTCATGGCCAGCCCTCAATTAGCCTTTTTGGTCAGACCTGAAAACACAGTTTTTATTACAGGCAACATATCAAAGCATAACTAGAAGGGTTAAAACACACCTTTCTAATGGAAACAGGCTAATTGTTGACTTCCAGTCAACTGAAGGTATCTGGTTTAAGGATTACAGCTAGTTGGTTTGGTACTGACAGTGTAAACCAGAAGTGCATGTTGAATGCCACACACGATGCATGCAACAACAACTGACACTCAATCAAAATGCGCTTGTAACTTATATACAGGAATGTTTAATTGTTACCACTAATTTCTATATTCAAAACTAAGGAACTATGGCGTCTTTTTACTCTCAATGTTCCATTGCCATCGCTTCCTTGGTTCTGCTGCTCCTAGTTTCTCTGACACCCACAACCCTGTCACAAGACCCGACAATAGCGGACTGCGCTCCAAGGCTGCTGCCCCTCAGCCCCTGTGCTGCATTTGTGCAAGGCACGGCCCTATCGCCAGCACAATCTTGCTGTGACAGCCTCAAGCAGCTCTACATTGAGCAGCCAGCTTGCCTATGCTTGTTGCTTAACAATACTAACTTCAGCGCTTTCCCAATTAACAGAACGCTGGCCCTGCAGCTGCCTGCACTCTGCAGCATCCAAGCAGACATCTCTTCTTGTTCAGGTCACATCCCACTACTAAATACTTTCTCACTTGTAATGTTAATCTTTTTGTTACATTTCAGTATTCCATGTAAAAAAAAAGATTCTAAATAATATTAGTGTATGACTTATTGCCATTGACCTAGCATTTTTTCAATTCCTTTTGGTTTTGCAATTTCTTTTTCTTTTTTTTGAGCCTTCTCTTAATTGCAGGGACTCCTGAATTGTCTCCTGCTTCTCAAGTTTCCCTTGGAGCGCAGAACAATTCTTCTGCTGGGAAACACACCAATTCTACTGTTGCTGGTACGCATGTACATTTTGACCCTGGTACCTATTTCAGATGATCTCCTTTTTATTTTAATTTTTAAAGGTCTTTTTATTATTATTTTTTTAGGGAGATAATCTGCCAAAGTAATTAATTAATGGATAGGGGTGGAACAAAGTGAATCCAATTACAGTCAACAAATGTGTTTTATTATTAATGGTCTGAATTTTGGGAACTTTCAGCTTCTCCAGTGGTTCAGGTGGCACCAAGGCCCGTCATCACGGGATTAGGAATAAGGAATTCTGTTGTTAAGCTGAAGGCAGGAGGTCCTCTGGTGCTTCCGGTGACTCTGATAGTTATTCTACTTATATAGTGATTTATTGGTCTAATTAATGAGCACGTTGTAGAATTGATAGGAGTTTATTCTAGTAATTAAGGCCATGTTAAGTCCATATGAGTATGAACTGCTCACGATGTGATTCTACTTATTTGTGTTGTGATGCCTAGTACCTTTCGCTTTTCTTCAATAATATATGGGCAGATTCTTACGGTTAATTCTATTTTTAACATGATTAAGCCAGGGAACTCCTTCCCAAAATCAGAATGCTACACATAAAAGTTTGTCCAGAAGCAAAATATGTGTACTCGATCTCACATGCTCAAGTTGGGCATAGACTTGGTTTATCCCTTGAAAGGGATTGAGGGAGACAACGCGCCAAGTGTTTACCTCCAACTCGCATACACCTTTGTAACGGCTGCGCTCACAAGATCAATGTATCAAACCATGAGTTCCCAGTACACAAATTTTTCATTGAATTTCGCGAAATGTACTCACTGCATAGAACAAGGTTGAACCCCCTGTCCATAATTCATGTCTTCAGTCGAGAGAGCCTTCTGTCAGGTCCCAACACGTAGGAAGACATGAATTGAGATCAAGATCTCGAATTTGCCACAACCATGGGAAACGTTGGCCCTAAAATTGCTAGAAATTTCAGTTACTGAAAATTCCTTCTGTATTAAGTTCTCCAAAATACTTAGACTACATTCAAGAACTTTGCTGATTATAAATGCGGAATCATCATTCCAAACTAGGGGCCACTTCGGTGGGATTGGACTCAAAACACATCAGAATTAGATGCTTCAGGCTCTTCTAGCAGGTCCCGAGATTGGACTGACTCCCTTGTATACGGGAGTATCCCTGAAATCTGTTGCTCCTTGGTTGTACGTATTCTCAAGCAACGCCAAACGCAATTGGCTGTCAAAGGTGTGCAGAATGTTAGCCTTAAGCAACTACTACCACGGTATAAAGTGAGGAAGTACATGAGAAAAGGGAACGAGTAGCAGAAATTACGAACATAATTTGAATCTACATTCAGCAGAGTGGAATCTACTAATGTTCATAAGAACCTGGCTCACTACTTTCCAATATTGTACTAACGTAAGAACTCTCAGCTGTCACAAGCATTATTTGCACTGATCATAAGAGAACAGGCCTGTTTACACAAGATTTATAGACCCCAAAATGAGTTAATGGATGAAGCGATTAACACCAAGAATTCAACGGATATGTAGAAAAGTAACCCTGGCCTTTCTTAATGGAGGAGGATCATATTACACAAATTAACCAGACGCTTAACTGGAATGCAAAGCCTTTTGTGGACACTGCATAGAACATATTTGAAACCATTGAAGTGGAAAGGCCAGCCGATTCACGGAAATCATTAGAATCGTGGTACAAAGCATAAAAGGCTTACGAAAGACATGCCGCGAAGAGAATGTACCCACCTTTAATAATCGACATTCCGGCAATGCATCATTTTATATTCCCAAATTAAAAAATATATATGTATTACAACAAATTTTATTAAAATTTTAAGGATTAGGTGAGGTGGTACTTGTATGTATTTTTAGTGTATATAAGAAAAAAGAGGTAATGGATTACCCATATTCCGACAATATTAAGAATTTTTTCATAAATAACACAACTAAAGTACATCGCATGGTAAAACATTTTTTATTTTAATTATTATATTTAATATTTAATTCTAGTTTATAAAATATCACTTTATATTATATCTATATATAATATATATTTTTAAAATTTTCTTTAAAAATTAATTACAATACAAAATAATATATTAAATTTCTAAAACTATAAATTAAAATTGTTTAACATATATATATGAACTATATAAAATTTGTTAAGATGTATAATTTATAATTATTTTCTAAGAGTTCATGTAGCATCGCTAAGAGAATTTGTTACAACATTAAAAAAAAAAAAAAGTTACCGTAGGAGCTCGTGTCTTAATTTCCAAGTTAGATCAAGAAATTCTTTAAAGAAATGTTAAAGAAAAAAAAGACAGAGAGAGAGAGAGAAAGGCAAAGTCCTTTGTATCAACATCTACGAATTGGTTCTAGGTTTCATCTTCTTCTTTTCCTAACTTACATATACACCTATGATGAACATATTCTGTTCCCATTGAAACGACTCGGTTAACGGTTTAAAAAAACCGTGTGCCCGAAATTTCCTACTTTCTCACAAAAACCTCTGGCTCACAAAGCTGGCATTGACTCGGGCTGCCATTGCAACTCCGAAATATCGGCCGGTACAGAATTGTGGTCGGAGTAATCAAACAACCCACCCAAAGCCACAAAATCCCCGCCGTCATTGTAACTTCCGTTGTAACTGTTGCTATCCGAGTCACCACCGAGTCCAAACTCGAACGAGTCGTAACTCGGCAGCCCGCCCTCAAAGCCCAACATCTCCCCGAAAAACGTTGCACCAGATCCGTTCGCCACCGTCAAATCATCCGACCGAATGCCTCCTTCCTCGCCGGAAGAGAACGTCGGCGGCAATCCGAGCTCGTCGTCCGATGCCTTAAAGAGGTAGCCAAGCTCTGGCTGATGTCCGCGGGAGAATGACGTCTCCGAAGCACAAGCCGAAGCCGGGCCGGGAAGGAGAATCTCTTCTTCAAAGCTTCTAATCAGCGATTCGAGGCCTTGAATCGCGGGACCGTCCGACTCCTCAACGATATTAAGCAAATCGTCCTGTATCCGCTTGGCCTCCGGCGATCGAATGCCGGAGTAATTCGAGACCCCCGGATTCTCATCCGGATCCACATGGTTAACACCTCTATCATCCAAATCATCCGGGATCTGAGCCAGCTCAGACGAGTCAGCTCCCGAGTTAAATGAGTCAACTCTGGGGATTTTAGCATCGGGTGAGTCGAGATCCGAGTCGTTCCGGGCTCGCTTCCTCCTGTTGTTGTTGTTGTTGTTGTTGCTGCTGCTGCCGCCGCCGCCGCCCAGTTGGTCTTGATCCATCGTTAGACTAAACTAATGTCTTTTTGTTAAACTTGTCTTTAAGGAGACAAGAATTCTTCACGTTAGATGTATGCCCCTTGCTTTTGGACAAACGGTAAACAGTTACAAATATTATAAAATTGAGAGAGAGAGATTTAAGTTTCTAGAGGAAGAGCAAAGAAAGACATGAAGAGCAGAGCGATGAGGGAGGGTATATATAGTAGCGCGTGAATATTAGAGAGGATTTTTGTGTCTTTTAAAAAAATGTTGTCAGGTGATGGCGACAGGTCAGCGTGTAGAGCGCCACAGGGCTCTCTCTCCCTCTCTCTCCCTCTCTCTCCCTCTCTCTTTCTCACAAATGCCTCTTTTTCTTGGATTAATTTGTTTTTTTTCAATTATTATGTTTTGGTTGTGGTTGTGGTTGTGGTTGTGGTTGAGGATTCTGCTTTTCTGTAAATTAACTATATTTAATCGCTACTTTCAGATCCATTTCCCCGTACCGGGCCCACCGAGTTAGGAGGGAAGGGGGTGATACTGACTTGCGATACTATCGAGATAGATGGCCCCCTCGCTCGGCTCTCCATCATCCGCTCCAATTTTGGAAAAGATAAAACGTGCCATCGTTGCATTTGACTTCCCGCCGCGGTACCAAAGGATTTTTGCTTTGCTGTCAAATTTCTTTATTCAAAAAATAAAAAATATTCTTTATCCTCTTTAACAGCTGTATGTTTCCTTTATCGTCGAGGATTTTGTTTGTTCCCCAGAAGATTATTAGACGGACTCAGGCATCTGTGTATTTTTGGTTCTCTCTTTTGAGGGCGGGCCTTAAGAAGGGGGCGGTTGCCCTTTGGGTGGAGATTATCGATTGGGGGGGGGGGGTGGGAAGCTGGCGCGGCAACTTTTGGTATCCAAAACACAGCCAGAAATGAAAACTTGCTTTGTCCATGAAAATTTTAGATTTAAAATCACTAGTGACAAAATTTAGTGATAAATTTATGGTTTTAATTTTATTATCTGTTTGATTTATGGCTTATTTGATTCTTTTTTTTTTTTGGTTATTGATTGTTAATAAATAAAATAAACTTTATTTTTTTTGTTATATTGAATATTCCTTGTTTACTGTTAAAATAGTAAAATAATTATTTAGAATTTTTTTTTTTATGTTCTTACAATAGATTTTTTTTTTATCACTTTACTTTATACTCTCTTATTATACTCAAGAACAATTAAAATTTTAATTGTATAACATGAAAGTAGTTTATTATATACAGATTCATTGTAGTATTGAAAAAACAAAATACTTTTAAAATTAACTAATAAAAATAAGGACTGAAGATACCATATTATTGAGTATGCATGCATGAATTAAAAAAATGAAAAAAAAAAAACAATAGGCATAACATAAAAAATTATTATTTAACTAAAATTAGAACGAAAATTTATCAAAAGATCATAACGGTGGAATGGGAACAATAAAAAGGTCCAAACTTGGTCAACTATAAGTATCCATAGGATTTACAGAATAATATTTTTAGAGGTATCTTAGTTTATAAACTATTAGTCGGTTGCTGTTTGATATAAAAAGTAATTAATTTTAAGCGTACTTATCAACAAATGGCCCCAAAAAAAATTTGCTAAACACCATCATACCTGTTTTTGAGAAAATGAACAATAATAACAAGGCCCAAAAGTTATAAAAAAAAAAACTTTTTTTTCTTTTCTTTTTTAAGGTCTGATCTCTATTTTCTACAAACTAAAAGAATTTCTATTTAAGAATCTTAAGGAGTTGTTTGGTTATGCACTTAAAATTAAAATCAATATTACATTTTACATTCTCAACTTCAATTTTAATTTAATCTTAATTTTTTTCAGTCAATTGAATAGGATGGGTAAATTTAACTACAAGTGAAATCTCGATATCCTAAATCCTATTCAAAGTTTTATTTTTAGTAATGAAAAAATCATATTTAGTAATTAATTTTTAAAAATTAAAATATAAAATAATAAAAATTATCATGTTATCAATAAAATATTATATTTATTATTTTTAAATAAAAAACGGAATTCAAACTAAATCTCAACTCTATCCTTTTTTTTTTTTTTTTTGGATGATAATCGAGTCATGCATAACATTATCTTCTACTGCAAATTCAAATGAAAGTAATGTACGTATATTTGTAATTATTGGAGTGTCCCACATGGAGACTTGTTTTAGGCCCATCACCGATCTATTGCTGGCCCCACCGTGTCCACCTTATTAATTAATTATATTAAAATTAAATTCGAGGGGGGTCTTTCACCACAAGACGGTTTTTTATCTTTTATTTTTAACCGCAAGATGGCACCTTGCAGACTGGGCTTCAAGAATTTTCATATTTCACCATCCCACGGGAACAATGATGTTGACTAAACAACAAGATGGTACGGTTCTCTTGCCTTCCAGCCACGACAGAGAATAACGTGTCCTCTTTTTACACGTGGGGCCGGCCAAACCTTAGATTTGCCCTTTCTTGGGCCCTACCCTTAGGTTACCCGCCCTCGCCGAACGGACAAGCTCGCCAATCAGTCTAATTCCCAGTAAAAAACAAAAAAGGTAATTTCCCAATGTCAAAAGTTAAATTTAATATTTGTTCCCCTAACTATATTTGTTACTGTTTTAATTCAATGTTTCTTATTTTTGTAATTTTTGATCATTCTGCATAATATGATGGAGATTTTATAATTCCAATAATATTTGACTTCTTTTTATTAACCAGCACAATAATTTGTTTACCAGTGAATTTTATTAATAAACCACAATAAAGTCTTTTTATGGTATAATTAATAAAACAGATATATGAATTTTAATTCAATGGTATTATAGTTATTTTCAGAATTAAATGTCTAGAGTTTAAGTTTCTGTTTATTTTTTATAACATTTTTTTTTCATGCATCTTTGTGTTTAGCAAATTAAAAAAAATGTAATCAACAAAAAAATAATTGTAAAGTTAACAAAAATTAATATATTTTTTAACCAAAAAAATGACATCCATTCGAAATAAGTAGAATTCATTTTTTGGTAATTCTTTTTTTCACAACAAAAATAAATTAATTAGTATTATTTATTATTATTATTTATTTACAATAATAATTAATTTGTTGCGCTCAACAACAACTAAAGTCAGATAGTACATCATTACTCGGTTCTTATTTGAGCTAAAATTAGAAAAGATGTTACACTTATGTCTCTTTGATTCTTCTCGATCATGATATCTCCATCACCGTTGAAAATATTGCAAAATTAGCTACTAATCAAGTTGAATTTTATTGATCTAGCTTGTTTATTGGGCTTGCAAAGAATCATAATTTAAAGGATCTCATCTTAAGTGCTGATATTGCCAATGGTGTTACGACTCCAATTTTATCAGCACCAACTAGTGGTGTTGATGAGGTTGCCAACTGCTACTCCCTCTTCTACAGAAGAGAAGAAAGAACCCAAGAAGAAGAAGGAAAAAAAAAAAAACAAAGAGAGAGAGAGAGATTAACCATGACATAAACTTCAACGTATTGGATCAAAATCTCATTCGTTATGATTCGGTTGTAAGTTTATTTCAATCATTTAAATAAAAATCTGATACTAAAAAGAATCTTATTCGTTAGGTTTTATTTATTATAAATTTTATATATCATATGTTGTGAAATTTTGAAATAATTATTTGTATTATTTTAAAAATATTTATAATATATAAAAATATTTTTTGTAATAAATTTAAATAGTGAAAAATAATTTATATTTTTTATAAATTTTATAATAAATATATTTATAAATAAGTTAATTTTTAATAAATAAACGGACCCTAAGATTAAGTTGACACCAATTAAAAAAATAATTAAGAAAAATAAAACGGCGCTCAGGACGCGTTGAGCCGAATCTAGAAGCCGACTCTTTTGCCATTCCCACTTTCTCCGCCCTTTTATGATTCTAGTCTAGCGGCGCCGACAATGGAATTCGGCTCCCCAAGTAAAGCCAAGGGCTCCATTAATATAAACCTACGCGGCAAGAACTCCGGTCGCCTGTCTGCGGTTGTGAGGACCGGGTCAGCGTGGGAAAGTAGGCCAAACCGCCCCATGGTTTTCGTGCGTTTGGCCTGACCAAGCCACAAAGAAGGGCAACACGTGTTAGGCGGGGCAGGCAAAACCTGCCACGTGCTAGGCGTTACAGCTTGGGAGTGAAATGCCAATCGTATCCCCTGCTCTGTCGTGGCTTGTGTTTGTTTAGGCGAGATCATCAATTTCGGGGGCAACGGAGATATTTTCGACCAGAGAGTGGTTGAATTATGTGTGGTGAACGAGAATTTACTAAAGTATCCCCGACTTATTCTTGTTTGTTCGGTTAGTTTGGATAGTTTGTGTGTACCTCGTCTGCCAATAATACAATGTTGGTCACCTGTCTTAATCGTTCTTTGTACCCCAAAAATAAAATAAAAAATGTTCGTACAGAAAAATAATGCACACGAATTTTGATTCCTGCAGGCAAAAGTATTAAAACAAAAAGATTTAAATGTTGCGTTGATTTTGGGAGGAAAAAGCGGAAAGATTGAAAAAAAAAATGATGATAAATAGCCGACTATTATTTTTTTAACACGAATGAATGATGACGGAAATAGAATGGCGAGTGAATAATAATTATAAAATAATTTTTTAAAAAAAAAGTCAGGTTGATTAGTATTATTTATAAAAAAATTAAATAATAATAAATAAAAAAAAACTTGTTGCCGACTTTTATTTACTTGAAAAAGTCGTTCCAGACGAGGAACCTGTTGGATGAACACGTGTCTAGGTTAATAATGAATTTTAAATTTTTTTAAAACACAAAGGCTATTAACGAGTCAAGACATTTTTGCATCATGTCATGTGAGGCACTCACAGCTTTCCCGTGATTTGCTTCACTTTCAAGGGAATCACATCTACTTTGTAGGGTTTATATGTTCTCGAAGAGGATGACGCTTTGGGGAAGGGGGGGGGGCGGTGTGGACCATCCGTTGTCTGCCTCTGTTTACAAATTGGATCGTGCCAATGATCCTCAACGTATGCTTTTCTAATCCACGCCTATGGCCAACTAAATGTGCAATTATGCTTCAAAAGTCGTGCTTTTAATTGAGGTTTTGTTCAAACCTAATCCCCAAGGCGGCCTACATCGGAATTTTCCGGAAGACAGGCCATGGATGGCGACATAACGTGACTTGTGACATTGGACATTTTTAAATTACGGTACAATAATAATGGTGCGACTTGTAAGTTGTAATAGCGTGTATATTTCTGATGAAATCTCTAGAAGCTTAAATTCTTTTTCATTTTTTTTTAAAAAATATTTTCTTGAATTTAAAATTGAAAATAAAATTCTCTTCAGAAAAAGGGGGATTAGAGTACGATACCTTCCTTGTAAGAAGAGGAGAGGAACCAATGACTAAAGTCCGCTAAGATTCTGTACATGTCCGCTAAGATTTAATGAAAAAAAAAAACATTTGAGGAAAACTTATGAGGTAAGAGTAGATAAGATCGGAGATGGAAACAATAATTCAATTAAAGAACACAATTATAACAACATGAGATACGGAGACCTAATAAAAATAATCGACTAAAGTCGTGGACCAGATGATATTTTTTGCCTATTGTTATAAGCAAACCTCGTCACGGTTTGATTCTAGTAAAATCAGAAATATTTATGTGTTATATTGTTACCATTAGAAAATGGATGAATGGTGCATGTGTAAGCATCTTTATTTCTTTTCTTTTTTTTTCAAATTAATATGTTGTATCTGTTTTTTTTTTTAGCAAAATAGCCATAGCTTCTGATGAAAAAAAACAAAAGGGTAGTTATTAAGTTGATTGTTAGCAAGGGAAAAGTGTCGACGACCATTTGCTCAGATCAAGTGGTAATCAATGTCTAACTTTTATGCACAGAAAATCTTTATTGTATACATATTTCTTGTTAATTTTTTTGTTTAAAAAAAAAGAAAAAGAAAAGAAAGAAAGAAAAATTCCAGATCAATCTATGACGTTTTCTTGGTAGTTACATGACATAGGAAATCATGTCTATTATTCTTATCGATTGTTGATTAAAAAAGATAATCCATTCAAGCCTTTTAGGAAGGAAAATGTTAGAAGGATGGAGAGGGTTATGGGGAAGTGACGGGATCTTTTTTTTTTTTTAATATATAAATAAAAAAAATGATGATGTACAAATAGTTAAGGTACAAAGTATGCGTAAATAATTATTAAAAATTAATGAATACACATCATATGATATTAATTGCTCATTTTATTTTAATTATTTGTACATCATATTTTTATTTTTATTTTTATTTTTTTAAAAAAAAAAAAAAAAAAAAAGAAAAAGTTACGTGGGATGTTGCTTGTCCAGCCAAGAAATTTCCTAACTTTTCTCCCTCCCCCACACACAGTGATGCAAAATATGGTGAATACGTGATAAAAAGAAAGATATGCCCTGATTAAATTGAAGCCTCCTGGACTTAATATCACCAGAAGAACAAATCTCTCAAATACAAGATGCAATGATTTTAACTACCAAAACTATACTGAATTGTCCCAAAAGAAACATATGGAGAAGACGAGAGATCCTTCAATAGAAAGTTACAATTTTTAACAAATAGGCTTTTGTTTTGTTTTATGGTGGGGTTGTAAAAATACCAAGAAATCAATAATCCCACGTATGGTTAAATTTTTTGACTTTTTCAGCTGCACTAGCGTGCAGTTGTGGGTTTTGCATCAGAGATGCTGTGGCCGTTGCAAAAAGCACAGGGGACCTTTCGTAATAAAAGAAAGATGCCAAACCAACAAGAAAAAGGATAAGAACGTTAAGCTAAGCAATGCATAATTGTATAAACAACAAACATGTCACTTATTCTGTCACCACACGTCAATCAAATTGAAAAAAGCTGCTAACCAACCAAACTAGGCCTTGTCTTGAAAGAAAAAGAATGCAAGTTGCACGTTGCCACTTTTACAAAACGAAAAAAAAAAAAAAAAAAAGATATACGGGAACGTGCAAGAAGTCACTTATTAGGAGCCGAGGGGCTAAAAAACACAATAATAAATTTAACTTTTACCAATTCTCTATAGCTGGCCATCCACAAAGTGGAGAAAACACTATCTAGATAATAAATAACTTTGTACCGATTTTCAACGGCTGGCTATCCACAATCAGATCCCCCCCCCCCATCTTTTTTTTTTTTTTGGGCACATGGGAACATACAATAGGATCCATTTGAAAGTGGGTTTAAGTTTATGTATTGAGGGCTATTTTGAAAAAAATACCTGCTATTGGCAGGTTGTAGACTTCATATTTGGTGTTTCATCGCCAATTCTCACGTCTCTGAAAGTTTGAAGGTAGTAAAGTTGAACCTAATTGGAGCTAAATGATGAAAATTTAACTGATTTTCACATATCTCATTTCATTTACCAACAAAAAAAAAAAAAAAAAAAAAAAAATCACAGGTGTGTACGTACTGTGTGACAAAGGATATGTGTGGTCATATGCATGTGGGTCGATTGAAACATGACAAATCATTCTGGTTCGAAATAATTAAGGACTTGGCTATTGAGCCTTTGCTTTTGACCTACAACAGAAAAGAAGGCCTATAAGTTATGGGAAACCACAACTACCATATGCGATGGCTACATGATATGATATATTGTTGGTATAAACCAGTTTGTAAACATATGTCGTCCTTCTGCGTCCAATCCAAGCACTAATACATAAGCTTTTATGTCCCAGAATGAAAATGAAAAGGCTTTTGGTTTGGTTAGAGGGGCAAGAATTGTGACAAGACCAATGCTTAACTAGGCAGAAATTTCGATTCAGTTAAAAAAAAAAAAAACAATAATAATAATAATAAAGGATGACTATGTCTAGGAGAAAGTTGGGCCTCACTAGAGCATTATTAAAGTTCCCTCCTAACATTATTAAAAAGTTGACATAGACTTGTTCAAGTGCCGTTCCAAAGGGTGAATAGCTTTGCACTAACCCATCACACAATTTTTCCAATTTGGTAGGTCATGATAATGAAGGTCGCCGCCATTGACGTATTCGATACTGTCTTAGTAATTTCGCTTCACTAATAGCAAATATTTTAACAAGAACTCTCAAACCCAAAGAGGGAAAAGTTCGATGTGAAATACACTTGTGCATGAGTCAGTGGATCCTAACAGATAATAGACACCACGAGCTTTGAAAAACTAGGATATTATCTTGCTTTTTCTAATTTAAGAAATAAGTAAAATAATGTTAAAAGTAGTGATGTTTCCTATTCAAAAGTAGCTCCTATTTTTTATTTTTTTTTTTCTATATCTCTCAACTGCAAATCAACTACTCAACAATGGAGAAAACCGTTATGTAAAGCCTGAAAAACCAAGGGTAACGGTTTAGCAGCCCATTCCCTTATGTTCGTTGCCTTAAGGGTTAAGGTAACAATTTGGTTATTTGTATAACCGTTCAGGAATAGTATCCCTCAGACATAAAGTCAACTGTTTTCATATCAACAACTATTACTGGTATTTCCATCTCATTAGTACGTTACTAGTGAGTTACCGTTTGGTTTACCGGAAATAGTCATATGATCCCACTGGCAAATGAGCCAAACCTATGATACTAATAATTCTCCTGCATGGTTTCTGCCACTATAACAATGGTTTTAAAAATTAAGAAAGTTGAATTTTAAGTGTAAATTATGTAATTAAAAAATTTTAAGTTGGTAAAAAAAGAATTAAAAAATTTATAAATTGATACATAATGAGTTCATAAAATTATTATTTATTTAAAATTATTTATTTATTTTTTTAAAATAAAGTAGTTCGAGAAAAGCGAAATCAATATCTAAAAATGAGAATTTTTTTTCAAGAATATCCTTATAAACTTAGATTTTATCTTCGTTTTCTTATTTTATTCTAAACACTGGTTTAGCAGAACAGCTTCGAGAATATTTTATGTTTGTGCACCGTAGTTTTGCCCAGTTACATTATTAGATTAGAGATGTGATGTTTCATAATTTGGGATCTGTCACTACCGAAGGAAGGCATTTCAATAGAGTGTGTTCCTTTGGGCAAAAATAAATCACTAAATTGAGCATGTCCAAACACATGTATATCAATGTATCATATATGCATTATTGATGGCTTTACCATAAATGCTATGGCACATTTCATCAGGTAAAATATTCATATTTCTCGACCGACTGCTCTCGTCTCCGGCAGAAATGTCATAAACAAAATATCAGTATTCTAATTTGATGGGCCAGCTATAACTTCATTTGAAGAAGGGTCAAAAACACGAGCTTGGGACCAACACTCGGGGAAAAATCTCTATCCATTGTATGAATATTGTGATGGCTATTGACCCGAGGAGGCCCATGGGATATAAAAAATTCTTGGCAGGCCTTGCATTTCACGCCGCCATGCAACAATCGAATTTTTTATTATTATTTGAATATATATATTTTTTAATTTATAAGAGAGATGACAAGTTATCGTAAAGAAAGAGACAGAAATTCCAATAGTGAGGGTAGACCCCCCCCCCTTCATTTTTAATATATTTTACTTTGAACTAGGAAGCGACCTGGAATCGACCTAAAATTGCAACTGGACTAGCATTTGAATCGAACCATTATCCCCCCAGCCCATGAACTGTAAAAATGGAAAATAAAGACCAGATTGACCTTCAAGTTCCTCGTCCTGAGTGAGCGGCAATACCTAGGTTAGAGTCGTAGAGTCATATTTTAGAGATTAATTATCCAAATTAACCCCCCTCTCCCTAAAATATTAAGTAACCAAGTAAACGAAGAGTAAAATGGTAATTAAAATATTGGACAGAATGTAAAGGGCTAAGCTTTTTAAACTAAGCATGTGTATCAAATTCGATATTAGTTCAGAAGTTTGTGGACACACATGGCTGATTATGGCTACTTAAGAGCTACATTTGGGCCTCGATCGGACTGTCTACAGAGAAGTTTGGGTTGGAACTGAATGCTGAGCGAAATTGATGGGCCGATGGTGCTCCACATGTCATGGGCCCGATCACAATTGAATGTGAAGCAAAATTCCAACACAATTGAATGCCCCTCCTAATCAATAATTTGATATTAAAAATAAAAAATAAAAAGCAAGCATTAAAATCATAAGTAAGACGATCTGACGTGATAAATTCATAATAATTCAATATTTTTTTCATATTAATTTAAATTTAAATCTTTTTAGTACATGAGTCTTTCTTATAAAAAAAACATTAAATAATTATAGATAATTTTGGGGGTCCATATCTGAATCACATACTTTAACATTTTCAAAATTTTTTAAAAAATAATTTCCAAGCCAGCAAATCAAGCATTCAGGCACTCAGCATGGACATGTCTTAATTAATTGACCGTCGGCCATTGTGCATGCATATCGATGCAGCCCATACATCGTTTGGGCCGAAGCATGCCTTGTGAAAAAAAAAAAAATACATATGAGAATATTCAATTCAAATCAGTTATAATGTGAGCATCGTTGTGCTGATGGTCGAGTTTATTACCAGTTTAATAATAATAATAATAATAGAAAAAAAAAACCCAATACGCCAAAATTCTACATTGTGAGGTCTGAGTTGTCTTTAGGCCAGCAATTGCAGCACATATGTTTCTATCATGTTGTCGAACGTTTTCCAAATTAAGTAATGCAAATAATAATAATATTAATAACATTGAACGAAGTTGATGAGGGAAGGCCCTTGCAAAATACAATAGTTGATAAATTGAAATTTTATTATGTCTTAAAAAAAATGGACAGAGAAGGACGGAGCAGCTCTGTAAAACATTGGGATGAAGATGTACTTGTACTTGTACTTGTATGAATGGCAGACCATAGGTATATGGATTCCGTAGGATTGTGGTCAAACGATAAGTGGCATTCATAAAAGTCAACTTAATCTGAGAAGCACGGTTCTTTTTCATTTGACCCAAGAAAAACTGTAACTTACCAAAAATTCAAAAAAGTAAACCCAGATGGAAGCCTGCAATGAGATTTGCTAAAAAAAATAAAAATAAAAAAATAAAAAAAATCAAAAATCCACTCAGGTATTCGTTTTATTTATTTTTTATTTTTAAAATTCTCACCGTTATTTCCTTTAAACCCTAAACCTTATTTCCTTTAATAATAAAAAAAAACCCCCACACATAGAGTTAATGTTTTTTTAATGTCTCAAAATGTTACTTCATTAAAATTAATAATGTGATATTTTTTAAAAAAAATATATTTATAAATTTTCTCTGATTTTTCTATCTCTTCCAATCTCTCTCCAATCTCTCTCCTCTCTATCCTAGCTCTCTCATTAGCTAGGCAAGAAGATGAACAACCCCACAACCTCATTATGGCCGATCACTCGAGAACTATCGATGATTGAAACTGGGAAAGGGAATGTAGAAATGATTCGAGAGAAAAAGTCTTCATGCCAGCGAAATTAGGGACCTTTGGACATGGATTTAAGGGAGACGAAATAAATAAAATTAGGGACCCCAGACATCCCCCATCGTCCTTTTTTTTTTTTTTTTTTTTTTTTTTTTGGCCAAATGCATTGTTATCTCTTCAAATGACATTGAGACCCATTGATGGTTCTCTCACATCACCACCGAAAGTCCCAAAAGGTAGGCGAAAGGCCTCTGTTTTAATCCAAAGACAATTCGAAGTTGGCTGCAAATGATGAAAACAATTCGGACAATAATGTGCTCTCGCATGAAAAATGCAACCGCAGCTATACACAACAAAACATTTAGCGCACACACTTAGTTAAAGGCAGACCATACAAGTTGATAATTTCAAGATTAAATAATTAAAAAGAAATTATTTTTTATGGGATTATCCCAAAAATCAGGCCATAATCTACAATTTAGAAAATGTGCCCGTTTTAACTGCAAAGTCAATTCGTGTAATTTTTTAATTATTAATTAATTTTATTCATATGATTTTTGCTTCTTCTTCTTCTTCTTTTTTTTTTTTTCCCCTTTTCGAAGTTTAGAAATAAAGTAAACAGTTAAATAAATCAAAAGTTGGTAAAGAATATCTATCACGAAGCCACTATATGCAATTTTCATGTTGAATATTTAGAACTTTAATTTCATTCCAAACGACTGATCATCATGAAAAAAAAAAAAACAGAGAGAGAGAGAGAAGTTTCTGTTGTAAATGAGGTAACGCCTACACTTTGCCATCAGAATGGCCAGCTTTCCTACCTTTTGATTTTTTTTTTTCTCTTTTCTTTTCAAGTTATCTTCCTTATTAAGCGCAGGTGTCACAATGCGCTTAGTTAACGGTGATTTTATAATCAATAACGAGAGTAACTTTATTGGCCAAAATAAAACATATGCAAAGTAACGAATAAATCATTCAATATCCACACGAAGATAGTCCATCTGACGAGGAGAATGGAGAGTAAATTGGAGCACTGAAAGATTATCTAGTAATTGAAAAAAATAAAAAGAATGAAAATGAGGGTGAATTAGACCCATATAAAAAATAAACTTAGGTAATGTATTATTATTACTTTAAATAGTATATTTTTATATTATTAATATATTATGAAAATTTTGATAATATAATATACATCTGCATTTAAAATTCCTTTATTTGTATTAAAAGCTCATTAAATAATTTTTCATAAACTAGGTGGGTCAAAATAAATATATATATATATTCCATTTATTTTCACATCTACAGTGATTTAAAACAGTTGAATTAAGAAACCGAAAAAAAAACATAATTTACTAGAGATGGACCCTGGCTAGAGGGCGCCGGCTTAAAAAACAGTCCATTCGAAACGTGGGTGTATATCTTCCAAGCTCTTCTCTCTGGTATAGACATATACTTATTTTATATATATAAAATTGTGGACAGTAGCCAGCAGGAGACTAATGTGAAGAGGATAGTAGGAAATAGAGGGACTCTGTTCGTGAGTTTGTGAGTGTGTGCTTGTGGCGCATGAATTCTAAATAGTTAGAGAGAATCGCAGAGCTCAAGAAGGGTCAATTTAATTTTTTGTTTTTTTTTCCTCTGTTTTCTCGATGGTTACACACTTTTGCTTTTATCTCAAGGAAACAGAAAGAATGGTCTTCTGATTTGGTAGTTATTGATTTTTCTGAATTTTCAAGATTTTTTTTTATGTTGTCGTAATTATTTTAGATTTTTTTTTTCTTTTGGCCCTTTTTGGTTTCAGATTGTCTCCTTCTAGACAGAGAAAAAAAATTCTTTCTTTATTAGGAAAACAGAGTATTTATGTCGTCTGGGTTTGATCTGTTGACTGGAGCTCAGAAGAAGCTCTGTCTTTGCTACGCTCTGGGCTCTCTCTGGGTCACTCTCTGTCTCTTTTCACTTCTTGCAAGCAGTCTTGATTTCTTCAACAGAGCAAGGAACAGAGCTTTTGGACAGTTTCTATTGGATTGAGGTCAAAAAGGTATGTGGTTTTGGTTTCTGGTTGGCCAAGATAACACTGTTTTCCGGGATCTTCTATCATCATGAAATAAAATTTGATCGGTTTTATGGCGTTGTCATTTTGCAGGAATTGCACTTGCGTTGATTGCTTTAAGGATTCTCTGAGAAAATACTTCCTTTGCTCAGCCTTGGGTTTAGGGGTTTAAGGCGTTTTTGTATTGGGGACTGTCTTTTCTTGGTGCTCGAAGTCTTTTAAGGATCTTTGAGCTTTTGGATTTTTCTTGATACTCGAGGTTTTATCAAGATTTGGTTTCCTTCTCTGTTCTTTGTTTTTTTTTTTTTTTTTTGGTTCCTTCCTTCTTGAGGAGGGACTGAGTGGTGTTTATTCACTTTTAGTTTTTTCTCTGTAAGTTTCAATTTCACATTAACGCCAGGCCTGCAAGGGCCGATTTGGAATCAACCTACGAGTTTCAACATGGCTATGGGGCATTGCTCTGAAGGGTCCAGGAAAGTCCGGATAATATACCGTGATCCTGACGCTACAGACTCCTCTAGCGATGAAGATGAAGGGTGGTGTGTCAAACAGAAGTTTCTATTGCCTAAGCCCCTTATTAAAGAGATAAGACTAACAATTTGTCCGTGTGAACCAAGTCCCAAGACCCCATTAAAAGACAATGATAATAGAGGCAAGCTCAACAAGAGTACTAAGCCTGTTGTCGAGAAGAAGACTCGGGCACCTTCCACCATGTATAAGGGCGTGAGGCGAAGGCCGTGGGGGAAGTATTCTGCAGAGATTAGAGATCCATTTAGAAAGACTCGTTTGTGGCTTGGTACTTATACTACTCCGGAAGAGGCTGCTGCAGCTTATAGGAGCAAGAAGGATGAGTTTGAGAGAACGATGGCGTTGGAGAAGCCTAAGATTTTGCCAATTGAATCGGGATTTGTGTCCGGAGAGTCCAGCAACTTGTTTTCACATCCATCTCCATCTTCTGTGCTTGATGTCTCTACCATGACCACTCTTGGTCATGAAGTTGAAAGCTCAATCGAGGAAGAAAGCAATGCTGAGAAGATTATTGAAGACAGCAATGGGGGAATGGAGATGGGTGAGTTCAAGATGGAGAAAATGGTTTTAGATGGTTCTGCAGATGGGCTATCATTTTCTGAAATGTGGGATGTACATGGTCAAGAGTTGTTAGGTGGCGGTAATGACTGCTTACAATTTGGAGATGATTTTAAGCAGTTGTTGGATTCTCTCGACCGTGCTGAATATTTTGCTATGCCTGAAGATTTGGAGCTAGTTGATAATCTTATGGGCATGGATGGGATAAATGATCTTCCAGATGTTGAACTTGAGGCCCTTGATGAAACTTTCAATTTTGCAGATTCATGATTATTATTATTATCATTATTGTAGTTATTTATTATAGGGTTGGGATTCTCGTGCAATTGGAACGCACTTACTTTATTTATTACAGGATAGCATAAGAACTACGTTGCAATTAGAAATTACTAGCGAAAGTATATTATAAAGACTGTAGAAGGAGTGTTCTTGGGGGCATTTAGGCAGAGGTAGTTATTTATCATAAGGGCCTTTTGTTAGCTTTTCTAGCTCTTCTGTCATATAAACTTTTTTTTTTTTTTTTTTTTTTTTTGTTCAATCAGTAACTGAATATTCAGCACTACCAGACAAGTCTTTTTTAAGTACCAGTTTTGTTTCTTGGGCATCCTTTTCAATTCTTTGTTTGATTCTTGGGGAAGAGTTTGGAAGCTACTAAAGCAACTTTGTCCCTTTGATTATTATTTTCTTGTTTTTTCAAATTATTAATTTATTACTGGGTCTGCCTACGAAAATTGTACCAGATCTGACGTAACAAGAAAGCTGACTTGGGGGATATTTAATGGGGTAATTGCAATTAAGTTAGAGATGTTACAGTTTCATCTGTTATTACATTAGTTCTTGCGTAGGTACCGCAGTCATCCATGTCCAATAGTTATTTCCTAGCAGTTTGACCCTGAGATTTGAACTCTATTATAAAGAATTCACATTCACCTTGTCAATCAAACCATTCTTTCAGATCCTCGTTAGTGCTGTTAGAAGAGCTAAATTTGTCTAAAAATCTATCCTGTACTACTAGTATAGTATGCTTAAATCAGTACTGCAAAGCACTACTAGTGTTTTCTCAACAGTATTAAAAATCATTTCAAATTTTAGTTAGAGTCAATTAACTAAAACAAAAAATCAATATTGCCCCTTTGCATCATCAAAAGGCAAATCGATGAGACAAGCCCCTCGGTCTTGTACGATTGGAAGCTATTTGCTGGCAAAATTATGATCAGAAGGCGGCTGAGTAGGTTGAGCTCTCACTTGTTTTGCAAGCAATGCGTAGACTTTTGGAAGGCAGTTGTTGAACATTCTTTTCAATGCCCCCAGCACCTTTTCCTCTTAAGCATGGCCACTTCCTTGTCTAGAATTGCAACTCCCGTGACACGCACAAGTCACGTGCTGCCTCATTGCGGGACACCGCTCTCCAGTTGCTTACTACACATTTATGCATGGTCCAGGAATCAAAAGCGATCCAATTTGTGTGCCCCGGAAGCCGCCTAGCCAATAATGGTGGCGTCGTCCAGGGGGGGTTCAGAATATTTGACAAAAAAATAAAAAAAAGAGCATGTCAGCGATTTAGTAAACAAATATCTGAATTGATATATTCCAGTATATTACTGATGGTGCTTTGAATTGTAGGTTAAGTCCTTGCCATCTACTGGACTGATGACCTAAAAAAAACAAGAGAGAGGTTCACATACAATTTGATGAATATAGAAAAAAAAAAAAAAAAAAAAGCCCACATAGGTCAAGGCTATTGTTCTCTTAGTCGGCATGTTTTGAAAATTTTGACGGCTTCCGGAACCATTAGCCAGCTATAGCTTCTATGCAATTAATTTTGCTTGAATCCAACCATAAATTGGGTATGACTTCGATGCCTCTTCCAACAGTATTATTGTTTTGGTCCATTTTGCTTCAATCAGAAGGCAAATTGATCATTTGGGAATATTTTTTTTTTTCTTTTATATATATATATATATCCTTCACCATACACCTTTTCCTCTCATGCTTTCTATATCTGACTTTTCTTCCGCACTGATATTGTAAAAAATAACAAAAGGCATTAGGTGCAAGATCGTCACTGACCCTAATAATAAATGCAAGCTCTAACAAGTCAGCCTGCAGTGGGCTCCTCACCAAGCCTAGAACCAAAAAGCAAAGTCTATGGTTCTACCTCTTTGAAAGCATTGCAATAAGACTGGACCTGAGATCCAAGCCCAACAAGTTTCTCCCTTTGTGAAAGGAGCTTATGAAGAATTCTAGCAAGCTAATTACCTGATATCTGAAACCATAGCCGGGCTGCGTCACTCAGATTTTGTGTGACTCCAAGATAAAAGAGCGTAAAGTTTTATTTCCTTGCAACTCTCACGATTACAGGCAAACCTTCTATTCATAATTGCACAACTTTAAAATCTTCACTTCTGTTTATCGAACATCACAAAGCCGTTTTGCAGGATGCTTGGGACCCCAAGGCTAAGTTAGCCGTCACCAGACGATACAGATGCCTCAATAATCAACATCTCTTTAGGCATTGTGCCACGCCTAACAAGTTATTTGAGGAGATGCTTATTCTCCTCGGTGCATGGAAATTTATTTATCTGCAAAATTCCAACAGAATTGGCAAATCTTAGGCACAACAGGATAAAAAAAAAAGAATAGTTGATTTTACAGGAACTCTGAAATATGCACTGGATAGCTTTAATTGATGTCGGAGGCCAGTGACTCCTTCACTGCCAGTAGCAAGCCTTATTTCCTCCTCAATCCGTCTACGTATATCAACAATCTTGGAACAAACGCACAAACATTGCATTAAAAAAATTGCATGAGCTTAATCTGACACCATAGAAGATCATTCAGGAGCCAGAGAAGCCTTTCAAATTCTATCTTTCAAGTACCTGTGTTTGTATGGACTTCGAAAAAAGTGTGTTTTCTATTGAGCTATATACTGTTTTTATATTGATATTTGCGGGAAAATCCTCTTTCTTTTCCATTAACACCATGCCGATCCTAGCAGTTGACCCACAATTCCAATGGACTTGACTGTTCGGCAAGCAATGATGGCAAAACACAATAAAAGAAATTAACATTATCTCAGTGAAAATGCTATAAAAATGCCATAAACACCCAAAATCAAAGATTTTGTAACCTGGCCAAGTTCTTATTTTGGGATCTAAAGTCTCTTTGCTGTGGTGGATGTTCAAGCTGTCCAGAACTATTTCTGCGGTCATGTAATAATAGGATGTCCAACTGCCAACACGAAGGGAACAAAAATTGTATTACAACTAGAAACTAACTAGAGAGGTCCTAGGGAACGAAATAAGAAGAAGAAAAAAACCCCAGAAAAAAAAAAAAAGAATCTTCGACCCTGACACATCGTCCAATTACCAAAACCCACCTTGGATGAAGCCAGAAACTGATAAATGGCACTCTACCGATGAAAGGGTAAAAAATCACAGCGTACCTAATCTAAACCTTTAAACTAATAATAATATTCGTGAGACTGTGCGACCTCACCTGTGGAAAGCTATTATAATCACCGCCAATTAATACACAGATGCCTATCCATAGTGGACAGATTACAATGATCCCCATTACACGTTTTTCAGATGTGAATTACAACAGCAGACTTTAGAGAGATCATATTGATCAAAGAATAAAAAATAAATAAATTCAAGACAAAATTCTATAGTTGCCATGTTTCTTCTACATATACGCATATACATCCATGTTTCCTCTATATGTACGTACCTACATACATACATCAAGAAAACAAAGCTTAAACACTAATTTCCTTGTTAGGACAACAAAAGCAACACAACGAACTTCAATTCCATAGGAACATAGCACCCATTTAAAAAAAACAAATTTAAAAAATATTTTGAAGTTATAATGACATTTATTTATTCTGTAAATGTCTATAGTTTGAAAATTTAGTCATAAATTAACTGAAATTTGGGTTTTCTTTAATAAAAAATATAACTTCAAAATATTTTTTTATTTTTAATTTTTTTTTGCTTGAGATAATTAAATGTGACACTATAGCAATAAAATGTGTAATAAAAAAAGGTGCAACCAAAAAACGAAAAGGAAAGAAAAGAAAGTGTAACCAAGTTTTTTTTTTTTGAGTATTTTTATAAATTTTTGTATATTTTACCTAATTTATTACATATTTAATTTTTTTAGTAAAAAACTTAAAATTTTCAATAAATGGAGTCCACATTTTGGATGGAGTTCAGCCAATTTCTTGTGCCATCTGTTGGAGCCTTTTTTTTTTAACTAAAAATAAATAAATATGTTTAAAAAAAATTAAACTTTTTAAAAAATTTACCTGCATTGCATTAAAAAAAAATGATTTTCCGACTATATTGTCTGTATTTTTACAAAAACAAAAATGTAACATAATTGTATTGTATTTTAAAAATGGTACCGTATCAAAAAAATGCACTCCATTTCTCTATATGGAAATACATGGCACTGTAGTTAGATCGAGAAGCTGCTTGGAGCTCTTACCATTTATTGGTCATTGGCCTTCAACGGAGAAGGTTAGTTAGCCACCATCCACCAACATACATATCCTACCTTCAAAACAACTATTACCATCACATAAACGAAACACATAACTAACAACTAGACCCCATATATTAGTTGAGTTAAAATGCTGAGAGGATATAAGCAGTTTCACAATTATTGCTTTGTTTCCAAAAGCCCCAGAGAAAAAAAGAAAAAAGAAAAAGAGAGAGAGAGAGAGAGAGAATGAAACAGCAGCTGCAACTGCTTCTCTGTCTAGTGCTCTCCTCAAGACTATCACTCTTCAATTTTCCCTGTACATCACATGCAAAATCAGTGATTGAACCTTGTAGCTCTTCAGACTCCTGTACTTCTCTTCTGTCTTATATCCTACCTTATGATTCAAAGCTCTCGGAAATAGCATACCGCTTCCAAGCTAACATTTCTGACATTTTAGCTGCAAACTATGTAAATCCAGCAACACAAACTCCAAGTGATCGAATTTTCCATGCCAGATCACGTGTCAAAATACCCATTTCGTGTTCTTGTGTGGATGGTATACGGCGGTCCATATCAACGACTCATGCCGTCGGGGCGGCAGACACGTTGGATTCTATTTCAGAGGCTTATGGTGGACTTGTTAGTGCTGAACAAATTAAGAGCATTAATGGGATTAATACCAAGAATCCATTAATGAATGGCCAGAAGTTAGTGATACCATTGCCTTGTACATGTTTTAGAAATACTAACAATGGTGTCCCGGCGGTTTACATGTCCTATGTGGTGCAGAGTGGGGAGAGCTTGGGAAGCATAGCCATGCAGTTCAGCACTACTATTGAGGACTTAGAGGCTGTTAATGGACTTGGCGAGCCTGCAGTTGATCCTGGTGACATACTGGCTCTTCCAATTTCAGGTTAGTTGAAGTTTTCAACGAATGGAAGAGAGTCTTGTGATTGGTAGGTGCATAATATTATTAACTTTCTTTTTTTTTTTTCTTGAGGAAATTTGGAAATAACCTGGATTTTTTGTTTTGGAAACCCAACTTACATATGCCTCAGACTAGCGGAAATTCATATCAGGAAGGAAAAAAAGATAGAATGTAAGAGATTATGGGGGCAATTCTATATTTTTTGCGCAGCCTGAAAGTTTCAATTATTGCAAGAGTGCAAAACTTCAGTTTGTACTTTCACTAGTCTATTACCATAAGGGTTCAGGTTCTGTACAATGGTCATTCAATCCAACGTCAGCCCGGGTCTCGTTTGTACTGTAACCTGTGTGTACATAATCATTTTCTTGGTTGCCTAAACTCACGAGCTCCAATGTTGGTTTGAGTGCAGATCTTATCTCTGAAAGTTTCTCTAGATAAAATAGCTAACAAAGACAGTTAATTATAAGCCAATAATTGTCCCTTCTTACCCCCACAACAATTAAAAAGAGGAGGTCCACCATGAATGTCCTTTTTCCAGTGTGGTTAAGTGTTACACATTTGGAATGACAACAAGGGGCATCACTTGCCTAGAAATTACTTTTCTCACCAATCTACGGTTGACCTTTCACTCTATTCTGTGCCATACACTTTTGGTCGAGGGAGTCTAGCCAAATTGAACACTTGTAAATAAAAGTCTCTTGAGCTTGCACTGGTGACTTGGTTGCTTAGTCCTGGTCTGGTAAATTCCTGCCAAATTGTGTCGCAACCAATCAATGTCTGGGACCCAGAATTGAAACCATAAAATGCAGGATGGTACCCTTGGCATGCGAGTTTTCTTATCCTTCCAAAATTAAGTATAAGTAGGCTACTATTGTTTGGAACCTCTACCCATTTTAAATTCCGGAAAAATGGTAGCCATGCACAACCCCTTTTTCTGCCGATTTTAATGTTTCAAATGTTTGCCTTGGTTATCCCAAAGTCTCTCTTAGTATTAACCTTTGGTCATCATATTCTTGCTTATAATTAATCAGGGTCTTTCATTTTCAAGTAATCCGAATGTAGTTACATTTGTGCCATATGACAAAATGTTGGTCGATTGTCTTGGAGGATGCACTTATAATCCTTCAGATAATTAGCAATCGGTTTCGTTAATATAATTTTCCATATACGGCTTTGTTTCGCAGCATGTTCATCGGCAAATCTCAACTGGTACAATGAGAGTCTGGTAGTTCCAAATGGTTCCTACGCTCTAACTGCCAACAACTGCATCAAATGCGCTTGCGGACCAGGCAATCTCAGGTAAGCCATAAGGTTTACACCTTCTATATATATATATATTATATGACTAATTTTAATATTTTCTCAATTAACAATGTTTAATGGTACTACGTTTGCTTAATTGTCGTCACAGCTTGTTGTGTTCACCGTCTGGCATCCTGGGTCCATGCTCTCATTTACAATGCAAAGGATCCGATCTTTTCATTGGAGGCTCACGTGTTGAGCATACAGCAATTGGGTGTAATATAAGCTCTTGCGTCTATCGTGGGCATTATGGTCTCAAAATTTTCAGCAGGTAAGCAATGTACATTGGCCTTTCGTCGTAATTAATTCAAAAAAAAAAAAAAAAAGTGAAAAGAAGGTTATTTTTAAATTAAGCTTTGTTTATTTTTAGAATTAAAACTCAAAATTTGCAGAAGTTGGAGGGAGTAGGAGTTTTAACCCTCCCTTGTCTCTCCCAATAAATTTTATTTTTTTTTTGGTTTTTTTTTTTCTCATTCTTACGACCAATCAGACTAAAATTAGTTATTATCAAATATAACTAGAATTTACACAGATAAAATTTTGGGTATGATGGGTTTGACATTTTGTTTCTTCTACTTATTGCAGTTTGGTGAATTACTCTCACGTCCAGTGCCCAGGTACCAATTAATTGCTTTCCATTATTGCACCACTTAATCTCAATTCATTGTCTATATCTCCATACAGCTGGATTAGATAACCTTCGCAAGGTAATAAAATTTTGTGCAGGTAACGGAACTTATTGTGGAATGTCCCCAACACCAACGGTGTCTCCATCAGCGAATCCTCCTGTTCCATGGATAGTATTTCCTCCATCGCCATCGCCATCCAAGGGGATTGATGGCTCTATTTATCCTACGAATACACAAAACTCAAACATTTCTGTCGATGTAAAATTGTTTGGACAAGCTTTTTGGTGCTTCTTATCGTTTTCAGGAGTTATCATCATCATTATCTTGTGATCAAAGCAGTTAGCATCGTTCATTTATTTATACATTTGCCATTTTCTTTTCTCTCCACTAATCAATTGGGGAGGACACATTCCGACGTGGGGCGGGGGCGCTCTTTAGAAATCATTTGGTTAGTGCTATCATTATACAATTTTAATTATTATTATTATTATTATTATTATTATTATTATTTGGTTATTTATCCACTTCTTTTGTTTGCCCTATTATTAGAAATTTCCGAATTTGCCACCTCATAGTACAGTTATGATATCAGAAACAAGCGTGGCACTCTATTTGTTATAAAAGCAAGTTTTATTTGGATGTACTAGTAGATTTATTCATAAAAGTATCGATCTAAAATATTAATTTTAGATTTTAAAGTTGAATAATTTTATGTAAATAATATTGTGAATAATATAATAATAAAAAAAAATTAAGTTATGTTTGAAATTATAGTTTTCAATAATATAATAATGTATAAAATTAATTTTTACTAATTATGTCACATTATGATTAAATACTCAATAAAAATATTATTCAAAAATATTCTATTATTATTAATTAAAAATATTCTAATATATACTTCAAACATATTGATAACATCTCAAAATACTTGTGTCTAATTTCTTTTTTTCATAAAATAAAAAAATAAAGATAGTATCTCACTGTGTCATATTTTTTTTTAATATTAAATATCTTAATAAAAAAATAAATTTATGATTTTTAACATAATGAATTCGACTACAAATTCTTAATGAATAGAGTGGACATTCTTTGCCGAGGTTTTAGTTTTCACAAAACCCAAAAGCCAACGAGAATTTCAAAATCAAACCTGTGTGTTTGTATTTTAGCATCTTCCAAATGTTACCACTCGGGGTGGCGAAATTACAAACCTTCTGGACTGAGAGGCATTTCTAAGGCTCTACGATTGCAGCCCGAGATACTTGCAATCAGGAATTTGTCCTAAAAAAACAAAAAAAAAAAAAAAACAAAAAGAAGAAGAAGGAGGTCTAGTATGGAAAGCTGATTGGCGTGCTCTCAGCACCTTGTGATTAAAGTGAATCCACAGTAATTTCCAAAAATGGAAATAAGATGCTAAATCTTATTTATATTAAATTCCATCGTAAAATAAATACCAAATAAGTTTTAAGAAACTATACAAATTTCTTGTCCCAGGCTCAAGCTACATACCTGTTGTCGGAGACACCAACTTTAACTACTGGGGGACTTCGGCCAGTGCTGGAGCAACAACCTAGGACAGACTGCATATTTTAAATCTACATTAGAGTTTTTGGCTGCCGTGAAGCGGTAATTTTTATTTTTGGTAGAATTCTTAGTGGAATATGGATGCTAAGATGAATATAAGCTTGATGTGCGATATTCCTAACACATACCAAAAATGTTCGCTACGCAAAGATACTATCTTTTTTTTACCCCAAAACTAACGTTGTTTGGATACACTGCATAATCAGCTCAAGTCTCTGGCATCACTTGCTACACGGAGTTGTGAGACACCAATTGTTGAGTGCTTTTCAATTATGCCAAAAGCTTAAGTTACTTGTGGAGTCCAACCAAAAAAAATAATATATATATATATATATATATGTATGTATAAAGGGACAAATGAGTAGTCATTAATTGTATTTTTTCCCAACATGCATGACAAACCCAAATTATATTTCAACTGTGACTTGATGGCCGACACATCTGGCTTCCTCCATAACAGGCAGGATGCATGCTCGTGCGACCTCCTGTTACCAGTTTGGAATTGACACGTATTTTGTATCAAGACCATTCCGTAAATATCAAGATGGTAGCCATTTTGACATTTTATGAATAATATCAAGCTGATTGGGTGTTTAGAGGCAATCCCTGTACTGTGTGAAGGTATATATATGAAACCAATTAATGGAGGGATCAACTTGTGTGATCCTTCTCATCCTCCCTCCTGTCTCTTATACACATCTAGATGTGTATAAGAGACAGTCCCTGTACTGTGTGAAGGTATATATATGAAACCAATTAGTGGAGGGATCAACTTGTGTGATCCTTCTCATCCTCCCTCGTCCTATGGAAAACGAGAGAGAGAGAGAGAGAGAGAGAGAGAGCATTGCACGTTAGGCCACGGAGGTTACTAATTAAGGAGCTCCTTTCAATCCAATTCCGAGGGTTGAGAAGCGGCAAGGGTTGCCATCTCGTGCATTTAGGCAATACTTAGCATTTTGGAGAGTTCCAGTTGTTAGCATGCAATGAAAAAGAATGCTAAGTTTGGCCAAGTGCATGGTGTGGGAGCAACTCCTTCCGCTTGCTTTGCCCACCCATTGGACTGAAGGGAGCTCCCGGCTTAACCAAATATTTGACAGGAAAGAAAAACGGATTTTAGTTTGTGTTTTTTTTTTGAATGAGTATTACTAGAATTAGCCATTTACTATTACAGCAAAGGGTTAAGCTAGTTCTATAAAGGACAGATGCAACTTTGTTTCTTCCAACTGCATAGCAATCTAATCACCAACGACTGACTCTTATACACAGCAATCCAGGACACATTAGCCGATTGTAGCTTCACCCACCTGGCTTCCACTACGGTAGACTACTGGATTTTACCCATGCTAGTCCCCGCCCATCACTTCTTGGTTTCAATTTAAAAATGACGCCACTACCTTTTGTTTTTCACTTTTTAGCTTTAATGTGCGCTCGTGAGAAATGTCTTTGTGATTGTCTTCTAGCCAGGTCCCTTTTATTATTTTGGTAACGAGTAACATCAATTTTTTCTTGTAGACTCTAACCCATAAAGCACGGATCGCTTCAATCGCAGGGCCGAATTCAGGTAGACTCTCTATGCTTCTGCGTTTAAACTAGTTCATGGTTTATCTTCGCATTTCGCTTTTGGGTTTCTGCTTTTGACAGGAACTTTTCACCACCAAGAAACCATTAGAAGAAGATGTATTTATTTTAGCAAACGCCACTAAACAATCAAAGAGATGGCAACTACAACTTACCAGCCGAACTTCGGGACCTTTGTAATAATACAAGTCTCGATGGAGTCCACCGCCAGTGCACTTCCAACCTTATTGGTGGACTGGAGGTTTGGTTCGCGTCTCCTTTCATGGATCCAAAAGACACCAAAAGAATATACATAAATCTGGGAAGTGTTCATCATGCTGCTTGTTTCTAGTCGAAGAACCTTGTTATGGCAGGATGGTAATTGTCCAGATGTAGCAATAAGGTCCAAAAATGGGAATAACAGAAGAAAGCTCCTTGGACCGTGTTAACAATCTCAGAAAACTCAGAATTGTTCACATCCTAGCTATCTAGCTGACCAGGTATTTGTAGAAACTGTTTTAAACTCCAAGCTGTTTGTTCATGTGAAATTCTGTTTCTTCAAACTACACAGAAATCTAAGCACCATGGGCTGACTCATATTATATGCATAGCAATTGAAGAGATATGAACCTACCGTAACTTTCACATATTTAGTTCTATGGAAACTGTCAGATAGATCTTAGCCCTACCTAATACTTAGTGGTTTGAATTGAGAAATAGAAGCCAGCTAATTAGTTTTCTGATTATCTTCTCTCTGTGTGTGTGCAAACAAATTCATAGGCAGTCCCGGAATTAAACAAATGCAAGGAGACCAAACAGGACACTCATTTCATTATCTGAATTATTTTCTTCCACAGTTCTGTGACAATATTTGGAGAAAAAGGCCAGTCGGAACCTGGCCTCTGCACTTAACATCAAGAAATGTGAAAAAAAAATTAAATTATATTCCAATCACAATAAAGCAAAACACTGGCTGGCAACATGGCATTAAACTAAAAGGGCAAACCCCAACTTCCGCCCATTTATATAGCACGACCCTGCTGCTAGCTCTAGTCGCCTGCAAAAAATGAGGACTTATTTTCTCTGTTTCTCTCTTTATGCACATCCATCCAGAGACATGAACGAAAGACAGTTGATATACCTTTTGCCAACGTATTCCAAATCCAAGTAATTCACATGAGATAAATAAAAAGAGCCACCCAGCTATTATGTGATTCAATGTCACATGGCTGCAACAATCTCATAAATGCATAATGACAGTAAAAACAACAAGAAAGTGGCCCTAACAAACATACATTCAAAACTTATAATATAATCAATTCCAGAAAGTAAAGTATCAGGAGGAATTTATTTCCAGTCGTAGAAAGGTGAAGAATGTGATGCCATAATGCTATTGTGACAGTCAAACCTGCTAACAGAATCCAAGATCTTATAACCCTTGCTTCCATACACCAAGTAAGTTACTGAACTCCAAAGTCCATAGGATGCCACACAATTAAGGGAAGAGACATTTATGCACCTATTTTAATGCCTAATCCAGCTCATCTACCATGGTACCACTTTTTTACTTTTTGAGAGAGGGGGATGTTCTTTTCTTTTTTAACTATGGTACAACCCTTGAACAAAATAAATATTGCAGGAGCAATTCTTCTCCTAATTCCTACCATTAAAAGTTACTTGTAATGACTCTTTATTTTTTCTGCAGGCTATAACTGCTTTCATATCACAAACATGGAATCACGGTTAAGTACTAATAGTAGATTGCATCATTGTAAGGTACTAAACATCTAAATTTTCCAAATAGTAAGACATGGGAACTGCAGTTTGTGGCTCTAACATTTATGAGATACTGTGAACTGCTGCACTTTAGAGAAATTGGCCGCCGGGGGGGGGGAATTGAATAGCTAGTTTAATCAACCAATACATCATGTCCATTTATTGTCACAGTGAAAGCTGCATTTAGCCCAATATTTTCTACCATTCAAGCCATATTATGTTAAAAGCATCCTTTAGTCCACTTTGGGAAAGAGTGGCTGTCACATGTTAAAAGCATCCTTTGGTGTCTCCGGATTTAAAATCCTCAACCATACAAATTTGTATTTTCTGCAGCTGAGGGAAGTTCAAATTAGATACACAATGATTAAATTTGAAGAAAGATCCGAGATTGTTCAGGAATAAGAAAAAAAAAAGGGTCAATTTTGACATGGTAATGGCAAGGGAGGTAAACCTATTGATCAGAGCAAATTGATATGTAACCCTGTTTCTCATCCATTATTGTTACAAAGTTGAGCAATAAACTGCATCTAAAACAAAATGTACCGTTATAGCTCCTCACTATGCAATCACAATCATGCATCTCATATTGAACAATTGGTCAAGGAACAAACTTTTGAATGCACTGGCAGAAAATTTACTTGGACAAACCCATCCTAAGAGTGCATCCAAAGTGCAAACCCATTGAATTTTTTTTTAATAAGATAGAGATTTCACAAAATTAGCATCAGCAAAAGCAATCAAAAAGATCGACCAGTAGACCAGAACTTCAATCGTCGTCAAAGGTCTATGAAAAAGAGACTATCCCTTCCCATCAAATAATCTTGAATTTCTTTCTGCCAAACTGTCCTCATAACATCAAGCATAATCAGTTCAAGACCTTCAGTCCTTCCTCTGCAAGATGAAGCATCGTTCCACACCCACAGTTCTGAAGTGGATGGAAGAGCCATTTTCCATGTTCCACTTATATTTCCTTCCTTCATCTTAACTACTACAGTTCCAAATTGTAATCTCTTTGACTTCATTTGCACAATCCAGAGCATTAGATGTTTAAAGCCGAAATCTACTTCCAGTTCAAATAAATCTAACTACGATTCTCATAAAGAAAAAAATCAACCTCTCATCAAGAGTTCATGAAGATCAAACAATTAGCATTCATTTCTAACTGACTCCTCATGCTTTATGCCAGTCTTCCCTCATGAAAAAACCAACTAATTGCTCAATTGCTGAAAAAAACATAAAAATCCCTTCCACCAATAAGGTCAAATCCTCTAATTGCCCTGCTTCTACTCTTCAAATGCTGTAACTACCAGAATTTCTCAAGCAACTTCAAATATTTTAAAAGACCTTAATGGTCTCATTATACGTCATACATTCCACACAAGATTTTCCAATCATCAATATTTCCCAAAATTAGATCAAATAAGTTCATATTTCTCCCTATTTGAGACCCTAGGCATCCAGTGCAAACAAGATATAAACGTAGGAGACCAGGAGAAATAAAATAAGATCCAGAAATGTCCTACTTTATAGCAAAGCCAAATAGAATAAATGTAATATTACCTCAAATAAAGCAAGCAGTCAGAGACGAATGATTCGTTCACTCAGACTCAGCCGCCTCCACCTTCGGACCTAGCTCAGAAAATCAGTAAATATATATATCTATATACAACCAAAAAAAACGAAAATATCAAAACTCAGTGACGTTCCGAAAAAAGCTGCTCGAATTTTCTCAGCATCCAAACAACACACATGGAGAGAGAGAGGGAGAGAGAGAGAGAGAGAAGGACCATGGAGGGAGGGAGGACGGTGGTCCTTGCCCCAGCCGATGCCGCGAGTGGACTCGAGGTACTGGTGTACGAGGTGGCGGCACTTCTGGAGGTGGTTGACTCCTTCGACGCGGTAGCACCACTTGAGCCTCTCCCTCAGGATCTTGGCCTTCTCTATGTCGATCCACTTCTCCCTCACCAAGTGCTCCCTCATCTCCAGCATTGCCACCGGGTCTTTATACGGATTCTCCGGATCGAAGTCGTCCGGCGGCGTCTCATCGAACTCCAATACTCCCTTCTTCCTCCCCATTTCGCTTTCCAAACGCCGGCAAATCCTGCGTTCGTTTGCTTTGTTGCGTTTCCGTCCCCCCTTTAATGCTAAAACGGCTCCTGAGCTGAACACTACATATTTGGGCCTTATTGGATTGGGCTAACTTCATTTTTGGGTTCTATTGATTGGGCCCGACACGCATGGAAATGCGCGAAATTGTGAGAATGTCGTTTTCATGACCTTGTTCTGCGTTTCTGTTCCTCCTAATTTATTGTAGTCCTAATATTAAGGAAATGAAGGGTAAAATTCATGGAAATCAATTAAAAAAATGTTGACACAGTCTCGATGGGTACATTGCGCTTAACACCACAACACACATCTAAGGAAACCCACAAATTCATGATAAAAAATTGTTGTGGAATACAAGAAATAAACACAATTGGAGACACTATAATAAATATAAAATCATAATAGTTAATTATAAATTTTAAATATTTTTTTATAAATAATAACGAATAATTGTAATTGAATAAAATGAATATGTGTCCAAACTATGTCTATTTCTCCTGCCCCCCTAATAAAAATTCTTAGTAATATCTCAACGAATGAGTTTACAAGGTATAAATATGCTAGCATCTTTTATAGGCACAGTCCCTTATTAAATTAAGTTCATAATTAGCTCTTTTTGATAAGTGACATAATATGGTAGATTTTAATTTATTTGTAAATGTTATATAATATAGTATAATATAATGAATTTAGATTTATTTTTACCAAATTTACTCAATCAATAAAAAATATATATAAATTTACGAAATATCCTATACATATATATACTAATTTATTAACTTTCCCATGTAGAGGAGGATTTTCTGCGTAAAATAGTCACCATGATAACAAGGCTTCTTTGATTTGAATGAAAGAATATATTTGGTGGTTCTTTTTTTATTTGTTGTATCTAGAATTCAGTAGGTGCAAAGGCAAATTCCTCTTTTTCTTTTAAATCAGTAAAGAAAGGTAATGGCAAGTATTTGAAAAGCTTGGAAGCTGGGGCATTATCGGAGTACAATGGAGGGACACACCTTTCTTTTCTCTACCAATCTCCATTTTAGTAAGTTGAACCCCTAAACCTCATATTCCGATATGCATCTACTGAGGGCCTGTGTGTGTGTGTGGAGGGGGGGGGGGAGGGAGGGGATGGAAGGGGAAAAATTGTTAGCGGGCAGGTTTGTAAGTACGTCCATAATTGACTAAGTAAAAGATGCCATTGTTGGCACCAGTGGGCCACTTTGAAACTCAAAGAGTTCAAGTTCAGATCTTGTGGATTTCTATCTCTCCTCGTATCAGAATTTTCGCATCTACTCAACATTTAAAATGAATTTCTTGCGGTAACATAAAGAACTGACAAGTTGCACCAAGAAAGAAAGGTACTAGCTGCTTGGCCAAAAAACAAAAGAAAAAAGAAAAATAGAGAGCAAAATATTTATATAACATTCCACTTATTTACTTATGCATTTATTATTATTATTTGCAAAAAAAAAAAAAAAGAAGGAAGATATATCACTGTGTTAACTTAAGATATCTACAGGATTTTTTTAATTTTTTTTTAAGAAAGAGGAGAGGGTACTGTGCATATTGCAAAAAGCTAATTAACCAACCAAAGCGCGCACTTTTTCTAGGAATTTGCTTTGCTTTGCTGTATCTAAGTTGGTGTTTGGGGCCTCAATTTGGAGCAACAAGGAAGAAAATATGCCATGTCCAGATGAAACTCTTGTTTGGTTTTTCTACTTTCTCTCAGGCGCCTTCCTGCTACTCCTTCTCTCCCTCTACTTCTCCTCCATCCTGTTTCTTAAGCTCATCAACTTTGTTGGTAGCTACCCAATAATCCAAAGGTCTAATCTCTCTCTCAATATCTGTTCTTTTTTTTTTTTCTTGGTTAATTTTACATGAACTGTTTTCACGATGTTTTTATATTTTTTTATTTATTGGGTGTAGAAATCAATATGGATATGAGTACGGTTTGTTCTCTGATGAAGAAGAAGACGAAGAAGATAATGAAGCTTACACCTACGTTGATTGTACGGAAAAGGGTCATGATTATCAACTTCTGGCCGACATGATCCAGGATGGTGATACACTCGTGTATAATTTCCCAAACAATAGCACTCACAGGAATCAAAACCATGTTGAAGTTTTTGTGGACTCATGTGAGCCAGTGCTTGGAAGCAAAGATGATGGCAATTTTGCCATTGATGATGTTGAACAGCTTTCTGTTCTCGCTTCAGCAGGTTCAGAATCTGAACAAAATGATGCAGGTATGGTTACAGAAGAGATGCCAACAACAGATGTCGATTCAGTTCATGATTCTCTCACAAATCATGGTGGACCTGCCTCAACGGTCACCATAAACCTAGACAAAAGTGGTTTGGCGGACCGTGATGAGAACACTGGAGGTACTTACTTGACTTCCATCATAATAAGCCTGCCTTAAGCTTGTTACATTAATAGTCCAACGTTTGTTCTTACGCAGTAATTTTTATGTTTGTCCTGATATTGTTTATGTTGTTTTTTGGCAGACGGCTGGACTAATCCTGCAGAGGCAGAAAAGAAGGACATGAAAATTTCTGGGGATGAAAACTTTTTTATTATTGTTCCAAACCGGTTGGAGTCCAGAAAGCTTCAAAGTCAAGTGAAGGATGATGAAGAAATATTTGGCGATTCATGCACTGTGGGCTCTACATCTAAGAGCTCCTCTGAGTGGAGAAGCTCAATTAAGGATTCTGCTACAGAAGACCCTTTTTCTTCTTCGTCGCGAAGGAGTTGCCCCAAATGGGAATCCTACACAGTGTTTCAAAAGTACGATGAAGAAATGATGTTTCTTAACAGAATTAGTGCTCAAAAGCTTCATGAAACAGGTGCTTTACTTATCTAGCTACATGTATGCTTCAACCGGTTTCTTGATTTCCCCGCATTTCTGCCTTTTTTTTTTGGGGGGGGGTCATTAATTTGCAGGAATTCGTGCTTACAGAGTCACTTAAGTCCATCAAAGTTTGTCCAAGATCAATATCGGACAGAATTGTCCATAAGTTTACCACTGCAGGCAAGAAGCCATTAGATATCCATCACAACCCATATCACGAACTGGAAGCCGCCTATGTTGCTCAGATTTGCTTGACATGGGAAGCTCTCAATTGGAACTACAGGAATTTTCAACTTAAAAGAGCTTCGCGACGCGATTTTGATCCTGGTTGTCCTGCACACGTTGCACAGCAGTTTCAGCAGTTTCAAGTCCTTCTGCAGCGGTACATAGAAAACGAGCCTTATGAGCAAGGCAGGCGGCCTGAGGTCTATGCCAGAATGAGGCTATTGGCACCCAAATTACTTCTAGTGCCTGAATATCGAGGTACCTTGTTTTATCTAATTTTCTCCAGATAGTCTGAGTTGGTTACTTTTTTAATCAATTCAGCAACTCGGTCAACAGAACAAGGGAAAGTAATTGGGCTTTATTAGATTAATGTTTTAATTGGATACTTAACTATCAAGTATCTCACCCTATCATTGCTAATTGCTCTATTTTATTTCCATTTATTGACAAAGATTCCGAGGAGGATCAGAAGGATGAAAGTTTTGGCTCAAGGATATCATCTGCTACATTTCTCACGATGATGGAAGATGGAATTAAAACATTCATGAATTTCCTCAAGGCTGAAAAGGAGAAACCTTGCCAGATCCTGAGAGATTTCTTCCGAAGAAACAAAAGGGGTTCAGTTGATCCTACTCTTCTAAGTCTGACGAAGAAAGTTAACAACAAAGTATACGCAGACCTTCTCTTTCACTTTCATTAATTTAGATTATTAACCACATTTATGACATAGAACATTTGGTATATTTAACCTTTGTGGATTCCTCTGCATTGTGTTTTCGTGTATGCAGAAGAAAATGAAGCTTAAAGATCTCCGCCGTGCTCGCAAATGCATAAGGAAAAGGAAATTGAAGGTGGAGGAAGAGATGGAGATATTAATGGGACTAATAGATCTAAAAGTTGTCTCCAGGGTGCTAAGGATGACTGATTTAAGTGAAGAACAAATGCATTGGTGTGAAGAGAAGATGAGCAAAGTTAAAGTACTAGATCGGAAACTCCAGAGAGACTCATCAGTACTCTTTTTCCCAGCACATTGACCCACACCAATACTGCAGATGAATGTGGATAAAAATGCACAAAACTTGAATATCCAAGGCACCCTCTTGCAGGCAGTGTGGAGTGGGGCCTACAAAATCAAAGTGAAGACATGTGGGTGACATGGAACTTGGAGATATGGAATCCATGAAAGAAGAGTAAAGGTAGTTTGGGCATGGAAGTGATGAACATCGAAAGTGAAAGACCGGAGACAAAGCAAGGAACATCAAGACAGAGACATGTATAACTTTAGTTTAACTTTAGCTTTTTAATTACGGTGGGCTTATCTATAAGGGCTTTGAGCTGAATCAAAAGACGACGAGGAGCCAAAGCTGGTACACATGCAGTGGAATAAAAAGGCAGTTAGCGCATTGACACACTCAAAAGGACCATTTGCAACATCAGCCACATGGATTGTGAGTTGGAAAAGAAGTAATTTGGAAAAATAAGTACATCAACCATGAATGTTTGCTAATCTTGTAGTCAGCTTTTATTGAATGTGGATCGACTTAACGAATTTTGACTTTATAATTATTTAATATATTGGTCTCTTATCTCAGATATGGCAAATTTTTCTGTATTTTTGTACAGTCAATATACATAAAAACTTATTTGGTGAACTTGGTATAAAAATTTGAAAATGGGTTTGATCCACCAACATACCATTGACATCGAGTAATTTAATTTTTGTGAAGGCAATGAAATTAATAAAAATATTCAACACAGATTCATTAGCATCATGAAGAGGTGAACCCGGACTTGAATCGGCCCAGGAAAAATGGGACACAGTTCTGGTTTGAATTGTAACTGCAGGGCCCAGTCCTGTCTTAGGGCTCCAAGTCGCAACTAGATCAACATTTGAACCGAAAAAAAAACTTGGAATTCAAATGTAACGTACTCCTTCCTGCCTCTTGAGTAGAAAGGCCCAAGAAGGAGAGGAGGGAGAAAGGGAGGGAGAGAGAGAGAGAGAGAGAGAGAGAGAGAGAGAGAGAGAGATGTGGAAGAAATTTGAGGGAATTCTTTTAAGCAAAACTCGGCCGGTTCAAACCTGGACGGATGCCCCACTTTTGAATTCAAGCAAACCGAATAAACGATAGGCCCCCAGAAGTAGACCTAAAGAACCACAGTAATGGGTCAATCTTCCTTTTGGGGTTCTTTAGGTCTACTTCTTGGTATAAGCCTTTGTCCCCCATAACTCTGAGAAGTCCACAAACAAACACAAACTTCTTGTGACTTTTTTTTTTTTGGGGTATTTTTTGAAGGACCAAGCATTGAATTTTAATTTAAAATGACGAATTAAGGTAACTTTATCGGTATAAATTGTGGCTAATGATAACTACTTGTGACTCTAATATGCATAGAAGAACAAAAAGTTTAAAAGCTAGTGATTATAATTGTTGTGTATGGTAAATAGCGTCATAGGTCAATTTTCCAGCCAACATTTCTTTGTCTGCATGCTTGAAACGCTCTAAATCTTTAGCAAATAGGCCAACTTTGTTGTATCATACCCACAAAAATATTTGGTATCTTCTGGTTCCCATAATTCTTAAACAAGTTAGCCTAAGTCACTTGGCAATCCAAAATACAATAAGTTAGTCCTTTTGCTTCTCGGATATATCCACTTGGAATTGATGTGATATCATGAATATGAGACGGCTATCGTATATTTATCACAATTAGAGAAGCTACCGATTAACTTTAACATTCTTGAACACTTTGTGACCCAGCCTTCAATTGGGGTGATCTGCAAGGGAAACTTTGGACATTGCTGCTCTCTTTTATGAAGGAAAGAATTACTTTTTTTTATTATCCTTTTTCTTTTTGGTTTAGCTAACTGTGTTGTTTTTAAGTGGCAAAGGAATAGATTAGGGAAAATAACCAAAACTAAACCATTAGCACAAAGAAAGCAATTAAAAGCACTGCTTTTTTTTTTTTAAAAAAAAAAAAAAACAGAAAGATTGAAAGTGGTCACATGTCTTTAATTCAAGTTGATATATTTGCAATATGCATTGAGGTGGGTTTGTCGTATTATTTTACTATAGGTACTAATCAATTTTAATGTAAGACTTCGTGGGTTGATTGAAAATGCTTTCTGTACATCAAATGTGATTGACATAATAAACACTAAGCTACATCCTAAGACAAACCAAAGAACATGGTGATTTTAAGTAGTAGAGGCACGAGAGCAACACTCTTGAGGGAGATTGGAGATTCATCAAATTCTCACAAAACGTGGAATTTGAGTCGTAGAGTTACATGAAAAGTTTCACAATTTATTCCTCCTTACATTTCATCTTGCACGAAGGATAAATGTCGGCATACTTTTGGTATTGGGGAAATAATCTTGATGAAATCCGTTCGACTATAACAGCAAAAACCACTCGATACTCAAGTATGAATGACTGGCTTGCAGTGGCAATTTAACTACGAGTGATGGTCCCAGAGAGTCATGAAAAATTGTACGACTTCGCAATCGAGTAAAGAATAGTTGGAAGATAGTGATGACAATAATAACTATAGTGAGTGGTTGCTTAAGTTTAAATTCATTATTTATTTAACATTTTCTTTTACTTCCATGTATTTGATTATTCATTTTCTATAGTGTATAACATTAATATTAATAAACGGTTCAAAATGACCGACTAGTAGTTAGTTAAAGGAAGCAATCGTCTTTATTGTTGTTGTGAAGACCCACCCTTTTCATAGTTGAAAAATATGGGATAGAGTTAAAAGAAATTAATTAAAAATTAGAGATTCTTATCTTTGAATTTTAAATTTTTAATAAGTGACCAAGACAAAGTTGATATTAATATATTTTTTTATTCTAAACATTAATTTAAATTATTAAATTGTGATTTTTTATATAATAATTTTAATAAAAAATTAATATATTAATATATTAATTATAATCTTATTTATGCACTTAGTCTAATTTATATATATATTGTGAAGAATGCTTCATCCATTAAAAAAAAAAAAAAAGAGTACTTATTATTCTGAATTCGTGTGTCCGTCAATTTCTTTTAAAATCAAGTTAAAATTTTAAAACTCTTGCCTCGTTAGAAATAAAAAAGGAAGATAGAGACTAATTATAAAGCGTGAATAAAAATTGAGAGGATGCTTTTCACTTTTGTCCCGGTCGGCTGTCATGGTTACATCACGGTGGTCAGGTCTGGCCCACTAGTGATGTTTTTTTCACATGCCTATTGCCAAACCAAATCGCACAAAAGCCCATGATGTTTTTCCTAAGAATCCCTTCCCTAGAAAAGATTCTCCAACACTGAGATCGAGGAGAAAAAGGAAAGTAAAAGAAAACAGAAAAATTAAACGGACAACCTACGTGGTCGCACCAAACATAGATCAAGATCTACAACACACGATTATTGCTGATCTTTTAGGCTTCTGTGCTTTTTCTCTCTCCTTCCCCCCCCCCACCCACCCCAGCCGCTCTTCTATTGCTCAATCCCAACCCAATCCAAACCTTGTTTCTCTCTCATCCCTATCTTTCATCTATCCTTAAAAATCTAAGCTTTACTCTCTCTGTCTTGTTTCTCTCTCCACCTTGTGGAGGACCCTCTGTGGCTGCTCAGGTCGGTTATCTTTCGCTTTCTGTCTCCCTCTGACTCTGAAAAGTTTGGGTTTTTTAGTTTTGTATGTTTAATTTTGGTTTCTTGGTTGTAAAAAAATTTGTTTGATTGTGGATCGCAGGCGTTCTTGGTGGGGGGGGGTGGTTTGAGCGGAAACTTTGGATATGAATTTTTGTGGGTATCAGCAAAAGAGCGCCATGGCAGCATCGGAGGAGCAGAGGAGGGTCATGACGATGGCTGGGGACTCCGTGATTTGCCCCAAGCCCCGAAGGCTGGGCATCTTAAATCCTTCCCTTAACGACCATATCAGACCTTTGCGTTTACCTCTTTGGTACTTTCAACTTCTACTCTTTTCCACAATTCTTCTGTTTTTTTTTCTTTTTTCTCTTTTCCAAGGAGAAGAACTGTTTTTTGTTTGCTTGCTTGTTTGTTTTTTTTTTTAAATATTATTTATTTATTTATTTATTTTTTTGAAATTCTGCTTGGGACTGTACAAGTCATCAATTGGAGATGGGAGATTCAAGAGATGGGGCTGAGCTTCTTGACTTGTTTCAAACTAAGGTTCCCCTCCCTTCTTCTGCAATTTTCTCGTTTAAAGTGTGTGCAAGTTTAATTGCAGAGCTCTTTTTTTTTTTTTTCCCTTCCTTTGGTTGTGTATTAACTTTTTTTTTTTCTTTTTCTTTTATAACTAAACCCAATACAAGAGAGTTAACAGGATTTACATGATACTGAACACTTCATATAAAGGTTATGTTTTTCTATTTCTATTTGATGGAATTTTAGGAAATGACCTCATTGAATTTGTCTCATGGCTTTGAATTGAATTTGAAGATCTTCATAATAAGACTTTCTTTTTTTTTGTTCTTTTTCATGTTGTTGTTTAAATGAGAACTCTGATTAGCCATATAATAATTGCAGTGCTGAGTGTACTTGGTAATCCATAAAGGAAGCGTCTTTTTATGTTGCTTTTTGGTAGCAGTGACATGGAGACTTATTGAATTATCCTTAATTGCAGGGACGCTATGGTGTGGAGAAATCTGGATCTCAGGTGGCATCATCCCCGCCGTTTTACTGTGGGTCACCACCAAGCAGGGCTTCAAATCCTGTAATCCAAGATGCCCAATTTGTCAATGAGAAGATAGCTCCACTATCTCCTACTCCATCATCTCCATCTTCAGCACGCAAAGGGGGTTGTGTCCGGATGACTTTTGGGCACAAGCCAGCTGCAGTGAGGATTGAAGGGTTTGATTGTCTCAGCAGAGATCAGCGCAATTGCAGCATCTCTGCCGTGGCCTAAATGTTTAACCCCTCATTTGGAAGGGAAGAAAATGAAAGGAGATCGAGGAACTGCAACAAATTTTGACATGTAGGTGGGACAAGAGAGCCAATGGAAGAGTCCTGCTGGTATTTTTTGTATATAAAGGTTGATTTGTGTTTCTTGCTGAGTATTGTCTATTTTGTTGATCATTCTCTCAAGTTATGTGTATGTAATGAGAGGTGCTTAATTTTGAAGAATAAAAGAGGGAGAGGCTAAAAAGGGTTTCCCTTTTGGTAGGACTTTTGTTCATATAGAGAAGGGAGACGAAACCCAAGTCCTGAGAGTTGGTCAAGACTTTTGGGAGATTCCAATGTTCCAATTGTAATATCTCCATGTTTATTGACCTAAATCTAATCCTCGTTGTGAAATTGTAGTGTGGAAGAAAACGAGGACTAGTGCTTCAGAGATTCATATATATAAACACTACGCTTTCGAAACTTGCTTTTCTGTCTGTTTACTTGGTTAAGTATGAGCCATTGGTTTATCCATGGAGGCTTGATTTGTCATTGACTCAAAATTGTTATTTTATGTGGCAACGAGAGCCCTTCAAGTTGCATAATATATAATATAGTAATTATTTCCGAGTAAAATAAATCCAATATGTGGAGTGTTGAGCAAGATAAGGGGCCTACTATTCCATTCTACCCCGAGGATTCATTGTTAGGTTCTGCCGGGCTAGTGTGGACATCAAGTAGGGGAAAGGCCCTGTGGGGGTAAAGCCCGTAGAAGGGGCAAGTCTATTCTATGCATATTGATTGATAAGGACCTGTTTTTTTTTCGGATGTTGAAATGGGGTTTGTACGAGCAATGGGCTGGCATTGGCTAATTATTTAGTTGTTGAAATGTCATATCTGGCTTGGAGGCAGCATGTGAGCTTTCCTCTACTCTGGCCTTCGCAGTCTTACATGGCAGCAACCAGCATCTGAAATGTTTTTAACTTCCTTGTCTTTCGGCTTGCGTTTGTTCATGGGTTCTGGTCGGTGTGGGTGACATTGCACTGTATGACAGTGATTTTTTGAGTCTGTTTTAATTCAGGGAAAATTTGCAATGTCTCTCTTTTCCTTTGGCTTGCTTACAAGAGAAAAATAATGAATTCCATGATTTTGCCCTTATAAAATTTTATTTACTAATATATATATATATATATATATATATATATATATATATATATATATATATATATGATAAATAATTTTTATATCATCTGTTTGGAATAGCGTCTTTTTCTGTTTTTGCAAATTTATATAATATTAAACACTTTCCATGCATTTACCTGTGCAATTCTCTTAGAACATCTCAGATTCTTTTTGCAATTTTATCTTATCAATTAATTTCATATAGCATATATATATTTTTGGGTACATTTAAAAAAATTTCATATGTTATATATCAATCGACTTAGTTTAACACATAAAGTTCGTTTTACTAAAGCACTAAACTTTGCAAACGAAATTCCAAGTAATTAGATACCATGACATAAACAGTTATTGCGATTAATTAATTTAGGGCTAATGATAAACAATTAATCAAGAATCTTGGAAATTAGATCTTCAGTTCTTCAATGGCATCCTGTCCTTACACAATTAGAGAGAATAGTAGAATACACTACATATATTCTCCATAAAAAAAAAAAAAAACACTATACATTATCTGCTCTAATAAAACAATAGTCTGCCTTCATACATATTTAGATCCTCCAATATATCAATAAATGCAATTTACAATCTGAATTCCTGAAAGAATTTACAAAATCCAAATTAAGTTTCTTCTCTTTTTACTCCATCTAATTCAAAACTTGTGATCTTCAGAATGGAAGAAGCTAAAAGAAAAACACATAAAAGAAGCAAGGCAAGAAGCCTCCTATGACTACACAACTACATGACACTGAACAAATATAAAAAGCAAAGGCAAGAATATAGCGTTTCAAGAAGAATTTTTACTTATCACTTCGGACTTATTGCCATCTTTTGGTACTGGCAGACTTGTGTGGGGTTAAATTGCCTACTGACGTTTTCTTCATATCTGAAAGAAGAATAATGGAGAAGAGTTCGTTTACCATAAATATTAAGTAAAAGGCCAGGCCAATCAACTTTTTAATCACCACAAAGACAAGCAGTTAATGGAGATATGGTCATTTTTCACTTACTTGTCGAGCTTTTAAGAGAGTCTCTTGACCCCGAGACTGTTATTAATTTAGTTTTTGCATGTTTTTGTAGTCTCCGAATACTCGATGCCACCTTATTCCTGCAGGATTTCAAAAGGTTTGAATGTTAACATCTGGGTACTAATTATCCTTCTTAGGATCTGGAGCTCGAGCTCGAGCTCCAGACCTCCTCTGAAGACAACTAATATTCTTGTGTGTGCATATTGGTAGTCAAGTACAAATGGACAGATTCGGCTACATCATTGCAAACAAAGCCGATTAAGAGATTGCATATCAGAGAGCAATACTCACTTCTCCAGCTTGTCAGAGGATTTTGTGCCTTCATCTGCTGAGCCATCAGGCTCAGTTCCTGCAGAAAAACTACCATCAGATACGTCACTTAATCTCTGCTCATTATCTCCATCACCATCTGCAGATCCACCCTGACCTATGTCCGATGCAGAACGCTTGTCTCCGTTCTCCGAATAGCTATCCTGATCAGAAGCTGCTTTTTCAGAACGTGCTATATCTTTCCCACCAGAAAGACTTCTGAGAGAGTCATTGCTCGCAGATGAATATCCAGACCTTATCGAGCCTGTTCCAAGCTTTTCACCAGCAGAACCAGGAGACACGTGCTTGAGATCTTTCACTAACTGCAGTCTCTCAATTTCATCGTCCTTTTTGGATATTGTGTCTTTTAGGGATGCCACCTGCAATGTCAAAACGAAGTTAGGAAAATGAGGTACATGTATCGAAGCAATGGTGGAGCGGCTGAGAAGTGTCACACGAAAACACACTAAACAGATATCCAATATCAACAGCAACATAATATGGATGATGATAAGATCAGGTATTGATAGAAAATTGCAGGTGAAATGATTATGGATGGCTGAGTTAATCGAGTTTAAAAGGCATGGTGGCAGAAAAGAGGAAGTAAAAATGAAAAGAACCTGCTCCATCAATTCTCTGACATCTCTGCCCTCTTTACTGCTTCGTGCTGCACCTAGCTCAATGCCCGACACCCGTTCTGCAAACTTCAAAGTACTCAGACTTTCAGAATATGAGCCCACATCAGGATTGAGCTGCACAAACATAAGTGTCTTTGCTTGGCCTCCTGGTTTAAACCAAAAAGAAGCCGGCAATTAAGTATCACGGAAGCACAACAATGCTAGTAGGAGCAATATGTGGTACCGGGAAACACTCGAAGAAAGATTTTGATAGGATTTGAGGACATATAGAGTACCTAGAGAACTCTGAAGGAGTTGAGTGAGCTTGCTATTTCTGTATGGCACATGAGGGCCCTTCTGTGCAAGTGCAAATATGACATCTCCCAGGGCAGACAGCGATCTATTTATATGCTGTGCTTCCCTAAGTCTATCGCCAGTTGCCTCAGAGCGATCAACTCTTTCACTCCCTGCTAGATCCACTAAATGGAGATTACCCTGCATAGTGCCACCCGTATGCAAATCCTTTCCCTGAACATGGATACTGACAACACTGTGTACAGAGATGTATATGAAAACCATGAAACCTTTGAAGATTTATATAGCAAACTGATAAATATGTCACGAGATTAGGCATAAGAACCTATGAGATCGACTACTTCTTTCGTTCATGGCAGTGGCTCCAACAGCTCTGTTTTTCAGTCCAATATCCATTAGTTCTAACACATCTGAAGTTGATCCAACGGGATGCATGCTAGCATCAGGCACAGCTAGCCCAGTGGGTTGGGAAGTCGACAAAATCCCCAGTGTGTGTACACGTCAAGGGAAACAAACAACTCAAAAGCATTACATTTCTATTTCAAACAGAACACATAAAAAACATAAAATGATTGCCAATTCATCATGAATTTAGTCTAAACATGCTATGAAGCCTATAATATAATTATGGAGGTATGCCATTGGCCAAGTGAGTGTGAGAAAAGTTGCTCTTACATAAGATAAAAAGGCCTTGAAACCAAACTAAACTTCGATGAACATGTGTCTAGCTGGAAAGGATATCTTTTCTGAGAACCACTGCTTAATAGATCACGCACTTGTTCATTATAAATTTCAACCATTTGAACTACAACCTCATACGTATAGGTGCCACTTCTAGTCTGAGAAATATGGAAAAGGTCATTTAGGGCTCGAAAATTCACACCCCAATCGTCTTTGGATGCTCCAGAAGGACCAGTCTGTAACAGAAGGTCAAATTGGCTTAACATCACGGAAAATGATTTTCAATATAACAGAGAAGCCAGAACAAATGCAGAATTCAAACCATTGTGTAGGTTTTTCCTGAACCAGTTTGTCCGTAAGCAAATATGCATACGTTGTATCCATCAAGCACAGAGCGTATCAATGGTTGGGCATCTGAAAATACCTCCACTGCCAACATACAAAGGAAATTAGTATCCACACATTGCAACAATCCCATGCCGTAATCACGTTTTGGAAGCAGTTCAATATTCATGAATTATGTAACAGTCGGTATATCAGTAAAGGAAACAATAAGAGACGAAGAGATCAAACCTTGGGTAGCAGTTGGACCGTAGACCTTATTAAACCTAAACATCTTGTGACCATCCTTTCCTTGTTTGGAAGGATTAGCAACAACAAATTCTCCATTTTCGCCAATATATTCTATTATTGTTTGTTTCGAGGACTGTCCGGGAAGAAATGGCCTTATTCGACAATACACTCTAATGTTTCCTGCAGAAAGGAAAGGGAATATATTATTAAATCTATACACCCATGGACAACCCGGTAGAGCAAAACACCAAGAAGCAGTACCTTTTAAATCTTGAAGCTCATTAAACATCTTGCGATTTTCAGCAAGAAGTAGATGATAATTCTCAGTTGCATCCACCAATGTTTTAAGCTTTCCTCCTGAACAAGTTCAGAGTTAGATCCATATAACTTGCCATTACAAGTTGTAGAAAAATGCCAGTTTCTCAGGACCAACCTAGGTGATCGAGTTGCTCCTTATGGCTCTTCTGTGATTTTATAATTTCATGCTTAATGGAATCTAAAGACAATCTCAGTTCCTGAATATTTATTGTATCTTCAGTAGAAGTTCCAATGCAAAATCACACAAGAGTGGAAGATGACAGAGATTGTGGCATACCCACACTGCTCCAAATTGAAACTCCATATATCTCCGGCAAATGTGCTCTTTCTTGCTCCAATTTTGGATTTTTGAATTAGAAACCTTCTCAAGCACTTTCATCTTGTCCTTTGAAGCATCTAGGAGATGCTCAAGTTCTTTTATTTTCTCCTCAAGGTGTCTTTTAGAACCCTTACCTTCTGATTCCATTTGCAAGCAATACATTTCGTGCGTCTTTTTAACTGTTTCTAGTTCTTGCTTCAGGGCTGAAAGTTCAAGGTCTTTCTGCTCTTTTTCCCTCGTCAATTTAAGGATGTCCTCCTCAACCTTCTTCTTTTCTTCCATTGTGGACTTCTGTATCTGTAACCAGAAACAAGTGCACAGGATATGGTGAAAACTGAAAACTATCAAAGCAATACAAAGACAAAACGATTGAAAGACATGATATTATTTATGGTGAAAGCATTTGATTTCATGCATCTTTTAACTGTTTCTAGTTCTTGCTTCTGTGCTGAAAGTTCAAGGTCTTTCTGCTCCTTCTCTTTCATCAATTTAAGCATGTCCTCCTCAACCTTCTTCTTTTCTTCCATATTGGATTTCTGAATCTGTAACCAGAAACAAGTGGACCGGATGTATTGAAAACTGCAAACTATCCAAGCAAGACAAAAGGAAAAAAAAAAAAAAAGAAGGGATTGAAAGACATGATATTATCTATATAGCAAAGCCAAAACTGGAGTGTCCCCAGGAAGTAACACACTGAGGAGATGAAGCTACATTGTAATTATCTGGAAAGTATTTAATTTCACATAAGATCCAACTAGCAGTAAAAACAGAAAATGATTCCTACAAAAAATATCAACTAGAACCATTTCAACAATTCAGGCTTTCATATAAAAGATGAGGGAAAAAAAAATTATATTTCTTGCATCTGAATCATACCTTTGATCGTTGAAGCTGTTCCATCACAATCTGTATCAAGAAGCATTCATCTAAAAATTGCAAAAAGAGGGACCAAATACATGTATATTGAATATACCGCAATGAAATATTTGCCATACCCCTGACTCCTCACTGCATCCAGAAGCAAGGGCTTCAAGTACTCTGAGCCTGGACTCATACTTCTCCTCCCGTGCCTTAAATAGATTGTTTTGCTGAAAGCACAGAAACAAAAGGAAATCATTAAAGAAGATAGGAAAGACTGCTAAAAGTTTTAACGGACATGACTTATAGGTTACAGTTCTCAAGTGATCTGCTTGCGTTGATATCCGCCGCTCAATCTCCTGTACAACTTTTCTCAGCAGACAAGCTACACGCTGCACAACGGAAGTAGTATCTGAGTTCTTTTTGCTTTTCAACTCTATTTGCATAACCTGTGTACATGTGTATTCGTTTGCTATGCACACAACTGGACGCAAACACGTGAAGATACACATACAAGTGACATATACATGCGAGCCACAATGATTCATTCTGATTCCATACCTGAGGAATTTCCTCGTTCTTCCTTTCAATACTTTCATCCAGAATTCCATTGACGACACTCAAAAGAGATTGAGTTGGAGCATTCTGCACAATTGGTGTTGAACTGGCATTAATGAGGCATCAAAATGAAACCTCGTAAAAAGACGAGGAATGAGATGAAAATTCAGTATCATAGACAATGCAGGGACTGAGAACTTACATCTAAACTGTTTGATTTCATCATCTCAGAGATCTTCGCTGCTGAAAGATTGACATAACGGCCATGCTTCAATTGAAAAACCTCGTGAAATTTGTGTCCAACATGATGCATTGATGCAGCTGATGGCTCTGTCAAATGGAAGGAGAAACACCAAAGTTGAGCTATATAAATTTCAAAAGCAGACAATAGGTCTGCTGACAGCAGAAAATGCCATCTCCTTACTTATATGTGGCACTAGTGACATATGTTTACATAATGCAGAAGACAGCATGCAGAACTTGTCCATGGCACTTCATTATAACCCAATGTTTATAAGCCAGTGATACACACTTAAGCCAATAATATAACCACTTACCATCATTTTTGTTGTGTGTGTGTGTGAGTGAGAGAGAGAGACAGAGGATTATAGACAGCATGGAAAAGGAAAAAGAGAGTGAGAGCATGCCTGACATGTTAGGACTACGGAGAGCTTGTTGAAATCTTAACTCTGGACCATTAGGAGATGCGTCCCCATTAGATCTAGAAGGTGTACTGGTTGCTGAAAATTTATCTGCCCCAGGCACAAAGTGTGCTCTAAGTGCTAACAGAGTATCCATAACAGTCTTCAAAGTTCCCTGGGGCTTGGAAACTCAATGCATAAGACAGTAATTGATATGCATAGACTAGCAGCTGGATAAAACAAGTTGACTTAACACTCAAAATAGGTCTCAATGAACATGACTTGCAGACAAAAGGAAACAGAATTGATTTTTTCTTTTCGTTTTAAATGTTAAACAAAGGGCAAGGCTTGGAGCAACATAGCGATAACTCGATTGTAACCGGATGTCACAGATTCTGAGTCATGAAAATAACATCTTTGTTAAAAAAAACAAAGGATGTACACATCCTTTTTTGAGTGTTAAACATTAGCACGAACTTTGTTGCTGGATGTAATCAGAGAATTACCTTCTCCAGGTCTGACATTTCAAATTTGGGAATCCCCAGTTTATCCATATATGCAAGAAATCTCTTAACATTTTCGGAGTGATTAGTACCACTTCCCTGAAATAAAACCATCAACAATTCAAACAAACACCTAGTCAGAGACCCTCACATTGGCAACTTGGCCAAGAGAGATTGGAAATACGTAGGTAACCTCATTCACAGAACCAGGCCTAAGCCTGTTTAAAATTTGAAGAAGAACTGTGCCATCAATCAAGCAGGCTCTCAACTCCTCAGTTGAAGCTTTTGGTGGCAAATTTACATTGCAAATCATACCATTTAACCAATCCACCAGTACTGCCCGTTGCTTATCTATAGATGGAAATAAATGGGACAGAAAAAAAAAATATCAAATAAAAACTCGGGCTGGGGATAAAACAAGTTTAGATGAAATAGAAACCGGATCAGCAGTTCTAACCTTCAGTGTCATCATTAGGAGCAACACTTGGTTCAAAAACATCGGAACTGCCAGATGCTTTGATGCTGTTAAGTCTCCCAAACTGTTTCATGAGGCGATCTGATACTGAAGACATGATGAATACGATAAGGGTGCATCTAGCTCCAAAGTTCAGTTATGAGAACAAAGGAAATGTGCGATTCTCCACAATATAACAAAGCATCCCTGAATGTTGGTTAAGTATGAAAATAATAAAGGAACATATGCTGATGAATTCAATGCTGTAAAACAGGCAATGTCAGGAAGCATTTCAAATCTTCAAATTAAACCAGCAAACCTAATATATGATTTGATCCTAAGTGCACTGTCAACTGCAATATTACGTGGAAGCTTCCCACGCTTGAAAACAGAAATCAATTTCCACAACATTGTTTTCCTCAGCTACAAAATGGCAAATAGAGAGAAAACGACGAGAAGAAAAGCATCATGCAATCAATTACAAGCTGAAATTAGTGTAAAACATCAAGTAAGTTTGATTTCCAACAAATGACAAAGGCTGAAAACTCTACAATAAGATGATCATCTCAATTTCCTATAATGGATGATGAAATCAAGCTCGTACAAAAAAAATTGTCACTCCATTAAAGAACTAGGCCCGAGAATTTGAAAAAGAATGAACGCAGATCAGAATTCCTACGTCAAACGAGGGGAAGAGAAGCAACAGAAGGGCTGAAGTGATGATGAAATCAAGATTTAGACGATGCCATGAACAAAAAGATAAAAAACCAACCTGACAAAGAAAGATACGAGATATACAAGTAAGTTCATGCACGTAAGTTCCAGGCTAAAAATTGAAGCCTTTTCATTTACAGGAGAGAGAACGTTATCATTTCCTTAAAAAAAAATTATGGTTACATGTTTGGTATTCCGTGTACCGTTGGTCTTCTACAGGTGCCGAGCCACAGTCGCTAAGAAAGAGGAGGGGAATTGAAGTGGAGACTGTGCGTGAATTTAGGAGTGTAACCCTGTACGTCTTCAATCATGTGGGTGTTCGCCACGTGTCCGCGACCCGAGAGTAAAGGTGGGTCTTCTGTTCTGTGCCATGTTCTTGTGGCCATTGAAAAGTCGAATTTCGTCAATAGCTTCTTAAAAGCCTTGAATGAAAAACATAATATTTTTTTAATTAATTTCCATGACATCTTTTTTTTTTTTAATAATAGAAAAGGCCAAGTATGAAAAACAGAATCATTAAAAATCAAAAAATTTCAATAATAGAAGTATAGGACGATACGACATTCTAAGACATGTGAAATATTTGAATAAACAAGAACAAACCACAAGCTCTTTAAACCTTAAAAACTTTTATGGGTCCATAACTTGAACATTTTTTTTTAATGTCAAATAATTGCTAAATAAATTTCAATTGGTTTGATTATTGAATTTTCACATCTGATATATGTATCCGTAAATAAAATAATTCAATTTAATTAAATGAAATTGCATTATTTTTATTTTGTTTAAAGAGCTTTAAACGATAAAAGTCCATCTATCTCTCTTTCCTTCTTAACTTGTGCCTCTGCCACCTTCTACAGTAGCTAAACCTCTTTTCATGATGGTAGCTCTTAGAGCCTTTTAGGCCCTTTTGTTTTTTTAATTATTTTTTTTTAGTAATGAATTAATATATCAAACTACCAAGTATAATTTTAATGGTGGTTTGGGGACAAATCTTACTCATAGTTGCCCATGCCCAATTTAACTGGACAAAACTAATAGATTTGAAAGAGGGAAAAAAAAAACGCTATTTTATTCTATTGGATTTACCGTAGGTATCATCTAACTTATCTTGTAATAAATAATGAAAATTTTCAATTGACTTCATAAGCTTATCATCTTATTCGTACATACGACAGTGACATACATTACTTGTTAACACAAAAGATGATCGTTTTGGGAGTTCAATAAGGTTTATCGAATGAAATTTCCTGAAAGTCTCACTTATCTTTCAAAAATCATCAATTCTAAAAGGCATTTAAATTTTGCAATGATCAAATTCAATTCATTTGATTGAAGTGATATTAAATAAGAAAGTTGGACTAATACCTTTACCGAATCAAATAAATTGAAATGAGCCAATGAGCTTTTATCCATACAAGTAAGTTGCCAGGAAAGAAAGAGACACGAAAATTACAGTGCCATTCTTGAGTAGTAATTCATTGTCAGTACATTTTTAGCCATAGTTAAAATGGAAACCTTAAAACCATTGATGTTCCACTTTTTAATGGATTTTAGCGTCAACTTGCCTTTTGAAGACCCAGTAGGCTGGCTTTCATTTATTCTACTAGATGGTGTTATAATGTTTTGAGCCATTTATACTTCAAAGTTTAAATCCTATTATATGTCATGTTTGCTAAATTATTTACTTGACAATTCGATTCTTTCTCCCTCTTTAAAATTATTTTTAGTGCTAGTTTGTTTGAAATCTTAATAAAAGAAAATAAAATAAAATAAAATCAGTACGATGAAAGGCAGTTGAGAAGGATGCCAATTGCTCAACTCGTTTGAATTGGAATTAAGTCGAATTTGATTGCCTTTCTAATAGTTTGTACCATCCAAATGTCATTTTGATTAAAACAAAACAAAAAAAAAAAAACACTTTATTTAATACATGTTAAGGAATCAAGCAATTTATACAAACGAGAGTCCTAATCTCGTACAATATTTCTTAATTAGTTCTCTTGATGCTTTGACTTTTCCATATGAAAACTAGAGCACCTTATTTTATGCTTTAAATGTTGTGTTGCCGTAGCAAAGTTTTCAACTACATGTAGATCATTTTAATATATGCGACACATGGAGACCTAACAACTACTAAAAACAATTATACTCTCTCATATGTATTTACTAATATTAGACTTAGCTAAGCTGATTCTAATCCTGGGTTTGGACAAAGTGGTGTCAGGTTTTTATATATATATATATATATATATATATATATAAGAAAAAAGGGTAATTAAGATCAATTCAATTAGCATGAGGTCGGCCAAATTAGAACATCCAATATGTCTAGTCATATTGTGTTTTGTCTTTAGTATACTAATTATGTAGATAAATGTATGGTATGATAATTGATCAAACCGATGTGTAATTAATAATATTTTACCACCTCCCATAGAACAGCTTGTCTAATCGTATTGAGAAGTTTTTTTTTTTTTTTTTTTTGGTTTTCCTACATGCTCATAATTTATTACTTGTAAAATGATTTCTAATCGTTTTAGGTGTTTGTATGCTTCCTTTTTTTTTTTTTTTTTTTGGCATGTTTCTGTTTAACAAAATAACTTACTAGTTATATGCAGATCCAACAAAAATGTTTTCTATAAAGTTTTAAATTTGAATTACATTTGTTTGTTTAATGAATGCGTTTGAATACGTAGGTTAAGTGTAGTTTTAGGATATGATATTATATATCAACTATTAAATCTAACAAGATCGAAAGCAATCGGTAATCACTTAATGTGAGAATTTATTAGTAATTCAGCTTGTCTCTTTTATATATATATATATATATATATATATATATATATATAAAAGCTTGAATTTGAATCCTTACAAATATATCTTTTCTAAAAATAAAAGAAATTTATAATAACATATGTGACATAAGTTGTAGATTCAACAATCTACGATCATATGTGAAATAGTATTATTTAGAGTCATCAAAGCTTAAATATATATATATTAAAAATAAAAGTAAAAAAGGAAAATGGTTTAATGGAACACTAACAGAGATATATTATTTGAAGACGGAAGAAAAGAAGAAAAGGCCACTAGGCTAATTATAATTACTGTGTTTCATCGTATAAAGTTCACCAAGACAACGAGGACACAAGTAACATATGTATAAAGAAATCAAAAGATGAAATAATGCGACATTAAGAAAATAAAAGTCAATTTGGTTCCACGCTTATTGGACGAGCACGACAAAGAAAGAAGACCTGGAACGGGCGTAAACCAGGGGCTGAAACTAATGGGCGCCCACAGTCTCAGCTTTTGCAAATGGCCGAGAAATCTATGTACGGATTCCACAATACCAGGAGTGTGCAAGGCTGACGCGCTGTGATTTCACGGACCATGACGATTGGGAGTTGTCGCGAATGTGTGACACCAGCGCGTGCGATTAAACTGTGATGACGAGGTTTCTCGTACGAGTGCAGCGACCTGATAGCGGACGGCGAAGCAAGAGTTGACTTCCACGCGCTGACAGTTTCACTGGACCAATGACAACGAGAACTGTCGCGTGGAGAAGGTGCGCATCTGGGTCCCACAGAATCTTTTGTTCACAAGGCTGTGGCGACTGGGTTTTTGCGCGTGGGCTTAAGCTGTGATGGGAAGCCTTTTCCTTTCCACTTTGCGGCGACTGGGGACACTGGGCAAACGGACGTTGTCCACGTGGCGATCCGAACAATTTACACAGCCTGCTTTCTGACGTTTCGCCCTTAGAAAAGACCCAAAAATACCTGAATGCCACCCTGCAATCCAGTCAAACCGGAAAGTTTTGTCCCAAGTATAAGGTAGCCTGCTTTTTCGGAAACCACTGCGCCCTCACCTTCCCGACCCCCATGATCCGCATAAATAAATAAATATATATATATATATATATATATCACAGTCCCTTCATCGCCATTTCCCACTCAAGTCACAGCCACATCACGCCCCCAGAGAAAAAAGAGGAAAAAAGTTGAAAAGAAAGAGCGCAGCACCATGCGGATGAGCTGCAACGGATGTCGTGTGTTGCGAAAGGGCTGTAGCAATAACTGCAGCATAAGACCTTGCCTTCAGTGGATTAAATCGCCGGAGTCCCAGTCCAACGCCACCCTCTTCCTCGCCAAATTCTACGGCCGCGCAGGCCTCATCAACCTCATCAATGATGGGCCCCAACATCTCCGCCCTGGTACTTTACTACGTCTTTTACTTTCATGTTTTTGTATTTGTTTTATTTTATTGGGTTTTGTTAATAATTTGAGCTTCTTTTTCTTTTGGCAGCCATCTTTAGATCATTGCTTTACGAGGCCTGTGGGCGGATTGTGAACCCGATTTACGGTTCGGTCGGTTTGTTATGGACAGGGAGGTGGCAGCTCTGCCAAGCCGCAGTAGAAGCCGTCCTTCAAGGAGAGCCGATCACGCAAAGCTCGTCGTCGGAGTTGGCTCTCAAAGGCTGTGATATTCGCCACGTGTCCAAGGATAGCGACCCGGCTTCTCTCCGTCAGCTTCACAAAGTCGTCAAGAACAGCAGCACTAGCCCATTCAAGCGCTCAGCTCGAAAAAGGAAGCCGATGGCTGAGCCGCCTTTGGATTTCATTACTGAGTTTAAGGTGTCGGCGAGTCATGACTCGGCGGTTGGTTTCTGCCCAAGTCCCGCAGTTGATAGTGGTTGTGGGGAAGGTGACAGCATGTCGGTTGAGACCGTGGAGGCTTCGCTATCGATGCCCGATAAGCCGGCCGATAAAAACAACCTAGTGTTGGATCTCACTTTGGGCCTTAAGGTCGGTGATGATGTGGCCCCGAAGTAAAAACAAAAAAATAAAAATAAAAATAAAAATAAATCTGGTGCGGCGTAGGCCCCAAGTGGGTTAGTTTTGACCCTCCGATTAGAGGAATTGCCTGTGTTGATCCAGATTTTCAGTAGGTCCTACTTATTCTTTTTCGTATGATTTTTACCTCTTGTAGTATACACGTTTCTTTCGTTCCTTACAGGGAACATATTATGATATTACATTAAGGGAGCATTTTATTGAATAACTAGATATTTAAATTATTAAACAAAATTCAGTATATAGAAAACTCAAATTAGTGGTTATGTTTTATACATATAATTTGTTCAACTAAGATTAATTTTTATATTGAGTTGGTGGTTTCATTTGATTGATTTGGGGCTTAAATTCGTTGACCCTGGAAACATAGTATTAGCTACAATACGTTTGAGATCAGGATCAAAGTCTCGTCTCTTGAGGAACATCCTAAGGAAGCTTCTTATTATTAGAGCGCCTTAAATTCGTTGACTTTAAGAATCCGAAACTTCTTGTCATTTGATAGGATCCATTAGATTAAGACTGGTTGTCCGGGTTGAATTTGATTTTGACTTTCTCTTGCTAAGCCAACCAATAAAAGCTTGTGGGATTTTCCTAAAGTCTAATATATATTTTATTTGTTTATTTTAAGGTAAATCAGCTTTCTCAAAGCGATCCTTCTCCTTGGAACAAAAGTATTCAAAGAAGACAGGCTCAGAGTTTTCCAGTTTCAATACAACATATCGAGTCTCACATTATTCAGTTGATCCTAGATGTGTAGGATTCGTTGTATCAACTTTAACATTTCATTGATTGATATTAAGGTTGTCAATTTGGATTTTTCACATTAATAACGCACATAAGCTTGAAGCAGCTTCCCACGATGGGGGGAGAGGCAAACGTAGCTACTAAGAAATAGAGTCAAAAGCTTCGAATAAGTCCTCGTATTCGTTTAAGAGTTCGATAATCTTTGCTTAATAAAAGTTCATTCAAATTCATTCATTCATATAAATAAAGGATACTTAAAATTTAATTTCAAAATTAATTTAATAAATAAGTTAAAATGAAACAATTTTTTTTTTATTTGTGCTGATACTCATTAATAATATGTTTAATTATTTAAAAACTTATATAATTTACTAACTAATGTGATTTTTAATTAAAAAAATCATTTAGTGTGTTGTTAAAATAGATTTTGAACCATTTTTTAAAATTATATGTTATATATTTAAATTTTACACACTAAAATTAAGTACTTTTATTTTTTAATTAATAAATTTTATTGAAGTGATTTTTTTATTTTAATTTGATTTATGACTGAATTTTTATAATTTTATTATTTCTACTAATATTATAAAATTAAACAAGTTATTTATAAAACTTATATACTTAATTTCACTTAATTTTTGACTCGTTAAATTTTATATGCTAAGGGAACTTTAATTAAATAATAATAAATTTAATTCGACTTCACTTAAATACAATGATACTCATACTAAATTTTAGTTTTAGAATTATTTATTAAACAAGTTAAATTTGGATTGGCTCCTTACTTGTACCCAAAATAAAGTACTTCAACGTAAGTATTCAACTATTATTTTTTTCATCTACAACTTTTGTGTTTTTGTTCCTTTTCTGTTCTTGCGAAGAAGATACACCAACAGACAACCATATGCACAAAAGTTTAGGTGGCCAACACCTGCCAAGAGACAACCATGTAATTTTCAAATATTAGTTTTTTTTATTCCCATGTAAGTTTCAAATAAATTGAACAATTTAATATCAAATAAATTATAAATTATGAGGGATAATAAACATAAAATCGAGTTATTTAGAAAAATTAGTTTATTTTCCTCGAATATCCTTCCTAGTATCAGTTTATATTTTTATTAATAAAAAGTAATAAGTCAAGTCAAATGCCTTGCCAAATCAATAATGGAGGATTAGGTCAATCAGTCCAACCACTGAGTTGAACAAGTTACTTGAGTTAATGATTTTTTGAGAAATAAAGTGTATTGAAAAATCTTGTCTTATGTTACTAATAGTCTATCCCAAGGGGGTAGGAGGTATAGTGCACCAATGTAGTGGGACTAGGGGGTAAAAACAAAAACAAAAACCGAAAAAAAGAAGAAGAAGAAGAAGAAAGGTTACTAGACAGAACTGGTTGATCTGGATCGAAAGAGTACAGTAAATCAAACTAGTTTTAAAAATGGTTAAGCGAACTGTTAAAAATCACTTTGATCGGTTTGTTTATGGTGTGTGACTTTGAAAAACTGTGAAGCAACTGAATTGAACTGTGGCTTATATAGTTTAATACATTTTTTTATATGTTTTGTTACTCCAATCAGATATATATATATATATATATATATATATATATATAGTTGTATTTAATAAGAGTACAAGTAAATCTTATTTACTCATCATTTATATCAGTTTTTCTGAAATAAAAAAAAATACTTAACATTTAAGTGACAAACCCAACTTAGAGTTTAATAAAACATACACAAGACTCTTATAATTAAAATTTTAAATTTCATAATTTATGTTATTATTAATTAATGGAACTTTATAATCTAATATAACATAAAAATATAATAATTGCAGAAGTAATTCAAAAATATTTTTTTTAAAAAAAAAAAAAAGGTTCGAACCATAACAAGTTGTAATCAAATCATGGTAACAGTCGACCAATTAATTGGGTAACTCTTTTAATGATTCAATTGTGTACATTTTCTTTGACCGTAACAAGTGATTTTTGTTCATGGAAAATTTGCAGAGTTCGGTTAACCTGAACTATGCAGTGGCCTAAGTAAAAATAATTTTGTTCCGTCCCATCACATCCTTATACCAATACATCCTAGGCACCAGGTAGTGGTGGATCCAAAATATTTTCTTTGAGACCAGCCAGCTAATAATAAATTCAAAAATTAAAAAAAAAAAAATTGTAATGTAGCATTCGATCGAAATGAAATTTCACAGAACAAGAATGTGACCTTATTCTGTTACAATCATAATTTTATAGTAGATTATTTGGCAAACATTCTTTTGGATTTCGATTTGCATTAGTGAAGAAACAGAAAAGTAATTAGTGTAGAAAAAAAAGGTAATTAGTATGCAAAACAACATTATAATGATTTATCATAGTAGCGTTCCAATTACATATTGCAAGTGTAATACACAATGCTCTACTTCTACAATCTTGCGGAACAAAATGCATTCATATGACCACCCTGCTCATGAAGTATTATGCTTTTATTACCCAAATATACACGTGGCTTCGGCCCAAAAACTCCAGCACATCCCTACCACCGCAGTTGTTGTTGATATGCTGACCCCCTCACGGCGGACATTCAGAAGGTTTGAAGTTCTTATCTACTTTCTCAGGATCTTGTGGCTTAGACGGTAATGCAATTGACTCCACTCCGGTGCGCATTTTATTCATGGCATCATCAATCGTGATCTTCATCCGCAATGTCTCTCTACCCCCTGTTAGGAACTAACAAGCTAATTAATTATTCACTATGTTTAATAAATAAATAAATATATATATATAAACTGAACCGACCCACATTATACATACTATGGATAATTAAAAATGTATTGACTAACAATAATGTCCAATAAATGTGCACGAAGCGTCCATAGCGGGGCCCAACACCAACAACACCCCAACCCAACAAAAGGGACGAAATATTAGGTGTGTAAAAACGGAAGGTGGCAACTTCTTTCTCTACCTTCGCTCTCTTCTTCTCCTAACAATCTTATGCCTCGTGGGCTGTAGCCTGTTGAGCTGAGTCCATATTGAGGACTTACCAAATCCCGAAGCGAAATTTGTCTAAATTCTTTTAGGGGGGGGGCCCATTTAATTGTGTTCGGTTTTAGTGAAGAAATTCAGAAATTTGTCTTCCGTGGGAAAAAATATGAAATCAAAAATTGCTTGAATACAATATTATTGATAACATGGACATGATTGTTTTTTCTGCTTTTCTTTTGTTATAAGTGTGTGTGTGTATATATATATATATATTATCCATTTTTTTCCTTTATCAAGAGACTTATTAAGCATTAGGCTATACGACATGAGTTATCAACCCCTATACATACTTCAAATTTCTCATCACTTCATTAAAATCTTCATAAATTAGTGTGTGTGTGTGTGTGTGTGTGGGTGTGTTTGTGTGTGTATAAACAATTAGGTTCTTTCATTTTTCTTATTTAGAGGTGCACATATATTGTAAACTTCCAATATCAAAAGTTAACCTTTTGATAATTGAAAACTATTTGTACGACTATGGGATTGTTATGATGTTCATGCTGCCACCTAAAAAAACAAAAAGAAGAAAAAAGAAATTGTGAAAATTATCACTCCTAATTTGTGTGGCATGCAGTTCTAAGGTATCAATGTCGAACAGAAGTTCATCGACCTTGTAATCAGATTTCTGCTATATATATATATATATATACACACAAGCACACACGCGTAAGTAACTAGTTTATCCGGAGTTTTAGGAAACTGCTGGATTCATATTACAAAACCTATTTGAACCAAACAACTTGGGTTGAAATGTTTTTTTTTTTTTTTGGTTATTTGTGGAGAAATATTCAAGTGAAACCCAATGCACCAATGCAGTGAATGGCTGGGGTTTTAAAATAAAGGAATCCAGCCTCTGTGAATACAAATTATTTAATAGCCAACGTAGTTTCATGCGGCGGGGGGAAGGGGACAGAGTGCAGGAATCTTGTAGATGTGTTTCTAGAAGCTCTAAAAGCAAGGGAGACATGACGATGAAGCCTAGCACATTAAAGTTTCTAATTAGGATTGAAATTAAAGGGGCTTCACACGACAAATGGGGATAGAAACGAAGAAATTGTCCAACAGAAATTATTACAAAGGATAACAGTCTTACGGGTTGGTGAACATTTTAACCACTCCCAGTAATCTTTGTCCACATGCGTACATTTGTTTAAAAATGAAAGAAAGAGAGAGAGAGAGAGAGAGAGGAGTATAGAGGGCGTCATGAAAGATCTTGGAGTTCCATTAATCTAATATTCTATATACGCCAATCATTATTCCATGCTTTTACAATCTACCTTGAAATTTTAAAGAATGTTGACATTCTAATATAAAGCTGAATGTTGGGTAATGATACTCAAAGTAGAAATGACATTAATTTAACCCAAAAAAAAAAAAAAAAAAAGCAAGCTTAATGAAAACTTTTAGCTAGTGGTCTTGTTGTACAGTTAGGCACTCAATTAGGATGTTATGAAATATTATCTATCTGAACGAAATCATTTTGAATGAGTTAACTAACAATTTTACGAAAATAAAACTAGCACATAGTCACACACAAGTACAGAGGGAGGCAGAGAGAAGGGAGCCCAAGGATGATGCAAACGCCAACAGGTGTCAATAATATATTAGATGAGGATAGGAGTGAAGACAAATCCTTCGTTGCATTAGAGATCGGTAGTTAGAAATGGGTGAAGGTAGTTGGACAGGATCAAAGAAGAAAACAATTAAAATGATACATATCTTAAAATCCCGGTGTACCCAGGACTCAACCCCACTGCATGAATATATGCCACTCATTCTCTACAATATTAATTGTTGGTCCAAATTGACCCCATTTTCGTTAATTTGTATAATTTTCCCGTACCTACCGTCCTCATAGATGTACAATGCTTTGAGTTCTAGCCTTCTAGGTATTTTCGTCATAATCCCTAAAGCCTAATGACAGTCTAGGGAACCCATTTGCCATCTCATGCATATGGGAATGCCAATTTGGTAAATTAGTCCCCATAAGAAAACTAAAATCACCATGCACAGATCTTTGTCAACGTGTTAGATGTAATTTTCATCAAGAGTTAAAAAATAATAACAATAAAAAAAAAAAGTATATACGAGCTACCTATAGCCATGACCCGCGGCTTCTTTTGGAAGGGTAATTTATAGACGATCCAACATTTTAAGACAACCTCTTCTGGTTGATGTTATAATACGGGGCTTGTCTCCGGGAATCATCCGTACTTCCCAGAGACCCCTTAGCGAGCTTGGACTCTGAATATCATAAAAATGGAGGAAAATCTTCCCCCTGGATTCAGATTCCATCCTGCAGATGAAGAGCTCATTACCTTTTACCTATCAAAAAAGGTCTCTGATGTGGGTTTCACTTCCAAAGCGATTATTGATGTTGATCTCAATAAGTGTGAACCTTGGGATCTTCCAGGTACTCTCAGTATCACCTTGAATTAGTGTTTTAGAGTCCAGCATGTCTATTCTCCTCGTAGCTGCTTACTGCCCCGTTTTGATTCTAATTTCCAGCTTGCTTTTTCGTCTATGATTTGGCTTCAGCATCCGAAGAATTGGTTAAATCCCCTTTAACTTTGCATTCATATCTTCCTTCTTTTTCTTGCGACTTGAACCAATCCCTTGTCAAAAACTGTTACTTAATATCAATTACTTTACTAAATACTATTAATTAACCCATTAGTAACCAATCATAATTAACCTAGTGTTAAAGGCGAACTCAATTGAGATCGTGAAGGTTAAGCATACGATCTCAAGTTCATCGGTTAATAGTTTAATTGAAGAACTTGAACGTGTCATCTTTGTTATCTTGACTTTCAAAAGATTTTCAGACTACTTAGTCTCCTTCTCCTGTTAACGCCTAGTTGTTGAAACATATAACATATGTAAAATGAAGTAACATTGTCCACAGCCGCGTGCAGCAATTTGGGTATAGGCTTTTATTCTTTTCAAGATTAGCATTGCTAATTTCAACGGTACAGATTCGGTGTAGATATGATTGGTGTCCTTCCCAACTTCCGAATCACTGTTTGAAACAGTTTTGTTTTAATGTTCATAACATTCTTAACGCATTAGTAATGCTACTAGCTTTTCAGCAAACCATTAGAATTATCTAAATTATTTTTCAAAGGAAAACATATATTGAACGGTGCAAAAATTAACATACATACATGGCGCAGGCAAGGCTTCCATGGGGGAGAAAGAGTGGTATTTCTTTAGCATGAGAGATCGAAAATACCCAACTGGACTTCGAACCAACCGAGCCACCGAGGCAGGCTATTGGAAAACCACAGGAAAGGACAAGGAAATTTTTAGTGCCGGTGTGCTCGTTGGGATGAAGAAAACCCTAGTATTCTACAAGGGTAGAGCCCCGAGAGGGGAGAAGAGTAATTGGGTTATGCACGAGTACAGACTTGAAAACAAGCATTCTTTCAAGCGTACCCAGGTACTCATATAGCATTCATTTCCTTAATTCTTAAAGTTTGTATCTTTGCATGAGTTCCTAAAGTTTAATTGATATCACAGCTGGGGTCAATTAAAATTGGCAAAGGCTTATCTGATCTGAATAATTAGATTTAATCTATTAACCCAAATAATATTGACTGAAAAAAAAATCAATTACTCTATAATTTTAAATATACAAAATCCAAATCATTTGAAATAAAAATAATTTAAAAATTGATTGACTTAAAATTCGATTAATCCAACGCTTAAATAACCTAAAACTAAAAAAATTCAATGATTTGTCAAAATAAATAACCATGAAACTCATGTAATTGAAATTTGATAAATTAAAAGTTTGAATAACTCAAAAACACAAAGCAAGCTAATTGAATCTATCACAAAACAAGGTGGGGGGAACATTGCAATCCCAAACTGTAATTGAACACCTTGCACCTTCCTCTCGTAATTACATTGTCTTCGGAATACAATAATGTTGATCATCTAAATGTTTCACTGTCACAGGAGGAGTGGGTGGTTTGTAGGGTTTTCCAGAAGAGCTCAGCTTCTAAGAAATCCCAGCAAGCACAATGCTCGCAACAATCCCTAGGTTATCCATGTGATACAAACTCAATTATGGCTAATGACTATGAAGATGTTGAGTTGCCAAACCTAAATAGCATTGCAAGTTCATCCAGCGGGTTCATTAATAATATCTCAACTCAGAGCTATGCTAATGAAAGCAGTATTGTAAATATGGACATGAATTGTGCTGCAGCAAGGGAAGCAGAAGCCAGTACTCTTCCCTCATTTCCATGCCCTTCTGGCTTGCTGGATTCAAATCTCGCAATGAATTCCTTGCTGCTGAAGGCATTGCATCTCAGGACCTATCAACAAAGGGAAGCCACTACTGATTACTCGTGTCTGACAAAAGGGATATCTCAACTTGGGTCGACCCACTTGAGTTCAAATTTACAAGCCTCTTCTTCTGAGGCCATGGACACAATGCCACTGCAGCCACAGGAGGAGCAAGCACAGTCAGTGTGGACTCCATTTGGTGAATTTGTAAAGTCACAACTAACATCTTTTCCGATATGATTTGGAACTGGCCAAGGATTGAGTCATCCGACTCAGCATGCTAAGTTGGGCTAAAGCTCCTAGGCCAAGCGAAATAATAGATGTAGTGGCCATTTGTGTCTTTCTAGTTGCTGTAGTGTGTCGTGGGGGAGAAGTCCTTACTCTTTATTGTTAACGTCATTTTGCATTTACGAATTGGAAAACGTTATATGGACGGGGCCAAATAGACGAAAAGAGACCCAAAGTTGCGTGGTGGCATAGGCTTCGTGTAGGTTTCAGGCGCTTTTTTTTTTTTTCTCTTTTCTTTTTTTCAATAATGTACAAATAAATAAAGTATAATGTACGGAATAATAAAAATGCATATTTATTTGTATAAATTATATTAACTATATGCACATCACATATTTTTTTAAGAAAATCAAAAGCGAGTGAAACCCACATCAAATTCGAATGTCCCATTTCTTATTTAGATTTAAATTGCATTAAACCAATTGCAATTCTCGGGGAGTCACCACAATTGCAAATGCCTTACCATTTAAAATTAGGTATCGAAGATAATGACTTTGACTTGCAAGTTGCTACTTTTTTTTTTAACCATCTCTCATTTTAGAAATGTTAGGAGAGTTTGCTTCCATCTTACCGATTTGCTCTTGATTTTTTTTTAATATTGATCTTCAGCTACACCCTCAACCTTTTTTAAGTCATACAAGGCCTTAGTTGTCTCTTAGCTGTACATTGTTTTTATAAGCTTGTTTGTACAAGAGTATGAGAGGACTCATGGTTCCCAAGAGATTCCCTTTTTTATAGATATTTATTTATTTATTTATTTTTATTTTTATTTTTATTTTTATTTTTTGAAGATTGCACTAAACTAATGTAAAAATATTATGAAAAAAAAAAGAACCCCGTAAGAAAAAGAAAACTCAAGTCAACATAAAAATAATATGTGAACATTTGTGTCTCAGTTTCCATTGCACAATTTATCAACAGCAGTAATGTTCTAGTTTATCAAGCCCTCCCATTGTCAAATATTTGTTATATGCTATCTGAGCTGTATATACACTACCATTCTTATTGTCACAGGGCCAGTGCTTTCACTGTAGCTCTATCCGCTGGCTACTCCTAATCCAAATACACCTGTAATTATTTTGAACCGTATAGCTGTCTAAACGGCAATGGCTTTCTTGTAAGGTGAAGGTGGAATCTAAAACAAAAAATTGAACAAAGGTTAAAAAATTTGGATCCTTCTTACTTCAGGTTGCAGAATCTCTTCTGCTAAACGATGGTGAGGCGCTTATAATTTCCTCACCAAGCTCCCTTATCTTGTTGATTAGAAGTTTTTGCTCGGTCTCAAGTTGTACTATATGGTATTCTTGCATGTCCTGAAGGCTTTCCATCTCGCCCAAAGCTGCAGTGAGCCCTTCAAGATCACTATCCTCCATCAAAGCTTGAAGCTTGCTTAATATCTCTTTCATCTGATCAAAACAAGTGAGAAACAATCATTTGTCAGTTTTGAAGGTCTGCAATTACATCCAGTAAAAATGTAATGAACGAACTAGTGTCACCTGGCTAGATAGTTGGTGTGATTTAGCAATTGATCCTTCAGAGTCCAAACTGGGTCTCCTCTCAACTTCTGGAACTTTCCTAGTGATTTGAATGTGGATCTCTCCTCTTGTCACACCTTGGAGGGGAATCCACTTGTCAGCCATCTGATTTGAAGGCAATCTCTGATATTCTACAACACAATGACCTATACTTGCGGTGGGAAGCAAAGCATTATGATCTTTCACATGCAACTCAAGGGTGCTGCCATCATCAGGGAACTCTAAGGTTTGATTCCACTCAGGATTCAGAGTTTTGTGCACAACCTAGAAGGCAAGGCAGCACCCAGCAGGAAAGTTATTTTAATATTGTAACGAAAAAAAAAAGCACGAGACAGACCACAGCTACACATTAATAACCAATACTATTGCACTGAACCAATGAGTCTGCTCTCACACACAGTTAATTCTAGTCAGCCATTCCACACCAGATCTTACCAGTCACCGGCCATGACCATGTAGACAAGATGCAACTTAAAATGCTTGAAAGAACTGGTGCATATCCAACAGGATGCTCAAGTACAAAAGAAGGAAAAAAAAAAACAGAGAGGAACAGTGGGAATGAAATAAAGATAAATGAGTAACCAACTAAACAAGGACACAAACAAACGCAACATGCTGCTAAGTGTGAAAACTAACTGCAAGTGCATACCTTGCAATGTCAAGCCTATACACTAGTGTGTGCTTTTAGTAAGAAAATTTTTGCAAAGAATATCAATTAAGTAATCATGAATGTTGTGTTAAACCTTTGTTCGCTTCTTAAAGTTCCCATAATGCACCCTCACATATGGGTCACTTGTTCCTCTGAGATCAGCAGCAACAAGATCTTTTGCTTCAATGAGAACAAGTTCTATCCAACCATTGCCTGAACCGGTGGCTGTACCCTATACATGTTCAAGAAAGAGAAGGCAAAAGAAATGAGAAAAAAGCAAGAAAATGATGACAATAACATACCAGAGTCATAGACGTTGGCCACTTGGCCTAAAGTATAGCCAGGATACATATACTAAGATTACATGCTTGATCAGATGTCCATAAAAACTACCCATGCAAAGCTCATGTCAGCACAAATGTACAGATTACAAATCTTTCATGAAAGGGGTCTGGTTATACTAAAATATTTTTATGCCAATATATTTCCTTGAAGTCTGAACTGCATTGTAAATTTAAAGACAATAAAGCACACCTTGGTCGAGTCTGATTTATCAACTTCCACGGCTTCAATTTGTAGCCTTAGTTCTCCTGAAATCACTTTTTCAAGAGGAACCCATATGTCTCTGACTGAACTCTCCACAAGTCCTTCCAAATTCACACGTGCGGTGCCAATGTTGTCATTTCCAAAGATGTCTTCACTGTAGCATTTAATCACAAGGTATTCACCATTGCCTATCTCATCAAATTCAAATTTTTGGTTCCAGATAGGATTAGAAGCATGTGCAGTTCTTGTTCTCTGGATAGCCTGAAAATAAGGCTTGAATCACAATCAGAGTTCGGTAAATACACTCAATAGGAACCTGTTAATAATTTTCATATTTGCACCATTCTCAACTTCAATTTAAACACCAACATTCTGCACAGAAAAGATAACCTACCTTTCCATACTGCAATCTAACATATGGGTCACACTTTCCAGTTCTTTCTTTTGTCGCAAGGTCCTTTCCCTCCAGTACTACTACGTTTATTTTTCTTCCTGTCCTTAAAAGATAATTGGATGATGCTAGCGTTGCCTGTAGAGAACTGGCATGGAACTTGTTCAAGCTATGTGAACCATCAGAAAATTGCCATTCTTTCAATACAAGTTTCACCCTCAACTGCAAAAGCATATATATGCAACAGAATATACGCAATTAGAACCATTTCAATCAAAGATGACTATCCAGGCTCTAATATTACATCATTATGGCTACAAAGGAAGAAATCTGAGTGTCAGTGACTATTAGGCTAGGCCAGCACAAATGTGTGTCTGACCTTAATGACAGTCCCAACTCAGAAAAGAAATTTCTTTTTCAATGTAAATCTTCAACTATCATACATGTGAGGTACTTGTTTGGGTAAATATCTAGTAAGAGAAAAAGAGAGAGAGAGAGAGTTTCCCACTTCCAATGGCAGCTGATGGGCAATCACATTGCAATTGATTTATAAAAATATGCTTCTGTTACAAAGAGAAAGCATAAAGTTTGAAGCATAACTCTATTTGTAAGGATGCAATTAATAGCATATTTTACCTCCCCTGAATCAATGCCCTCGAATGGAACAACCATTTCAACTTCTTTTCCACAAAACTGAGCACGCAAGGCTATTACACTAGAGTCAGGTCCTATTGCCCAAAACATTGTTGAATCATCTGCAACATACCTCATCTGCTCAAAAGGTGAAAGATTGACATCAGAATAAAATTGGGTCAGAATTCCTTCTAATTTAAGCAGGGCATTTAAAATCACTTATGAAAATTTAAACATAAGAAAAATAAGAAAGAACTCATAGCAAACATATGCAATACTATAAAGATCTATAGACCCTGCTATAGCTTTATGCTAATATTACACATGCCACAATATGGTTACTTCACGATCCAGAACCCACACAAGCTTACATATGAAGTTTCGAAAGATCTATGACCAGTTTCGGACAGTTAATGTACCTTTATCTCACAACTTGCCAGAAAGTTACACTTAACACTGCCTGGGGTGCTGTTATAAAGTTGGAATTGAAGAGTTCCAGAATCTTCATGGAAAACCATGTTGAATGTTGAATTCCATCTAGGACTTGAGCCTGGTTTTGCAGCTGTTCTCCTAGTTAATTTCCCAAGTTCAACCTCCACAAATGTTTGCAGATCTTCATCATCAATATGCTCTCCTAAACTGTCATTTGCAGAATAACTTGGCTTCCTTTGTGGACTTCCTCTCAAAGTACCCCTAGAAAGTTTACTCGCTGAAATGACTGTCACATGAACTATTCCACCAACAGCCTTCTTCCTTAAATCCACTGCAGGTAAACAATAAGAACGCCGGCGAGGTTCAACCATTGTCTTGACTAAGGTATCAGTGAAAATTTTGACCTGCTCAAGCAAATACAAAAGAAAGGAATGCCATGTATAAGAAATAGCCTTCATCCAAAGGGTAAAGATGGAACATTTATGCTGTGTTTAACTCCAAGTTATCTGGTAAAGAGGGTCTACAGCCCCCATTAGGATAAAACCCCCAGATAACCAATAGAAGGCATCCTGGACAATGCAGGTAAAATGTTGATTGTAAAGACATTATGTCCAATGATAATGCATCACGTGATATCAGATATATATGTGGCATAGACATAGAGTTCCCCAAGACTTGAGTGAAGAATAAAAGTTAAGTTTACATGAAAGAAGATTGCATATAAAAAAACAAAGTAGCTCAAAAAAAATTCCTAGAGGCAAAAGAGATGCAAGATCAATTCAAAAGAGCACAACAATAGCAAACACAATTTAAATAATTTTTCATCACCGTAAAATTATAATTCGTGAAAAATCATACCAACCACGAGGAAACTCCAGGCAGCTCTGTGGCAGGTAGTGACTGGCTTCCACCACTACCAAAGGCAACTCCAATTCTTACATCAGGAGTCGATACAAACGAGTATAAAAATGCCCTTCCATCCAGAACTGGCATCAAGAGAAGCTGTGCATTGTAGGCAACCAAGGAAAGATAATATCAAAACCCACCAAAAGTTCAAAATTGAGAAACAGCATGTCTAATAACCTGTAAGCATGAAAAGTTGACCACCACCTATTCTCTCACCACAAACAGGACAAGCAAAGCCACATTTGAACATTTGACTACAATGGAAAGTCTATTACTAAATTACAAAACAAAATAATGAAAGAGAAGTGCATTTGATGAACTAAGTTCAAAAGATTAATCAAAAGAGATACAAAGGATACTCTACTAGGATACTACACAGAAGTCAGAATCACTGTCTTTTCAGAAATTCATAAATGACAACATCAATACTCCATCAGTTGACATCCATGTATGGCCCTTTTTCATAGTAATGGAGATGATGAAGTGAAGTTCTGAGTCAATTTGATCTGCTAACTAACATTCATAGCACAGCTTACTGTTATGAAAGAAATCTTGCACCAAGTATCTGATCCTTAAGGATTGTACTTCAAATTTCATTCCATACAGTTTTCAGTAAAGTGCTATCACGAAAAAACAAAATCTCTCCTCTATGGACATTATAGTCATGCTGGATGTTGTCAGTTGACTGTAAAGTTTTACATGACAGCAAATAAAAGCAAAAATAAAAGACAAAAAGGATAAAAGATTCCCAAGGACAGATATGATGAAAGAACGACAAAATCTTATGTACAACAATGAAGAAATATTATAAAGATGGCTATATCCATGGTAATATATCCACTAAAGAAGAAAATAGCAAACTTGTTGCTGAGAGCTCCAACATTGAAATGTGATGCTACCATAATAAAAGGACAAATGGAGGTCCATGAGGAATGCTTTGAAAACTGAATAGTACCTTGTAGAGAAAATTTAAGATGCAGACTTTATAATTGGTGGTATTGATCTGGAAATCAAGCACAAGGATACAAACTTGCACACAACTAGCAAATTGATTTCATTGTTGCACTTGCTTTTGAAGGCTCCAGATTTATGCATGTGGCCAAATGTGCATGCATGTATAGTACATATTATTGTGTTTTGTCTCAATGTGTGTCTTCAAAGATGGTCCAACCCAAGAGTTAACACAATGTCGACTGCTATGCATTCCAGAAAAAGGTAAGCATGCATAAAAACTCATTTTCTTGCTTTTATTTAGCTTGTGATAACTATATCTATTTCACAACACGAGCAGTCACATAAATGCACAACACACGATATACACACAAAATCTACACCATCAATGATTTTAGCCAAATACACAATAACTACAAGGCATGACTATGGCAAAGTTATCAAGAGCAGGAGAAAAGACTAATGTACATACTTCACCCTTGATGTGGAGGCTATTTACAACTATTCGTGCAGTTCCCCTTAATGGCTTGGCCACCTTAGCCAGCAACATAATGCTCATGTCACTTGTATCCCAATCAACCCCTAGATGCATAATTCGCTGTCAAAAAGATAAGACAAAATAGCTTTAAAGTCTCAGATTTGTTATATTGTATGAAGAACAACTCAATTAAAAATGGAAAAGAAAATCAAGTCTGCAACAAGAAAATCATTAAACAAATGAAGTTATAAAGAAGCAATGTTTTCATACAACTTTTAAGCACCATTATATTGAAGTAGAGTAGAAACTAGAAAGGATACTGAGCACCTCCAATCATGGACTTCCAAAGGCACAAAGTGAGTACAGGAAAGAGAAACTGGAAGGGTTTATGGGTCCTTCCAATTTGGAGATCAAACGAAAATTATCTCAACAATCTTCACATTTCCCAGATGCAGGGCATCTTTGGTTCATTTGTTATCTTAGAAAATTGATGTTTCCAATTTCTTCTAAAACACACTCAAGCCTTGTGCAGTAGTTTATCCAAATCTAGCCTATTGATGGATTTTTGTGAACCAAATATATGGCTTTTGCTCAGGTCTAGTGAGGTTACACAGAAGAAGACAACTTCCGATCAAAACACATAAGATAGTTGATCATCCTAGCATTGCCTTGATTGTCTGGACTCAAGCACTAGGATATAGCTGCCATAACAATTAGCAGATGACACAGGATGACTTGAGCATAATTAACTAAATCTCAGCTCCAATGAGCTTTAATACCAGACTACTGGATCAGTTACATGGATCTCATGTCTCCACTCTTCTCTGTTCAAGGATAGTTCAGATTATTACGATACTAAACCAACAGCCACACTACCAGAGAGTAAAGAGAGAAAAACCATAACATCTTGGCAACGAAGCACATGTATTTATATCAAAATGCCCCAAAACATTTTCTTAAATAACCTCTCAAAATTTGCAAACATTAAAACAATCAGGAAGCCAAACCTGATCACCAAAAGTTGACCAGCGAGTCCCAAGGAGACCCAAGCTAGGTGGGCTCGAACCTAGTGAAAACTCCTGCAGTTCAATATTTACCTACACAGTATATGTTTAGACAATAAACGCGTAAATTAAGGTCAATATAAATTAAAAATCTATATCATTCAATTGAATTAACACAAAGCATATCACTCACTATAAGCTTTGACCTCAGCTCCTTTAAACGTTTCTGCACAACAAGTTAAAGTAATTAGTCTGGGCTGGCCAGCATAAATGGGATGGTTATATACATGCATTTGAAAGAAGAAGTATACATTAATGTGTGTGTGTGTGTGTGCGTGTGCGTGTGAGCGTCTATGCTTGTATCAAGAAAAAGTCAAATTCCAACCAAAAACAGAAGAACACAATAAGATTACAAAATTTCCAAGAGTTTGTGTTAATCAATCCATTCCAGGGAAAATTTACGGTGATGAGAACATGAACTTCGGAGTTTTTGATCTCACTTCATTAGTAATGAAAATACAAAAACATGTTGGCTGCAGCTTTTCTTTTACTATTTCAAATATAAAGGTCGTAAAAAGAAATTTCAAGTATCTTAAGTGTCCACAGAATGGGTTAGGTAAGGAGATAAAAGAGAATTCAAGTAAATGTAAAACTGAAATGAACAAATTTTAAACTTTGTTATGAATTTAGCTCTCTAATAAGGCTTGAACCTAAAATTGGAGACATACTAGCATAGATTTTTTATCAGTAATGCATTGGAGAAAACAACCAAATAAATTAGGGAATGCAAGAAATCAATTTGACCATCCAAATTACTTGTGTATGCAGAAAACTGACAACATAGGCATTGAACAGAAGACAATAGATAACAGCATCAGACGATATAACAAAAGCTTATGGATATGATCCAAATCTAACCTCAACAATGGATGCAAACCTCGTTGAAAATCTCGGGTTAAAATAATTTAGCCAAACTTCCATCAAAAGCTTGTTCAGCCACTCGCAGTGTTCCAAGGGTGTTATTGGCTGTATAATTATGTGAAATGATTAATATATTGCACTATGCAAAACAAAACAGGAATTTACTGTAAGCTCACTGCCACAAAAAATAAAAAAGAAAACAAGAAATTCAACGTAAGTGCAGAGGAAATGATGATTGGTACCGAGGTGTGTAGTATGGCCCGCCGCCACTTTTTATTCAGGTCTTCCACAAGTATTTGGCGTTGATGATGGAAATACTGCACAGGAAAAATGACATTGTAGGATTTTATTTCTAACACCAACCAAATCCACACGCATAACCGAAAGAACTGAAGATGAAGCTTGAAAGCAGCTTATAGTACATGTGAATTTGGTATAAGCAACAGTAATACTGTTAGGCAGAAAGCCGCCACCGGCAATGAAATCAATGAAAAGAGAAACGAAAGGGCGAGGCAAACCATAATCACATCCAAGCAATCAGATAATTTAGAACCAATAGATACCAAAACAAGCCTGTTTCAACTCATGATAAGATGTTATCATAAGAATACACTAAAAAGAGAAAAGGAAAGAAAGAAAGTTCAACGCCATCTGCTCAGAAGGAAAACAATAAAATAGGAACCAAGCAAGTGATGATTTCAACAGTTTAAACACAAAATATTCCCCGACCCAAAAAAAGTACGTCCCCAACAACAATCTGAAAAAAAAAATCCACCAGAGAGGGGAAAAAAAAAACAAGAGCAATGATCAGGAACTTGCCTGAACAGTAGCCAAAACAGCAACAACAAGAAGGACCCAATTGGAGAGTGAGACAACCCATCTCTCAATGCACCAAACGGCCAAAATTAAAGGGATCAAGAAGGGAAGAAAAGGCTTCTCCCCCATGAGATGATTCAAGAACTCCACAACCTCTGCTACCCCTTTTGTCCTTGCCATATTCTAAGCGAGCCAGCACCCAAAGGAAAAAGAAATGATCTTTCGCTTCCCTAACCGATGGAACCATTGCAATAAACATACACCTGCATGGTTTTAAGACAAAAGTGCCTACAGACCGACTGAAACGGCAAAAGAGTGTTCAGGGGAGACTTTGGATGATCTTTAAAGACTGAAGAGTTTCGTTTCTCTGTTTCAATATTTATTAAGGGTGTGAGGAGAAACAAGAAAAAATCAACGAGTCAGCAAAAATAGGCAAATAGCTCATAATATTATTTATTATTAAATAACAAAATTTGGCTTTTCCGACGTTTTTTTTTTCTGTGTCTGAATAATTACAAAGACATCGCAAATAACTGAAATATATTCATTTTGTATTAATCAATTTTGAGGGTTCCGCCTTCTTTTAATTTGGATTTATTAGACTGTTCTTCAATTTTGATGGTTGTGTAGTCGGAACATCCGATAATTTCCACGATATTACCGGCGGCATGTTGGTACAAGACCATACCAATGTTATGGGAAAACATTATTTTTATTATTAAATTTTAAGAATTATTACCAAGCAGGGTGAGTTAAGCTAAATTATCATAAAAAGTATCAATTATTTTTTATTTTTTTTTGTATTATATTATCTTAACTCCTGAAAAAAAGTGAGTCAAAATAAATTATTTCTATTTTTTATTAGGTTAACAATTTACTTGTTTAGTTTATTTTATTATTTTTATTTTGCCCATAACAATTTCTTTTAATCTCTTAACATTTAATCTCGGAGTCAAATAAAATTAAATATTAAGGAAATATATGGGATTGACTCTCTCCATGCTCTTTAAATTATTATTCTCTTATCCTTTTGGTTTCGGTATTTTATGCTTTCCATCAAAATGTGACAAAGAAATCGTTGATTTTATTATTATTATTATTATTTGATCTACAATTAATATTCCGTAACTAGGTAGAAAAAGAAGTTATAATATTATTGCTTTTTTCCTTTTTAGTGCATTACATTATAACTCCCATTTATTAATACACGGTAGTATAACTCTTTTGAATTTAAAAAATAATATATATATCTTCACATTGTGTGTTACCATGTGCGTTATTCTTAGATATTATTTTATATAAAATAAAATATTACTAAAGGAGACAGAATTTTATAAAATATCGCTATATTATTATTAAGAAACTTGGAAACTAAAAAGTATATAGTAAAAATAATTATTTTTATTTTTTTCATAAATTTCACATTTTTGTTTCTAAAAAGATATAATATGACGTAACCTAGTAAAATGGGTGGACCATTTTCTTCCAAATGTCCTCTTTTTAATGTTAAACCTGAAACCACGAAATAGAGTTACAGATTCAATATCAAGGGTTGCTATCAATTCAAGACAACAATTTATTCTCAGGAAAAGTGTGACTTTTCCGAAAGAAAGAGTTTTGTTCATAAACCTATCCACTATCACAATAATTATTAAGGGAAACCTACCCACTCAAGGTCAATTATTAAATGCAAGTCCTAATAAAATATTTTTGAAAAAAAAAAAGAAAAAAAAAAGGACTCGAGCTTGAATTTTCTACCCATAGCTGGTCAATCAATCTGTACGGTCAATTTTTTTGACCTTTTTTTTATTGTTTTTGGGTCCTTATGACACCGTACAGCCTGAATGCTTGGATCCAGGTTGATTGTCTTCAGATATCGTAACAGCTTTTCGTTGAACGCAGACGTTTGTTTCAGGTTTTAACCGAAACTGCGGTTGGAAAATGTACTTGAACAGGCATATCTGTACTTGTTTTCTTGCTTTTCGTAACCATTGTTTGTAGCCTCGTGTTGAATTACCGACAGCTCATGTTAGAGTGCTCGTAGTTGCTTAAGCATTCCGCTCGATTGTATAAAACAAACTAAATAAAATTCCACAACATTTCTCCATTTCAAACAGGCTCTAAAAATAATTACATTTAGCACCCAAAAAAAAAAATGGTGATGAAAACAAAAAATATTTTTTTAATTTAAAAACAATTGCAATTGGGAAAACCAACAATAGGACTATCACCTTTTTTTTTTTTTCTGGTCAATTGCTGTAATTTAGAATAACCCGATTTTATATAATTAAAATGATCTGATAGTATGAAACTTTATCAGATTAAAAGATAAAATTTCCAAATGCATTGTATTGAAGAAGTGGGTAACGTATTGAACTTTTGACTCAAAAAAACCCGTGAAGTCTAATTTTATATTAGTTGACGAAAATTAAAAAGTATGAATTGTCTCTTTCATTTGATTTATAGAAAGAAAAGTAAACAAGTGAAAACCATGGCAGTCTTGCACTCTAGAGAACGACACAATGGCCCACAATGTGCTTTTATTTTACTCATCTCTCTTATGGAGTCGTATCTGTGCACCTCCGATGATGATGATGATGATGGCAGCCAGCAATATCACTGTTCCTTTAACAACATTTCCATTTGTTGGGAGTGGTTCATTGTTAAAACACCAGCGGCAATGCTTTGGCCTGTTTTCTTATAAGCGGACGTAAATTTTATTAAATAAAGAGTGTTTTATCGGCCCCTTTTCCCTTTTGCTATCAAAAAGAATAAAAAAAAAAAGAAAAAGAAAAGACAAAAGGAAAGGATAGGTGTTACCACCACAATCAGCGCCCGCGAATGTGGAGCAACCGTTGGAAACATTTGTCTTCAATCGGCCTGTCTCCATCATCCTCTCCTCTCTGCGCATGACTCTCTTTCCTGCGTCCCTAAAGGATCTATTTGAGATTCTTGTTATACTTTGCCTCTCTATGTTGTGCTCTGCTTGTGATTAACCAGAGTTCTTCAAGTGCAAGGCAATTTTGTCATCCATTTTTAGTGCACGGGCTCTGACCCGTTGAACAGAACTCAGCTCTTGAATGCGAATTGTCCCCTCTAACTCTGACCAGTAGACTGGTTTCAGTTTCGTGAGGACCATTCCTTTGGCAGATAGATGGACACATACAAAATAATATATATATTTATTATTATTATTATTAATTGCATATTATATATATATTGGTACATTTTCCGGTTGTTGTTACACATCAAATGTTTTTTTTTTCCCAAAAAAAATTAAAATTCAAAAAAATAATAATAAAAAAAAAACCCTATAATACCCACAAGTTAACTCACCCTGACTCTTCTCTGATTACTTCTCTCGGTTTATCAATCTTTTCCTTAAACGTAATATTTTGATTGCATTATCAATGAAGTGGTGCATTTTTAGGTATCATGTGATGGAAAGTAAGAATTGATACCTATGATTAATCTAATGATAAAGACAAATTAAAATGGTATGAATTAAATGTACAAATTTAAATTTAAATTTTCCTAAATGCATTCTATTTATGTTTTTAAGCAAGAGGTGTTATGTTGGCACCAAAAATAGTAAATCGGAGTTTACTTCAAATGATTTCTCTTCATCAAAAGCAAGAACAGCTGTCTTCTTCTTCTTCTTCTTCTTCTATCTGGCATATTTCGAATGCCACGTTTTTGTACATCCTACCGGACGTAATGAAGCAACTCTAACTATTATGTATATGCTGTCCTCTAGAAGAGACATACGTTTGCTTGGTAAAAGAATAAAGGGCGAAAAATAAAGAATAATTTCAGAAAAACTAAAAATTATAATATTTTTTTATTAAATTATATGATACATTGTAAGACCAAACACTTGTCATATTAGGCGGTGAAACCCACACGTAAGACCAAAAAAAGTAATTGTACCACATCATATTAATATTAAGATCTTAATAAAAAGTCCTAATAATTTTTAGCAGAATAATAATAATAATAATAATAATAATAATAATAATAATAATAATAATAATAATAATAATAAGAAGAAGAAAGGGGTAAACTGGGCCACCCTACACCAGCAGATAGCCTTCATACATAACATTAGGCTAGCCCAGAGAAAGACTGGGCTCACAAGTACTGCTTGTTCGCATCCACTTCCAGAATGGTCCTGACCCATTATAGGTTGCTCATTCGGTGAATCTATGTGTGCCCCCCACATATATAAGGTAACTTTTGTTGTTTTCATAAACTTGGTGTCTCATTTTTAATTTTTAATTATTAGAGTGTTCCCTCAATTCTTGAATTTTTTTATTTTAATAATTTATTTTATTTTTTGGCGGCAATTTAAGTACCTTGAGAATCGGTCTAAGCATAATAATCTAGGTAGCTTCAGGGGAATTCATGAGAAATTACAATTTTTACAGTATCTCGATAAACTCTATGACCATAAGAAAAGCTGCAAATCTCCTTTCTCATTAGAGTCAACATCCTAGGCTTTTTTTTGAACTAACATATTAAAACTCATGTTTTATCTGAATTTGAGAAAGTTATGGTTTGAACTTGTAAGCATGGTACACTTATTTCTTTTTTGGGTACATGAGAATTAGAGTTCATATTTTGAAAACATTTGAAAAAAGTTATGATTTGAACCCCTAGGCATCCATAGCACAACTGTTACTTTTTTCTGGGATGCACAAAATTAAAGCCCATATTTTATAAAAATTCGAAAAAAAAATAATTATGGTTTAAATCCCCAATCATAGTTATTAAAATTCAACCCTTACTCCATCGGTTGAACCGAAAATCCAGTGACCTGGGAAAATAAATTAATCTAACACATTAAGTAGTAATAATTTATTTTGAATGAATTTTCAATTTACTCTTGTTATATTGTTTAGCTTAATCATTCTCATTAGGGAATTAGTCTTGGCCATTGACATTTAATTTCTCTAACACCGGATCTCAATCAAATACTCTTTTTTATTTTTCTTCTATTTTCTCTTCAATATATATATATATATATATATATATATATAGGCAGCTTTATTCCGTTTAATAGCTTTTCTCTTCGTTCCCAATTTATAATAATCTATCAGTATTGAGTTGGTGAAAAGCCATAGAATCCAATAGCATTAAATTTTTGATCAAGAATTTATTACTTTGTATATTTTGTCATTTAGACATTTAATTTTACTTGACACATTTCAATTAGTTTAGTATATTATTTAAGACATAAAGGGGTTCAAATTAAATTATTATTATTATTTTCCTTCCTTATGTTAACCTAGCTGCTGCTTATGTTGGTTCTAATTTAGCGTTGGGTGCATTATTTATAAACAATTTTAGAAAAGAAAATATGGGTGATAAGAAGGAGCGTGTTAATCGCGTGCAGTGAGAGCGTCAGCTTGATGAAGGAAAAGTCGGGAATCCAGCTGCCTGCTTCAAGGAGGAAACAAACCTTATTGCCCCCGCCGCGAAGGGCGACCGAAATATCCGCTGAACTGAACACGTGGGGACCCACAGTACAAACCGCTTTCCTACGACCACTCGCAGATGCCCGCGTCAGCACTCATTACAACGGTCACTTACCTGGCAGTGCCACCTTTATCCCTTTTCTTTTTTTGCTCCTTCTTTTACAAAATGAAAATTCCTTTTTCTTTTTTTCTTTTTCACGTGCACCAATTTGTTTCCAAAATGGTAAAAGGCACTCACCCCCACATGGCAGCAGCGAAGTGGATCGGAGCTATTTCACCTGCCCGTGGGACTATCATTTCTCAGGCCTATATATGCCCATTTGGCCATTCTCTTTTTCTCTCAATCCCATCAGCTCCATCTCCACACCACCCAACCAATACCTCAAAATAAGGTTCAAATTTCAGCTATAAAACAACAGCAACAAGAATAACAAACCCTAACTTTAACACCCCACCACCCACATACAAACCCACCAAGGGGCCATTTTGTGTCCTAGAAGGTGTGCTAGCCCCACAAAAAATAAAAGGCAATACCAAGAACAATAACAGCAAACATGAGCCCCACACATTTCCATGACCATCATGCAAAAATGAACAACAACAGCAACAACAACAACAATGGGATATGCCAACCACCATTGAGAATCAACAAGGGCTCCCACGTGATAAAAAAATCGTCGTCGTCGTCGTCGTCGTCGTCTTCGATGATGTTGTCGCCGCCATCCTCCTCCTCTTCGTCGTCAGCATCTTCACTCGGCGTGGCGGGCCCCAACAAGCAGCTCCAACGCCATCCGGTGATCATATACACTCACTCCCCCAAAATCATCCACACCCACCCTAAAGATTTTATGGCATTGGTGCAAAAGCTAACGGGTTGTTCCCGGTCAGAAGACGATCAAGCGGTGCAAATAAAGCAAGAAAAGGGCAATCCAATGCCGGAGACGGAGACCAAGGGCGTGAAGAGCGTTGTTGGGAGTGAGGACAATGAATCCTCGTCGGTGATCACCACCGATGAGAATTGTGGGAGCATAGGTGATGCACAAGTCAATTCTTGTTTCGTGCCTCCCAAATTCGATTCCCCAAATCCTTACGTGGCTACCATTCCTCTCTTCACCCCCAATTCAGCTGATTTTTTGTGCCCTGATCAGCCTTTCTATAACTACACCGACCCTTTGTTTTTCACTCCCAATATAAGGGGCTCTAGCTCTTTGTCATCATCATCTTCTGCCTTGGAGGGCATGAACAATATCCGAGAATACTAGGCCTTTTTCTTTTGAAAATTTGGATTAAATTCTTTTGCTAGAAAATTTTTTGTTTCTGTTTTCTTTTTTTTTTTTTTTCTGATCAAATAGGTAGGTAGCTATTGTTTATTTATTTATTCTTTTTCTGAAATAAGTCACCCCGTCAAATAATGTTCCATGTATTCCTGTGGTTAGCACATTCTACAGGAAGATGATGAACAAAGAGGAAAGAATAGTAAATTTTTTAAAAAATAAAAATTAAAAAAAAATGTTGCCTTTTTTCTTTTATAAACAATTTCAAACTTTGTACGTTTGTTAATTACTTTTGTTTGCCTTCCAGATTAATTGCACGCGTCTTGTAATCTTTTTTTTTTTTTATATAATACTCTACTTGTCGTCGTTATTAGAAGAGACAAAGCAGCAATATTCCTTTCATTGTTGTTTTTTATTATTCTCCCCAAGGCTTTTGGCTGCATAGACTTGTCCATGGAATGTGGATGCTTGCCGGTCCAGTGTTGTCTTGTGTGTATGATTCGCCCTTTTCATTTCATTTGCTGTTTGGAGATGTTGTTGGCATGCAGTCTGGGAAATCAAAGGGACAAAAAGGAAGGTCACTCTTGGGAATCATAGGAAGTCTCACAAAGTTTGAATTTTTATCCAACTAGAGATTGCAGATAAGGGGACATGAAAGGATCAACTTAAACAACTGTACGTTTTCAGGATCTTGGATTCTTGTAAATTACTTATTCAACCACATGCTTCCCTTACACGGTTTCCATATATGATCTTTCCTTTCCTTGGCCCCAAAGCTGATGTCTCTGCAGAGATGTATTCAAAATTTTGCAGCAGGACCTCAAACATCTATGACTTCAACTCCCAATATTTATTATGGTGAGAAATTCAAAGAAAATTTTCTTATAACGTGTGAGTCGGTGAGAAAGTCTAGGAAAATTATTATTGTTTGAAAAATTATAAAAATTTCTTTTAAGTATTTAAAAAATTGTGAATGTCACGTTATTTTTAAAGATGGATAAATTGGTGATTTCATAAATTTAGATTTTCTTGCTGGTACTTTCTTTTATCCTATTCTCTTTCTTCAAGCTTTTTTTTTCTCTCTATTTTCTTTCTCACAATTTTTTTTTCCTTCATGTTTTTGAAAAAGACGTCTTATGTGTCTCTAAACATTAATACTTGCATGCCATTTCAATAAAAACAACTGTACATGTACAAGTTATGCCGGTAAGTAAAACCACAAAGCCATATAATAACATAGAAGATATTTATTCTTTTTTTTATATAATTTATTTTATTTAATTTGCGTTAACTAAGAATCAAACTAAAAATTTTCAAATGTAAAAGACAACTTCAGTATAATTGAACTAAAACCCATTGGGTCTTCTTTTTTCTTTTTCTTTTTCTTTTTCTTTTATCACTTTTTTCTCTGTGAATTACAGGCACTGCTGGATGCTGAGCCACTACTCTTAATCCCCTTGCCACCCGTCTGCAATTGTTTTCCTTTGGGGTGAATATCATTTACATCTCTCCAAGGTGATGACTTCTGGACTGAAGCTTCTTGTTATTGGACCCACTTGTAGGAAGGGTCTTGCATGACTTTTAGTCCTGTGAAAAGGGTTACGCAGTTGACAGGGTTTTAATGGACTTAAGTCTTGTTAAGATGCCTCTCCACGCAGAACAAAGAGTTTGAAGTGGAACTAGTCATTAACACTAGGTCCTAGCCCTCCAGGGAAAGGGCCTGCTCACTCTGCCAGGATAAGAGCTCGTCAGCTGCTCATAACGAGCTCTAGTTTTGCTTGTTCCGGTCTATTCACGGGCATGGGAATACATGGCATGGGCCTGTTCACACCAGTGGCCAGTGGGCCTAACCTTATCGTACGAAATCCAGGGTAAAATCCATGCACAAAAGGGTTGATGCAAGTCTTCCCGGTTGCCTGATCATTGGATAGCCATTAGGTATAGAAGCGTTGACACTGATCAAACAGAAACGGGAAGAAATTTGGCGTGCAAGCTTTTGGTGTACATACGTATGGCCGCTATTTGGGAAAGAATCAAAGAGTCGTCGAAATTCCTAACTTGCTCCACGCAGACTTTCAAAATTTCGGAACAGTTAAAACGACTCTGGCAAATTTTATTTATTTCAAATACAAGTTTACACGTTATGCTATCCTTATCATTGATTATACATTTTAAGCATTTTACTGCATAAACATAGTTGATGGTTATGATGCTATAACAAGAATCTGTGTTTAAAATAAGTCAAGTTGACTCCACGCAATAGAGTTAATGAAATTCGTAACCCATGGTCAGCAAGTTAAAATCACCAGCACGTAACCATTCTGACCTTCCACACCATTTCTTTTTGGGGGTTCCTTTTTGCACATTTCAATGTCCTAAAACAATATATATACATATAGATACATGCTACTTATGAACTCACTAGGTAACAAGTAGAAAAAGAAATGCAATTGACCTAAAAGAAAAGAAAAACGAAGAAAAATAGAAAAATGTTACCAAACTCGGATATATTGGAACACTGGGTTTAGCTCAGCTTCAATGAAGTCGTAAGTTTGTAACCGAACTAAGAGTTTGATACATAAAGCAGTTCAGGTACTGGATTGAATTGAACCGTTTTCCTCGTTATTTTGAGCAAAATCCAGTCTTTTTAAAATAGAAATTAAACCAATCCAAAAAGGTAAGAAAAAGGGAAAGCAATTGCCCCATCATTTTTCAGGGGCTTCCGGATGTACTTTAACCATCTACTAGCAATGACTCCGCAAAGATATGCTTTTGCTCTTTCTTTCTTCTTTTTTTTTGCTTATATTTGTTCAATAATTACTGTAAACATCTCTCTCCGTTTCTCAAAATTTACAATTAACGAGAGTTTACATGTACAAATTACTCAGGTCCGTAAAATTACGAAATTATTTCTTTTTCTTGTCCTCTTTTTCTCTTTCAAGAACCACGGGAGCTGCCGGTATGCTGAACCACCAGTCTCTTAATCTCCTTGCGAATCTTTCTGCACTCGCTCTCCTTGGAGGCGAATACCTTGTAAACGTCTCGAGAAAAAAGAACAGAACTATGTACTTGATAGGTATGAAGGCCAGGATCAGTGCCATACACAATAGGGTAAATGCAAGTCTCTCGGTTGCCTGATCATTCCAGAGACACATTAATTGTTAGTGTTGCTGGCACATGCTTGGGTGACACTTCAGTATAAAACTTCAGTCAAGCAAGAAGAGAAAAAGAAAGTGACATGCGCCATGCTTTTGATGTACTTGTACATGACAGCTAAGGTGAAAGAATGAAAGGAGACCAGGATGCAGAGTGTGCAAGTACAAAGAAAGAAGGAAACCTGAGGAAAGATGGACAACAGCAAGGCACGGAATTTGAGTAGGACAATGTTTCCATCTTGGATGAGCTGTTCAACTTGAGTTATCGCATTCTGGACCGCCAAAAGTTGCTCCATTGTGTTCATTGGTGGAGGTGCTATCACCTTAAGTGCATCAGCAGGCCTTCCTTGGTTATAGCATCGTGTAAGCACCATAAAGACCGCAAGAAAGATCAGCACTGTTCCAAAAGCATAGCCCACCCATCCCCTAAAATGCAGTATCTTGTAAGTTCTCACAAAATAAACCGAGGAGTATAATGCATACAGGAAAGTGCGTAATCAATTATCAAAAGTGCATTCAGCCTCACAAGGACATATGAATCGGCATAGCATTCAGAAGGTGTAAGACAGAACAATATGCATTTCACCAATGCTAAAGACAAGAGAAAGTGTAAGACCAATGACATTCATCCCAAGCTCACAGCATGGGAAGACAAAATTAACAAACTAATATCAGGCCTTGCGCCTGAAAATCCAACAAAGCACATAGAATACCTCTGAAATTAGATTTCACACATCTAGCTCTGTGTAAAAATTAAGGATACCACCAATGTGGTACACTTTATTCAAGTAGATCAAAGGAAAAGTTACACAATTAGGGAGAAGGAAAAAAAGGAAGTAAGAATTCAATAATGATATTAGAATTATGCTAGAGTGATCATAGGGCTGCATTGGTTCCCTTTGGGAAGAAAGAAGAGATTTTCATTCCTGTTGAACCCTCCTCCTCCTTTCATGCAGCTATCAAATAGGGGAAACAGCTATGGCTATATTCAAATTTCAAATAGGAAAAATAACTAACAAATGTACAGGATTTGTGCTTCAAAGCATTCATTACAATCAACCATATTGAGAGTGGAGGCACTCACACAATAGATTTACCTGTGATAGCAAATATCATTGTATTTTGCAGAGAAATTACTTTTATTGAAACATAATAAAGCGGCAAGTACACAGTTGCATAAACAACAATCATTTTGAGAAGCACAGAAAAGGCAAAGGAAGAATTTTCTCACTTTTCCTGCCACGAAGGCAATGTTCATTATATGATTTTGCTCCAAGAACCCACATCATTAACAGCAATGAGAAAAGTATGAGCCTTACCTCCAAATGACATAACTGAAAAACAAACAGAACACCAAAGACTTCACAGGATCCTCCCAGTATGCCAAGGAAAGAAGCCCCTTCCCAGCTTCCATAACTGGGAAAAGCAATTCCTGCAGACAAGATATGACATGAAATGATGTTAGTGAAAAGTGCATCTACTTTTTCACAGAACTGAGCTGACAGCATAAGAGATAATGGAATAAGTCCTACTAATAATTAAAGTAGTTTCAAATTGTGGCTGTAAAACAACAACAACAACAACCCTTGAGACAGGGTGACCCACAAAGCTATCTTTTTTATAGCAGTTGTGGCTGCATTAACCACAATTGCCTACTCTAAGTCACAAATGCCACTACAATTCAAATACTTACGCAATCAAAAGCATTGAAAATCTGCTTAGCAACTACAGTGCAAATAAATGAAAAGTGTAGAATGAATCACATGAATCAAAACACAGGGAGAAAATATTTAATGTTATTTAGCACCACCTTCATCACTGCCAAATTGGTGTCAATACCATCTACTTTAACTCCATCTACTGTTTCTTGTGCAAGCACTGCCTTTTTGTAGCTGCTTCTAGATTCTTTAACAACTCTTTCCAGTTCACTAATCTCTCCCACAACTATGTCACCCACAGCAAGACCAGCCTCATTCGAATCGCTTGAACTTGTGCCAAGTACAAACCCTAGATTGGAAACCATGGTCAAGGCCGACACTGAATACATTCCACCTCCAGCATCATTATTATTAGTCCGGTCTAATTCCTTTGCAGAGGACATGTTTGCAAGAGTTTCTAGAATCAAATCTCCACCAGGAAGTTGATCACATAGATTGAAAATGAGAAGAGATTCAAAACTAGGAGAATTTACAGAACTAATTTCTCTAAGAGCCTGTAGTCGCAAAATTCCAAGTACAGCCTTTGAAATTGCTTCATCCCGTGCAGCTCCAGTTATCTGGAACTTTTTGACAAATCTGTGTGCATATAGAACTTCCCTGATAATTGCTAGCCAGTAATCACGACGAGTATGTCCCTTAAGCTCAGGAAACTCTAAGACAACTGGTTCTGATCTACAAAAGAAAACTGCAAGGTTAACAGCCATATTTTCTCAGAATAAGCTCTTGGTCCATGACAATGAGAGACAACAATCTAGATATAGTATAGTATTATCTAGATATATATACTATCACTGCTAAGGGAATTTAAGGGAATTTAGTATGCACCATCCTTACAAGGAAATAGATTTATAGAAGACTGCCTTGTCAAAAAGTCGAGTGCCCCATGGTCCAGTTAATTCAGGTTTAACAATCTGCTTTAGATCATTTGACAAGTCATATGTTTTTGGCTTGTCATAGGACACAACACGAAGAGCTTCAAAATACAGTGCATGGTCTGTGAGCGTTAGCCGTCCTGCTGGCATATAAAAGCAAAAGAATAGAAGACATTGGTCAGTTATGCAAGAAGACTCATTGAAGGAAAAATTTAAAATGAGAAAAATAAATTTTTGTGTGTGTTGGTTAAAATGAAAATGGCAACAATGTTATCCAGTCAATTACCTGGCCAAGTAGATATTGCCACATGTTCAAGAACTGGTTGAGTGGTGACAGTTCCATCTACTTCCAGAATTTTTTCCCTTCTAGATGATCGAACTGCAGATAGAAGTGATGAATCTGATTGGGTCTTCATCTTTTTCAATGCTCTGCAAAGAAATAAAAAACATTACTTGCTACCTAGATGCTGGAATAATAGTAAACTGAAAATGAAATTTTTTTTTAAGTATAGGCCTACTAAACAAAAACTGCAAACACAGAAAACAGGGAAATGACAGTGAGGACAAGTGAACTGCAGAGCTCATGCAAAGAGTTGAAAGTGAGGTCTTAGAAGTAAAATATACACAATTCTCAACGGAACATCTCAGCCATAGTGATAATAATAATCAGCATTTGTGACAAGATCCCATCTGACTTATATTCAACATTTGGAAAAACTAAGCAGGCTAAAGAAAACAAATTTGTGTTTGATGCCTTCGCAAAAACCTATTGAAAACATAACTAAAATGGGCAAAAAACTCAACAACATAACACATGAAGACTAATATACATTTTGTTTCTTCTGATATCTATTTGGACACAGGATTAGTGGCCTGAGATGGTTGCACAAGAAAAGGGTTTTTGCAGAAGTACTGAACATCAAACAACGCCTTATAAGCTTAGATAGTGGTTTTGCATTTATTTAATAATATTATGAACAATTGGATGAATATAGTTCACAAAGGGACATCATCTAAGCAATCTCTAGCATTTGTTCTAAAAAGTTCTCAGACCTAAATATCAACAAAATACAATTACAGTGGTTCAATTGAATAAAGTAAAAGAAAATCCATACATCCCTTACCAGTGTATGGACAACAATCTCTCAAGCACACGTTTAGAGATTACATGAAAAATTTTGACTGGTCAGGGGCCTTCAATATCATATCATTTTTGACTTTTCAAAAGCAACTTGCCAAACAGAAAACACCTCACAAAACACTTCTTTAAGCTTGTTTCTCAAAGCAAAAAATTTCTATTCTTTGCGTATGATTTTTCGGCTTCTTCAACAATAAGATTATGAGAAGAAATTCATCATAAAGACATTTTTTTAATACTAAACAAGTAAATGTGTCAATCTGAGAGGGACAAAACCAATGCACAAAATCTTACAAGTACAAAATGCAGTTACCTTTCTAGTCCACTTAGATACTTATCATAGACGTAGAATTCAAGCCGACCATTATTTGACATAGCAAGCACCTCAAAAAGATTTTCAATGATAACCACATCAGCAATGATTGGAATGGCTGGAGCTATTCGAGAGAATGCTTCTAGCCCAACCGTCAGTTCCTCATCTGCCTATGTAAAAATGGCACATAAAAGACACCCAAGTCAATAGAAATGGGGAACACAGTACAAGAGACCGTAACTTAAAAATGGTTCAACATATGAGGACCAAAAAGACTAAGTTGATGCTAATCCCACTTGTGCTCACACATTGAGAAAGAGGAAGGTTAGGAAGGAAGAATACATATTACTGCAAGCAAGGACTTGATCCTACCAAATAGCTCATCATACTGCTACCGACAGTGACAAAAAAGAACTTAAAGCACCCTTAAGAGTAGCTAAAGAGATAAATTGGCTTGCAAGAATGGAAATACATGAATTTTCATTTCTTTTCTAGTATTTAACCCATACAGCAATATTTGAAGCACATTGTATGCTCTACCTGTACTGAGTCACAAAAGTACAGATTCTAGGGAAATGAGCATGCACACGCATGGAAGAAATATTTTTGACATATTATGCATCAAAAGACATGCTGCTTCACTTTGCTGCAAAATTAACAGTATGCCCCTGCATTTTCTCAATTTTTTTTTTTTGAAAACCACACTACAAAATAAATGGATGAAACCAACATATATAAATGAATGAGCTTTACATTGACTGAAGGTTGGCAGGCAGGCATTGGAGTTTCCCAAGCTAGCATCATGTCATATGTCAGCCGTCGAAACTTCTTATCAGCTAGATGGCCTGTTTGTTGAACAGATAGAGCAAGTGCTCTGAAGCAACAGTATTCCAAAAAGTTCCTCGCATACTTGGATGGATGCTTAATAGAATCAGAAGCCTCTGCATTGAAGCTTTCTTGAAGCTCAGATGCAGGAACAACAAGGATTCTGCATTAGGTTATTACTAGGCCAATTAGAAAGGAAAAAGGAGAATGCTAAATATGTCATAACAAAGCAATGTTCTTTTGTTTTTTTTTTGTTTTTTTTTTTTTTTGATAAGTAAGGAAATTATGATATTCCACACAGGAGAAAGAAGGGTAGATCATTAGCCTGCACGATAACAAGGGTTACTTAGCAAGTTCCAATCAGCTGAAATCATAGATTGCGAAAGACAGCTACATCAATGACAATAAAAAAAAAAAAGAGCACAAGAATCATTGTGACCCTTACTTTGAACATCTACGAACAATGATATTAGCAAGCGTAGAAAGCTCTGGTATCCAGTTTCTGTTAGTGGATGGGGAATTTTCCATCTCCTCAAACTCTTCACCAAAGGAGCTTCGCTTCCCAAGTAACCAATCAAATGATCCTTCCTTCACTAGACCCTCAAGCATAATTCTAGTTTTGCTTGTGGTAGCCATCTCTCGTGCCACCTCACCAAACTATTGAATTGGTAATGAACAGGTAAATCTCTTCTATCCGATTCACCGACAAGTACTTCCAACTTGGCACATCTCGAAATCACACAACCAAAACTGCGATAAAACCACACACTCATTCATAATTGAAGAACCAAATTGCTCAAATTAAACACCCTTTCCCCAAATATGTGGGAAGATGCTTACACATTTTCTTATTCAGAATCAAGCAGCTGAATTCACCAGTTCCCTACCTCCATTCCTTAAGATTACAAACTACAAACGGGGCCCAAAATTCTTCAAAAAGCCCACCTACTAAATTCACAAGCCCAGAAAACCTTTGATCAATCACAGCACAAAGCAACAAAAAGCAAACGACCACCTCAAAATGCGTTACAAAACCCCTCCAAACCTTAGTTTTGATTGAGGAACTCTTAACAACTTGCAATGTAAAGCTCCAAACAAACAAAACTAAAAAAGAAATTTTCTTTTTTAAATTATCACCAAGCGTGCATATAAAAGATCACCCAATTCTTTTCACATCTGCAACAGTTGAAGAAACCCCACCTCAGATTAAGCCCATTGGACCATTCTCCACAAACCCCTCTTCCATCATTGCAAGATTTTACAAAATCACAGAGGCTTTCTGAAACGACATAGAGGCTGCTTCAAGCCACTGCAAGGTTCCTTCAAGATTCTGTCTTCATTAGGGGGTTCACCAATCGCGGAGAGAGAGAGAGAGAGAGAGAGAGAGAGAGATTGGGTTCACCGATCAAGAAACCTTCTGATTGTTGTAAGTTATTACCACCGAGCGAACTATGGAGAAAGTCACCGCCATCGACTGATTAAAGCCTGTACATTAGGCAGCGTCTGGAGGTGCAGATGATCTGACGTACTCGGATGTACTAAATGGTGATTACGTGTTTTGTTTTTGTTGGCCAAGACAACCAAACAAGTCTCACGTTGGCACTGGCTCTACATTTTTTAAGATCCGACTTCCCTTTTGTTCTTAATTTTAAGGTACAGGAATAACATCGACATACAAATAAGTATACTTATTGAGTAATTTTTTATTGTTGATAAATCATATTAAGGTTGATCAGGAGCCGATCAGTTTCAATTCTAGAACCAACGGTTATGATTCTGTGGTAAGTTCATATTATATGAACATTTTTTATATCTAGTAATTTTATAAATTTTATAGTTGTTGTTTTCCTTGTTTAAAGCTATGTGTTTTTAACAGTTTTAACGGTATATATATATATATATATATTTATTTATTTATTTTTTATTTTTTTTTTCTGATTCCATACTTCCCCATAACTTCTCTAACAAGTTACAACCAGCATATTAAGTTCATACTTCCTCCTCCATTTTGTGTATAATAAATAATACAAACAAATTGCATGATACAAAGATTGATTATATTGGAACTTTCAATATTTAGCACATTTTTTGATAAATGATAATTCATAATTAAAATTCAGTAATATAAAATTATACCTAATCTTTATAAATAATCTTTATGTGCACCCAAATTTAATAGCTATAATCTTTGTGCATGCATGATAGAATTTTAAGTAACACATCAAATAGGAGTTGGAGGTCATTTAGCAAAAAGAATAGCCGTGTAATCCGCATGAAATGAAAATATCCAAAAGCAGGTATAAAGGAGGTAGTTGCCTCGCCCTTAAGGCAACATTAAAAAAATAAAATAATAATTAAAAAAAAAAAAGGGTTTTAAAATGCAGCACTCTTGCGATTGTTCGTGTTTCCCTCACATTTTGGCTCTACATAAATCTTTCAACAATTTTAAAAGCACCAAAAGTTGATTGCCAAGAAAGCATCCATATGAGACAATCCATGAGAACATAGATAAGGTCAAATTCGTTTGCGTACACAACATGAATTATTTGTTCGTGCGGTTTAATATTAATGGTAAATATAATAACATAATACCCTTCAAGATTGCCTTGCCGAGCATGTACTCGCTTGCTATGCACGTATAGCCCCAAGGGGTCATACTCACGCGGATAGAAAGGACGGGGAAAATTCTTCTTCTTTTCTTTTTTTTTTTTTTGGTTTGGTTGGTACTTATGGTTACGGCCATGTCGAGGGATGCGGAGTTAATTAATGTTTAACATATTTTATCTATTATTTTTGGTATTTTACGTCATATATATTAACCAGTTTCGATGTGAATCAAGTTAACTCATAATTTCTTCCTAGCAAGAGTATTAATGAGTCCCGAGTTGGTGGAAAATATGTTAAAGGCACCTTCAGCAGTCCGGGCTGAAAGAAGACGAGGTGACGGAAGAGGGAGCTTTGCTTGGGTGAAAAATGATCTAACCAGGAAATGGGAAAATCTATACTCTTGTTTATACCATTTATTTTAATGAAATATATATATAGGTGATGAAGGTGGTATTTATCTAGTTGAAAAGATAGTTGACGCCTATGATGGTGGGTGTTAGTCCCTTAAGCTCGTTTGCTTAAGCATGCACCCTGTGACAGTGGGGATGGTGAAAGCAAGGCGAGTAGGGCTCAGGTTATTGGGCTGAGCACATTTGGACCCCAGCCTTAATCAGAGTGTGGGTTGTGCCCAACAAATGTCTTGACTCAAACAACCAGATTAAAAAAAAATAAAAGGGTGTTTCTCAGAGACTTCTTAATGAAGTTAAGAAGTTAAGTTTTTATTCCCCCCCTAGTCTCATATTTTAATTAAAAGAAGGAATATAAATTTTATAATTAAAAAAAGTAATATGATTGGATGATACTTTAAATTATATACGGATGAATTAAACCCAAAAAAAAAAAAATTCTTAATATCATGAAACAAGTGTATATTATTAGAAGGTAGTATTTCTACAAAATATTTATATTTTGATTGGATGATGTTTGACAATTGACTGTTGGGTCACCTGTCTTATTTTATACAGAGAACAAATAAATGAGTGATTTCTCTCTCGATGATCATAATCAGACCATAATAATTAGATGAAATGGTTCCATCCATCCCACCCCTTCTGTTAAAGAAATATAATCAACCCATTCGTCCAAAGAACACACAACAGGGGATTATTAAAACAAACAATATGTATGCATTATCTACTCAACATTGTTGTCACGTAAAGGCTCACTTTTTAAGTTTTCTCTTTAAGGAAGCAGCGGCGAAGGAGCTAAACACGATCCAAATGACATGAGCAATCTTTATTAGTCTGTTTCGCAATTCCATTTGGCTTCTTCAAAGTATGTATCAGTGAATCACGAAAGGGTTTGATTAAACTTCTAATCAATAAGCCATGATCAACTATTCAACGTAGACCTATCAACAAACTAAAAATCAAAGTTAACTGCTGACATAATTGTCCAATGTGCCTACCCTTTTCAAGAAATCACTTTGAGGAAGCAGCAATGAAGTTGCTAATAGGATTATACTAAAGGCAGAGGCAAATACTTCTTTGGGTTCTTGTATGTTCTTTTCGACATCCTTTTTCGTTAGCTTTTTTAGTTTTTCTTTGTTCCAAGTCTGTTCTAGTGAGTCACGGCATGGTCAAATTGTGAGTGGGGTTCGGCGCTGAAACATTTTATACCATGAAATGCATGCACCATAGATGACTTTCCACCATCAATGACTTGCTAACAACCTCTTTCCACTTGCAAAGCTTGAAGACGAGCCCATTGTACTTTGGATCCATGAATTTGCTCTCTCCAATTCCACATAATGTGTGTCCTTCAATGTAAAATTGGGCATATTTGGCACTATCTCTTTTGGGGGACCCATCTGAGCCCCTTCTCCCTCTTGTTCATGCATGCTCCAAGCCCCTGGAGGCAAGCGAATACCTGGTCAAAAGTGGGTCAAAAAAAAAAAAAAAAAAAGGTTTGATTTGAGAAGAGAGGCATAAGTGGCTTTAAGGTTGATGCTCACATACATGCATTTATTTTATTTTTACTTTTTATCCTATTCTGAGATGCTGCGGAACCCACATTAATTATTGCGCTGCCCATCCACTTTGATTACTATCTCTTTCACATAAGTTCATAGTTTGGGTGCATAGAGATTAATTGGGTGTCCTCGTCAGCACGTGGGATGTTCGTTTGGCACGTGGCAATGCAATGCATTTGATTCCTAGGGTCCCCCATGACCCAACCAAAGAGATTGGTAAATAAAGTTGTATTTTCCTATCCTATAAAGAGGCTCTTACCCGACATGGGTTTGGTTTGATATGTTTCAAGTTTAAGATGTCGTTCTCATTTCCCCCGAATTCACAAGAAGCACCCAAAATTTCCAGTTTTCACAATCCCTCTTATGGTCTTTTGCCCCATTTGTTAATTTTTTTTGCTAATAGAAGTGGCATCCTGCCATAAAATTTCGACCGTACGTATTTCACGAGATTATCATTAAATGCAGATTGTGGCAGTAATAATTCTCGATATCAATCATCACTTTTAAAAGAAAGATTTTTCTTTCTTTCTTTCTTTCTTTTTTTTTGTTTTTTTGTCGGGCAAGAACTTTTTGATAACAAGTTTTGAACTTAATTAATGCTATAACATAACTTTTTGACATTCTTTACTACACAATTCTTGCTTTCAATCCTATTATATCTCCACGTAAATATTGATATCTATCAAATAGTTCAGAAATGTACTCTAGATCAGGCGTAAATAATTGTTCCCCCCCCCCCCCCCCCCCAAAAAAAAAAAAAGTTTAGGTATAAAACCATGCTTGTTTATGGGAAATTTTTATTATGACTCCTCTTTTTTTTTTTCTTAAATATAATTGTATATCATATAATAAATAGAATCTATTTAAATATAATAAATGCTTTGTTTATTTAAAGATATTTCATTCTTTTTGTCTTTTTTTTTTTTTTTTTTGGCTTAACGACAAGTTAACTTGAAGTTTCTTATATTAGCTACTATGTGGAGCTAAAAAATTGTTTTCTTTTAACGTGAAGCTGCATTTGTGTCAGTGAAGTTACATTTATACAAGTATCTTTCCACATGCAAATAAATGTCTAGAAAAATAAAAAATTGGTATCGATATTCAATCTTAGTAAAATAATCGGAAAAGGGGGGCTTGGGACGTGACCATTTTTTCGGGCTTGAAACTTGAAAGCAGAATGTTTCAAGCTCACATGACAAATTGGACCCTTTCCGGGTCCAGAGAGGCCATTGAAATTAAGTTCGGATGAGGCCGAAGTAGAGACAATGGAACTTCGAATCCGTGGCCATTGTATAAGCAAATATGCGAGGCCACGGGCTATTCTAGCTCGGATTTCAAAGAGAGAACCAAACCATGAGAGGTGGAAGTGTATGTTTTCTTAACAAATAAAAAAGACAAATTAAAAGCCAAGCGACGCTTAAATATGTAGACATTTGCAACTTTAAGAATTTTCTCTAACCCAAGTTGTGATTCTAATAACCATCCTCCTCCTCCATTTCTCAAGAGGCATTACCATAATTTGATTCGAGAATGTGAAATTTTCAAAGTCGAATAAGTAGAAAAGTACTCGTATAGGTTAATTCTCTCGATCCAAATTGGTACGAATCAATTATGCTACATTCAATTTGAATTTTTTGTATTCAAATTAATAAGGATTTCCTTAACTGGACTGTAGGTCTGAATCAATTGGATTACATCCAATTTGATTCACATCTTTGATTCTGAAAAGATGGGTTTCTTTGAAAGAAAGAGATAAAGATAGGAAAATGTCCATCAGATACAGCAGAATTTTATATGCAAATAAATACCTTGTCTGGAAATTCAGAATAGGCATTAATTTTGAATTCAATGCAACCTTTGTGACTTTTGTTTACGGAAACAGAAACGAACAAAAGAATCCTCCGATTCGACCTCTCTGGTTGATTCATCGCGGGGCGACAGCCGACTTGATCCGCATCTAAAGGATGATGTGGCACTACGCGATTGGCTTGGTCATGCCAAGGAAAATTTTTTAATTTTATTCGTTTGTTTTTTAAAAACAACTCACTCCTAATATCATATTAAATAATAAGTAAATTTTATTTAAAATAATAAAATAAACCATACAATTTACGACACAAAAAACAATTTTGGCTAAAGTTTTAGTCTTTTTGGTCTATTTAATATGATGTGGGCACTTGTCATTTACGTGCAATTTGCGTATCTTCACTTTTCTTTACCCTCTCTCTCTCTCTCTCTCTCTCTCTCCCTCTATACGTATAAATTAAAAGGCTCAAGTACATAATTCAACAATGGAGGTAATTCAAATTTAAAACCCTTGATTTAAAATGTCAAATGTCTTCCAACTATTCAACAGTGTCATTAGAAACAAAAAGTCCTAACCTTGCTCTCATTACCATCGAGCATGACGTGATAAAATTTCATTAATTTACATTGCTTGGAACATTATTCTTGCCGTTAATCACGCTTAAATAAGCATGATATTTATCATTCTTAAACAATCATCTCCCACGTCGCCATTGCCACAACTCTTCACCTCTATCTATCATCGATGGTCACCATCATTCCAATATCGTCATGTGGCAATCATCATGATCTGCCAGTCTATTTCCCTCTCCCCAAAGTTCACTTTCTGTTTTGACCATAAGTTCGTTAAAATCTTCCAATTTCACGTCAATTGGTCGCCATTAGTGCAATCAATCAGAGACTTGCAAGTTTTACAACAAAAAATAATTCTTTTATTTTCTCTGCATTTAGTGTTGTTGCTCCTGAGCCATTCAAACTAAAAACCTTTTAAGATAGACATTTAGTCTCTCAATCAATGCTTGCAAAAATTACGGTGTAAAGCAGTTTTAGGCTATGTTCTTCGCATGCATTCATCAGAAGTTGGAATGTAAATCAATTATAGCATCATCCGATACTTTTAGCATTTGTTTTGTTCAAATATCTTCACAGCCTTTTCATAGACAAACAAGAGTGGTAAGCAGCTACGTACCCTTCAAATGTGGCCATTGTTTTATGCTTGTATTATTATTATTATTATCTTCCTGTCTCTTATACACATCTAGATGTGTATAAGAGACAGGCTTACCACTCTTGTTTGTCTATGAAAAGGCTGTGAAGATACTGTCTCTTATACACATCTAGATGTGTATAAGAGACAGTATCTTCACAGCCTTTTCATAGACAAACAAGAGTGGTAAGCAGCTACGTACCCTTCAAAGGTGGCCATTGTTTTATGCTTGTATTATTATTATTATTATTATCTTCTGTGGTCTTTTATAAAAATAATAATAAAAAGAATTCATGGGTGATGTGCTTCTCTTTTGTCTCTCGTTAATGGCTTGTCTGTCTGGTAATGCTGATTTGTTTTTATGAACAAACAAATTTGATAATAAATAAGCCAGATATAGTGTCAATATTCAAGTTCACCCTTAGCCTCTAATGGGTCGTTTGTCACACAGCTCCACATGCGTTCCGTATAAGTTGTTATCTCCACATACTACTGTGTATAATAATAATAATAATTATTATTATTTATCACTGAAGAGTTATATTTTAACGGTATTAGTGAGATCAAAAACAAAATAATAATAATAATAAAAATTCCTCTATCCAAATTAATGATAAGACTTTTATATACAAAAAGTGATAATTTTTTATAGTATAACAAAAAATTGCCAACGGTACAGCATCTCTCTCACTGGCAATTTTCTTCAAAATGTATAAAATACCAAAAACAGAGTCTTAAGCGCATACATCTACTGCAATTGCGGCTGCAATCTGGCTGATGCAGCAACAGTCCACGCAAAGGCCTCAATTGAGCCCACTTCAACATGAGTGCTGCTGCATTGATGGCTGCCATGGACCACAACTCTAACAACTCCTATGTTAGAGGTGACAAATGGACGAATTAAGTGAAATTCAAATTGAATTTGAGTTGAGTTCAGTTATTTTGGATATTTGGTTCATCAAAAAATTGCAATTCAATTGAGTTTCTAATACATTAGATTTTAGCTTTAAAAATGTTAAATTTCAAGTCTTTTAAAATTTGAGTTTAATTTTTTTTTTTTTTTTTTACATCCATGGTATTTAAATTTTAAATTATAAATAATTAATTTTTCAATCTTGACGAATTGAGTCAAAGTTATGGTTGAATGATTCGGCTCCAATAAACTTGGCCACCTCTACTCATTTCTAGCCATCAAGAATTTTATCAAAAGAAATGAATAAAAGAGATGGCACCGCCATCTCAGTTGAAAGGAACAGTACATACGCGCAAGAGTCAAGTATAGCTGCAGCGATGGACCAACTTACAGGGAATTTTCTGGTGCTACATGTCTGCATTGGCTTTGAACACTATACCGGAATCTGGAGCAACACAGGAAAGAGAGGCAGTGTTACGTTACAAGATTGCGGAAAATTTCCTTACTTTGTCATCAAATAAAATCAAAATAGAACAATCAAGAAACCATGAAACGCAGACAAATAAATAAATAATTAGAGAACGTTTTTATATCTTTAGTTTTTTTTTTTGGGGGGGGGGGCGGGGTGGGGTAAAAAAAAAATGTTGTCCAGTCAATCACGTTTCCAATGTCTTGAACTGTACTAAATCCTCTAGAATGAGGAGAAACCATGGATAATTTTATAAAATAAATAAATAGATAAAAAAAAATTGACACGTTAACCAGTTGATTAACACTGTTCTACTTTCTAAACTCCTATATTTCGGTTTGGACTTTTGTCGGTCCATATGTCAATGAGATCTTTTGAGTGATTGAGTGGAAGTATAGCTCTCTATGGCCATTAAATCGTAGCCTTTGTTAGGTCTTAATGCATCTCTATCTAAATACATTAGTTTAATCGCACTATATACTATTTATGCATAGTTTTCTACTAGTGAAGGGAAGGGGGGGGGGCTTGTTGATTGAAGAACCCTAATCTCAGACGCGTATATTCGTGATAAAACGAACTAATAATGTGTTTTTGTTTTTGTTTGGAACCAAAGATTAGTAATGTATAATCAATCATGTTATGACAAGGAGGACTATCTTTTTCGTTGATTAGAACGCTAAACCGTGCTTATTGCTATTGAATATTGCTTAACATGGAGGCTTTTATTATATGGATGTTAAATTTTGATTGCATAAATATGTGATTACAAATGTAAAATTTAATGATCATAATTAAACTTTTTACGAGTTTGTGTTGTTAATGCATCAAAAATTCAAGTTTACCTAACGTTTTCCTAATTTAACTTGTTTATACTTATCATGCACAGAACTCTACTTGGTTAATTTTAAGTTAATAGTGTAATTTAACTATAAAGTTTGCAAGTCAGTAACATATAATTTAAAACTTAGCAACTTACTTTACCTTTATTTTATTTTGCTTCTTTTGAATTATTGAATCCACACTACTCAATTCTCTTCCTCGGAATTAGTCAGAAAATACAAATTGTCACAACTTAACAATAGTTTGAAGCTCATACGCACACTTGTTTTCTCCACCATTTGTACTCGAGAGCAGCAAGGAAAATGTGAAAATATATATTGTATCTAAGAAAGGTATCCAAGTTAACACGATTTAATAAGGTAGTATAAATGATTGATGGGTAAAGAGAACATGGTACATTGTTCTTGGAAAAAAAAGACAAACCATTTTGGATATTCTCTGTATGATACGATGGCTGTTATTGCAAAACATGCTGGAATTACGTGGACTCGGGTAGACTTGTTCAGATGGACACTTGTGCTAGTTTGGATTTTAGAATCGAGTGAGGGACGGGCCGAACAGTTCTTGTCAAACGTGGCTCGGTTCTAAGTGTGTTTTAATTATTATTATTATTATGAATTTACAAAGATTGGAGGTCAAATTGCAGACCTGAAACAAAGAATTTAGACATGATCTGTAACAAATATATTATACCAAAATTCTAATCAATTCAAATTAAGGAAGATAATTTTCTTTATCTAGTTCATTGGAATTTAAACCCATATTTATTGTGAGAATTTGAGAAAGTAAAAATTAAAATACCCAACTTAGAACTTTGCTTTATAATCAATCAAATTCTTTTAAAAGGAATATAAATCTTAAAACTCAATTTAAAGTGTAAACACCTAGCGAGGTTGTAATTCTAGACCATGAACTAGTCTAGTTCTCAGACAAGTCCAAATGTAAATTCTGGATATGGAAAGGCAGGACAACCAAAACCAAGTGATCGTCAATTTGTTTTACAATTTATATATTTTTTTTGGGCGTCACAAGCACACATAGACTTTAAGAAAGGAAAGTAAATGGAAACCCCATGAGGTGTTTACTTCCACAAGCCGGTCCTTTTGAAAAGTTGTTAATCAACTACAGTCTGCTAGGCCAATTGGACCTTTGAGTATATAAGTCATGAACCGGAGGTGGCTTGCATCATTTAAACTCCAGGACCCCAAATGCCCATCTTTTGTATTTATATACTTTTTGTGAGTCTTCCTGTCTTATGAGAGTGGCAATGCGTTCTTCAAGTAAGACCATAAGTAGTGCTAGTGAAGATGATGATAAGCTCAGGAGGGGGCCATGGACTGTTGAAGAAGACACTCTCCTCATTCATTATATTGCTTGTCATGGCGAGGGTCGGTGGAATTTACTTGCAAAACGTTCAGGTACAGGACATTTTTTTGTTGTTAATATGGAAGCAAATACAAATTCATTTTAACCTATATGCCCATTGTCATCTTAATTTTGGTCTTTCTGGTTAAAGGGTTAAGGAGAACAGGCAAGAGTTGCAGACTGAGATGGCTAAATTATCTAAAACCGGACGTTAAGCGTGGAAATCTTAGTCCACAAGAACAGCTCTTGATCCTTGATCTTCATGCTAAGTGGGGTAATAGGTAAGTAAAAATCTTTGGATAGTCGGATTATCTGGATTAATTACTTTCAGTATGCTTGGTGTTAATCTTGAAAATATAAAGATGTGATTAAAATAATGATTCATTGAGCAGGCACCAGCATGGCAGAGATAGAGCTGCTGTTATGTATTGATCAAAAAATGTATAAATGACTTGCTAATGTTAATATAACTTTGTCTGTCCTGTCCATTACAGGTGGTCAAAAATTGCTCAATTTTTACCAGGGAGAACTGACAATGAAATAAAGAATTACTGGAGAACTAGAGTGCAAAAACAGGCACGGCACCTTAAGATAGATGCCAACAGCACAGCGTTTCAAGATATAATTAGGAGTTATTGGATGCCCAGATTGCTTCAAAAGATAGATGGTTCAAATACTTCATCTGCCGTGATATCCCAAAACCCAACAATATCTCAGCCTATCAGTTATCGTGCTGAACATTCAACATTGCAGCCTCAGCCGCCGCCACTGCCACCACAAGAAGTGGTTCCCACTCAGGGACCTGTTGAAATGACGGCAACATTGCAAAATTTGGAGCATCTTGAGCAGAACTCTGATTCAGAGCAGTGCACAAGTTCATGTATTTCTTCTGCTGAGTCAATGAATATCAAACAAGTATCCCAGTTATTATCAGAATATCCAACAAGTCCATTTCATGGCATAGGCAACTATAGTGACTATAGCACTTTTTTGAAGGATTGCCACTATGTTGACAGCAATTGCTATGGCATGGAAGATCTCAATCCGGGAACCATGTCAGTGTCTGGAGGCTTTGGTTACACGGGTGGCAATCGCCAGATGGCAGAAAGCGATTGGGGTGGATGTGATTTTGGAGATACCATGTGGAACACGGATGAATTATGGCTATTCAGAAACTCACGATAGAGAGAACCCAACAAAGATTGGGTCTTGTTTTTGAATACCCAACAAATAAATGTAATTGGTAGCATGTGACAGCAGGGGTTATGTATGTAGGATTAATTGTGTGTCTGTGTGATGAGAGATCGTTGATTCATTTTTTATTTCTCCACCCCAAAAATTGGCATCAACCTTGCCTTCGGATCTTGCATAAACTTTGATCAAGTTTTCTTCAATTTAGTGCTCTTTCGGCTTTGTCTTGTAAAAGAAGGGGAATGGTGGAGTAGTTGTGGCGAAACAAATCATTGCCTGTTGAACATTGTTCTGATACAACTTGGACGATCGGGTCAAATTGTTGGAGCCAGAGGAAGAGAGAGATGCTCTTATTGTCATGCAGACTTTCCATTTCAAGTTCAATTTTCAAAGCAACTTGTAAAATCTCATTACAGCTCTAATATTTTAATCAAATTTGCAGGGTTCCCAACTTGCTACCTACCCAAAAACTGATCCAACTATAGGAAACTAAACGTCTTCCGTATGTGTCTCTCAAGACTTTCTTGTGTGAAAGGAACCTCACTCACCAAAAACCGAAGCATCAAAAGATGATGACTCGGTTCGATATTGATAGATAAGATATATTTTGTCGTCTTCTTTTTGGAGTGAAAAATGCAAACTCTTTGAAAAATACCCTTATCATTCTTGACTGCTTACATCTTTTTTCTCCATTCAGGGTCTTTTTTTTCACGGTTAATCGATTTGGTCAACCAAATACTTGATAATAATAAAAGCCAACCTAACCATGTAGCTACTAAGTATAAAATTCGAAGTGAAATTTAAGATTTAATACTCCCACCCCACTGTTACTGAAATTCTCCTTCCCACTCTTAATTTTTTTTTCTCTTTTTAAAAAAAAAAAAAAACAAAAACAAAACAAAACCAGCCCAACCTAATGTTGCACGAGGCCCTGGAATTGCACACTAAACGCATAAGCCATTCAATCCCCACAAACTCGTGGGTTACCCACAGTAACGTGGGTTGGGATACTGTGCATGTTCTATGATATCTTCAGACCCGTCATCTCCTTCCTAGCAATCTCTAACAAGCTAACCATTGACTATTAGTATATATACATATATAAATCTGCGTACATACCATCTTGGTGCTGTTTGAGCGGGAGGAGGGGGGGAGGAATTAAGAATTCCCAGTCAACATGACTCCCTTAATGCTCCAAAGCTTATCAGCACATGTTCATTTCTTTCATAATCAAAAAAGAATTTAGTCGGTTAACTAATAGTATTGACTGGAAGATGAAAGCTATAACTCCAAATGGGGGCCACCGCTTGTGAATTGACAAATCTTAGTTCTTATAAAGGAATTTATTGCAAGAACCCAATTTTGGGACAGAAGCGCTTTTCTTTGAAGATATTGGAAAGAGATGGGGGGGGGTGTTCGTGATTTATGATAAAAGAAGAAAAATTCTATTAAAATTTGACTGGTCAAGGCATTCTGCACCATAGATTGATCTCATACACCGCCACGCTTGAAAATATATATTCTTTAGAAACAATTTAAAGTCAATGTAATACTATTGCTCTTGAAAATTAAACTATCAAAAATTTAATCGACTTTATATACGAAGCATTTTATTTTATGATACATATCAATCATCTCTTGGACGTTCTCTTCATGGCCTATTTGTGTTTTGTGGCTCTACTTGATCAACTCCCCGTCCTTGATTTGATCAAAAACGAGGTAAGTTATACGAATTTCATTAATTTGATATATTTCATATATAAGCTTTTATTACATCATTTAGATATGCATTTTTAATGTAAATATTAATTATGATCATACATTAAACGAATAAAAGTATATAATTAATAGTTATAATAATATAATATATATCAAATTAACCAAGGAAGTGTTATGCACTTAAATTGAAAGATTTCCGAGAAATTTTATTGCCATAACCTCGTGGAAAAGACCACAATGTCTCATTAAAGTCTAACCCTCGATCCTAGAATTCAACCATACAAGTGTCTGTCTCCAGCCAATCAATCGGCTGGGCTTCATTGCAGTCGGCATAAAATTCCAAGCAAGGACGGCGAGAGAAAAAAAAAAAAAAACACACACTAAGATCATCTCGCGTGTAATTGCAGTTTCCCATGTTGGGCTTTGAATTCGACGATGTGGGCCCTTAAGCTGGCTTCCACCAGTAATAAGCATCCAGTTGTGGGCCATATGCCTAAAATCTGAATCGTCAACCTTCCTTTTCATCAAGAGTTCGGCTTTATTTTCTCCTCTGTAACATGGTTGTGTAAAATTATAACGAAAATGTTTTGCTAAGCAAGTCCGCACTCGATCTAGCCCTCTTATTTCAAAATGAGAGAAATTTTTGTGAAACTCTAATTTTAATCTGTCGAGTTCCATAATAAGACATTTACAGTGGAACAAAAACATTCACATAAATCATTTATTTTTATTTTTTTATAAAATTAGAAAAACAAGAATAATATTTATAATTTTATTAAAAATAATTGTGCAGATTAAATTCAACAAACTTACTTTTAATTTGAATCAACAATTTAATTGAAATTTAAAATTAAAATTTTTAACTTAATAATAAATAAATAAATTTATTTATTATTAGATTGCCACGTTTGATGTTTAAATCATTTACATTAGATGTTAAGGGATTCACAACAAATCGTTTCATAGTGTCAAAGGTTTAAGTTTCTCTCTCCCCCAGTCCACCACCGCCACACATTTACACGTGGCCTTGTCATGCGGGGCTGCTTGCAGACTTATAAGCTGGCCCGTAGGTCGCTAGCCCACCATCAACTTTTTGCTTCTTTTTTTTTATAACTTAGTATCATGATCTGATAATTTGAAGTTAATTTGCACATCAAATCATCAAATTAAGTTAAGAAGCAACCAATCAATTACACCGACACGTGAGTGAGCACATAGTTAAATATAATTATCTCATTTTTTAAAGTCTCTGTGATGTGTGACTTTTTTTTTTTTTCATTTACACTATGATGAGAATTTTAATATAAAAATAACAATTTAAATGATATAATTATTGTTAAAGATGATAAAGTACATATAATTCTTGATCCTCTTTTGGATTCTTTCTTTTCTTTAAATTTCCTACAAAAAAAAAAAAAATCGATTAAGAAGATAATTTTTCATATCGCAAACTTGGAACATTGAAATTCAAATTCCCAATCTCAAACGGGGGTGTACAGAGCAAATATAAATTTATCAGGGTAGCAAAAGATTCAGCACCTGACAAATACTCAAAACACAATAAGAAAAATAGTCTGCCAAAGGCTTCCAAGCACCTGAACTATGCAGTTGATGGAGAGAGCAGATGGAAGTTTTCAAAGCAATGCAATGACTGAAAGAACCATGTCGATTTAAAGTAAGTGTTAATGCATTTCTGCCGCTCTTGGCAGTATACTAGGAAATGCAGATATGGGTAAAAGAACAGATACTTATTTGTATGAAGGTGCTTCCAGCTTCTTCGTTTTTACCTGTCAGAATACATATTAGTTATAATTTGTGAACTAAGGCTAACCCTTTTCTCGTATCACGATGTTGTTTCTTAGTTGATGGACGATGAATCTATTTTGAAGATATGCTCCTCGTCCGAAATTGGGGTCTACTTTGGCCGTACAAACTTTTGGAAGTGGTGTTGCGACGGCCATGAGCCGATGGGGGTTGGCTTCATCGGAGGAAACAATGTCCCCGTTCACAATTTTCAAATGTCACGGTGGGGTTTAATAAATAGTGTTTAACCTATTTCAGAAGTATGTATTGCAACCATAACTGTTTAAAGAGTTCAAAATGGAACAAACACTAAAATTTAACTTAAATCTTCTTTACATTATTTTTAAATGATTAAATACATCAATAATATCTACTTTAGTTCCCCAAAGTTTTGATGGAGCACGACCAAAATAAAACTAATCGATGTAACAAAGGAAAAAGGGTCAAGATTATTATTATTTTTAATAGTAATTAAATATTTATGTTGCATACGATTAATGTTAGATGGTTGGCGTTACAAAAGCTATCGATAACTTTATTATGTTATTTCTCATTTGCATACATATCGACTATTATTTTTTGTACCTCAAATTTGTCAAATCCATTTGAATGTTGTGCTTTTTCACATTGGTTGCAGGATTGTTTCTGAAAGTGCCGATACAATTAATAATCAATGAACAGTCTCTCCTTTTCTTTCTTTTTAAATCATTCATAAAAAGATCAATAAGAGAAAGTATTCATATTAAAATCTTAATTTTATGAAAATACTATAAAAAATTATAAACTAATTACTAAATAAGAATTTCATTTGATTTGTTTTTTTTGTGCTAAATATTGGTATTTCAAAATTTGTTGAATTTGAGTTTCTCTTTTATAGTTATGATTATAATTTAAATTAAATATTTAAATATTTTTAAAATAAAATAAATGTAATAATATAAGTATTTTTAGTCTTAAAAATTGTTAAAAATAAATTAATTTTTTAAATTTTAATGATTTAAATATACATATAAATACTTTTTTACGAAAAAATAAAAAATTTACAACAATACACGTATAAATTTTGAACCTAACATTTTTTTTCTCATTAAAAGGCCTACAGGATTATGAGTATAAATAATTTTATTTTTTTTAGAATTTTATAATTTTTTAATATTAAAATTTGAGATATTAAAAATAAAGATATAAATCCAACATTTTCGTAATTAAACTGAGAGTAAAAATCGAAAAGGTTTGGGCTTTTTTCAGGCTTTGGCATCCATGAAAGAGAGATTGCTTAAAGAACAGCAGAGGACCACATGGTGAATGGGTCACGGGCAAGCCCGATTTATTATTTTTACTGAATATTTGAGTTTGACAGGCCTACCATCAGAACCATCCAATACGCTAATCCAACGAAACAGATTTACGATTCTGATCTGACCAAAAGAAAAAAAAAAAAAAAAAAAGTTTTACGCTTCTCAGAAGCAAAGGTGACTGTCCATGTGTAATCAGCCAGCAATCGTGACCCTTGATTGCTTATATAAAAGACCGGCTAAATCTCGCAATCCTATTAGGGTTTGCGCTTTGATCTGTAATTTGTAAAACTAGAAAGCTTCAGTGGCTTTCTTGCTCGCTCTGCTATCTCCGTTCTTCGCTTATCTGTCTCAGGTAATCTTCCTTTCCTCTCTTCCCAATTACAGCATTGCAATCTGTTTGGTTTCCGGGAAAACGTGAGAAAAAAAAAAAAAAAAGGTAAATTTTCTTGTATTTCATTCGTTAGTTTGTCAATCCAGATCGGTGAAGATGTTTACCACAAAGCAGAAAATAAGCAAGGATAAGGATGCTGAACCAACTGAATTTGAGGAGTCAGTGGCTCAGGTTTTTTTTTTTTATAACTATGTTTCCATGTTTGTGATTATATAGAGTGTAACTCGCATTTTCGACGATGAAAAGTGAACCTTTGCTCTTTTTTTTTTTTTAGGCACTGTTTGATTTGGAAAATACCAACCAGGAGCTGAAAAGTGAACTGAAGGATCTCTACATAAATTCAGCAGTGTAAGAATGCTTTACAATAAAAAAAAATTGAATTCGGTTTTCGCCCTCACTTATTTTGTTCGCTTCTATCTATCTTGCAGTCAAGTAGATGTTTCGGGAAACCGAAAGGCTGTTGTTATTCAGGTTCCTTTCAGGTTGAGGAAAGCTTATCGAAAGATTCATGTTAGGCTTGTGAGAGAGCTTGAAAAGAAATTTAGTGGGAAGGTAACTGATATATATATACTATTGGGTTTTCGTACTCTGTTATTTATCACTATTATGAAGGATTGCTAAATTTGCATTTTCCAGAGAAACTCATATACAGCAATGCAATCAAGCAGACGTGTATGCATATTGTTTGATTGATGTTTGGATGGTGTTTGGCTTTGAACTTACCTTGGTGGTTATTTTATAATCCTCATCTTCTCCTTGCTCTGTGTTATACTGGATCATTATTTTTAATTGAAAAGAAAGTCCCATTATTGAATAAATTGATAAATCAGAAATTTGAATGCTGCTACCTGTTGCTAAAAAAATTTAATGTTGTTTTAGTGCAACTGTCTTAATGTTGGTTGATCCTGAGCCTAGTAGCAATAATGGATTTTATAATTTGTTTTTTTTTGGAATGAGTTTTGTTAATCTGCCTTAAATTATATTCAGGCTTTGAGGTGTTGTTATTATTATTTTTAACTTTCTCTGTGATTTTCTTTTAGGATGTAGTGTTGATTGCTACCCGGAGGATATTGAGGCCTCCAAAGAAAGGCTCTGCAGCTCAACGGCCTCGAAGCCGCACCCTCACTGCTGTTCATGAGGCAATGCTAGAGGATATTGTTTTGCCCGCGGAGATTGTGGGAAAGCGTGTCAGATATAGAATCGATGGATCCAAGATAATGAAGGTAATGACATTATCTCTTGCATAACTGATTTAGTCAAAGATGCTAAAGCTATAAACAAGGTGCTGTGGTGCAAGTTTATCAATGATAATCAAATTGGGCTGATTGTTTCCAAACAGTTAGGTAATGACTGACAAATCAATAATGTCACACTATCATGCTGAGCATCACCAGGATTATTTTTTAAGCTGTCTGACCAATTCATAATAATGGCAACCATTTGTCCTTATGTGTACAGGTATTTTTAGACCCAAAGGAGCGAAACAACACAGAATACAAGTTGGAGACTTTTTCTGCAGTTTACAGAAAGCTTGCTGGCAAAGACATTGTCTTTGAGTATCCAGTAACTGAGGCTTAGAGCCAAGGTTCTGTGGGCACCCTTTAAAATGTTTTCCCTCCAAGTAATTCGTGAAGTGCATTTAAATTTTGACGTTGATGAGTTGGTTTAGCAAGCAAGAAATGTTTATGAATTATGATGGATCTCATATTCATCATTTCATGTGATTTTCATTTCTGTGGTATGAGTGTTACAAACGCTGAATTGTCATCTTTTCTGCTCTGAAATTGTGCATCTATGTGATTTGATTTCACAATTTTGAGCTCTATTCCCAACTTTTGCTGTATATGGTGTCAGCCAACTTCTGCTTCATATTTTTTGGGTTGGCGCTCTAACCTGACTGACTGGTTAAGTTTTGGACCAGCGACAAAATAACTAACAATCTTTGGAATTAAGGATCAGGAAAAACATTGGAATGGGATTTTCTAGGTAGAAAGAATTCTTTACTGAGTTATCTTTGGATCTGCATGTATAATAACATTAATATTTGCTCGCATCCATTTGTCTATTTGCTTACACCGACCCCTCGGATCCGAGCTCTGAATAGTTGCTTTAGGAATGATAACATGAGAAAAGTCCAATGTCGGTTGCAGTTGGTTTGATTTGGAGTTCATACTATTTTGATGTATTCTGGAGTGCCTTAATGGAATATGGATATTGGATTATGGAAATCTAATAACGCAATTCTTCCACTGGCTTTTATAACAGACATAAAAGAGTTTTTGCCTGCTTCAGTTGAATCTCGAAGTGTGATTATCAAATCCTAGAAAGACCTAACCAACGGAAATCGTAATTATTCAGTATAATAATGTTTAACAAGGAACCTGTAACCTTAAAATCGAGCAATTGCTGTAGGTCATCTACTGGCCAAAGCAATGATAACAGTGAAGGCGACAATGAGATAGAACATCACTGTTACAGAAAATTAATTTCCATTTGCGTGACAGCTCTCGTATTTTGACATGATCAAAGCACTTCCTTAGAAGATAAGATGGTAGTTGCAGAGCAACGTAGGAAGGCTCGGTAGTCCATCAACGTCAAAATCAAATCCCAGTTTTAGTGTGAGGATTAAAAAATTTATTTTTTCATTCCTCCGTTGGGTTCAGGTGTGAAAAAAGTCAAATATATATATGTATATATATATTTATTCTTATGTGGGGCCCCGGGTTAGTGTCCTTTGAACTAACAAACATGCTTTGATATGTTGAGGGGGTTGACACCTAAAGAAGGTTTCAACTTCTGGCAACCTCAAAATTTATCAGTTTTTGGAGTCTTCTCGCCAATAAGATGCTAGTAGATGTCACAATTAACTAATATCATTTATTAGGAAAAATAATCCCCCCCCCCCAAAAAAAAAAGAAAAAGAAAAAGACTCAGTCAATGTTAGATTATTTTATTGTATAACGTAATTGACGGTTGCGAGCTTGTCAACACGGTGCCATATCCCTCAATTTAATAATTTTCTTTCTTCCAAGATTTTTTCAAAACGGAGGCGGTCGAATTGACGCTTCTCATATGCAAGTTTACGTTACAGCTTTCTATTTGAAAAGGATACTTGTTTCCCATTTTCTAAGAAATCAATCTATTTAGGTGAAAAAAATGTCAGGAATGAACATTTGAATACGTATGATTTTTTCGGTAGAGGGATAACTGACTTGTTCTCAGCGCATCATTTCTTAGAAAATTACTTCACTTCTGATTCAAGTAATACATTTCACCTCTAATTCCTATTCATATACATTTCACTATTGGACAAGGGAAAACATCATCCTTAGTAGGGAATATAACGCAAGAATTTCATGTAATAAGTAAAATTAAGATTATGGAGTTTCCCAATCTTTTTCCTTTTTTGGGTCCATAGTTTTCCAATCATGGGTTGGAAAGCAAAAGGAAATAAGCTCCCCAACAAGGAATATAAATTTCCAAGAAAACAATACACATTGTGTAAAAAAGAAACAAAATAATTGTGCTTTCCATAAACTAGGCAGAACTTATCATAAGGTTTCATCTACCTTCTTCAATAGAAGAAACAGATATAGAGTTTCTGGAATATTCCTCAACAAAACTATTGCCTCCAGAAACCTTGGGGGCAACAGTGTTTGAACTAGTGGTATTAGTGGCATTAGTGAATGGAGAAGTAGTTGTTGTTGTCAAATGCCCTCTCCGGCCTTGAATGCCTGGTTTACCTGGTCTTGGCAAAGTGAAAGAGTCGCTTGAAAGCATAAGATGAACTGAGTTCATATCAGGCCTATCCGTAATGTTTTGTTGACAGCATAACAAGCCTAATTGAACACACATAGCTGCCTCGTCCTGATTGCACTTGACAAGACTCCGATCAACTATGTCCAATGTCTTTCCACCTTGATAGAGCATCCATGTCTACATCCAAGAGATAGAGGCAAATTAAGAAATTTTGAAATCTGGTGCTTCAACTGTAAGGTCAATTTCAACTTCCGGATAGGTCTTTTAAAATATCAGGTGTTAATAATGCTGTTATATGTCTGATCCTATATCTGTGCTTTCTACTAGCATTGGTTAATCCCTGCAGCCTCTCCTCTTTTCCATTTCATACATTTCATACTTTATCTCTCATTACCAGCATGCAGCAGATTAAGGCAGTCCACCTGTCATTGTGGCTCTAGCAATTATAAGGACACAATGAAAAGGATTTGTGTGTCTCTAAATTTTCTCTTCTAGCACCTAAGTCCACATGAATCATGACTAATTAGTGGCCTAGGTATAATCAATTACATATGTTAGTTAGCATCCACAACACCCTAGGTTCTGCCAAGAAATTTGTGCAGTGGAAGGTCCATTACTGGGTTCCAGTTACCGCACAACAGAAACACTTCAAAATCTTTTTCCAGTTATGGCAGGCAACTCAAAGAGAACAGGCGTGATATATGTCGATTGCCAAAAAGATTGAGTATGCACATTATGATGCAATTTCATGCAAACAACTGAACATGCACTCTAGATAAAAATCGACTCACATAGCTCAATAAGTCTGCCTTCTCTCCACCAAATCTTAAATCATGATTCTTCCTCCCACTTACAATTTCTAACATCAAAATCCCATAGCTGAAAACATCGGTCTTCACGGACAAATATCCATGCATTGCATATTCTGGGGCCATGTAACCGCTGTATTCAACAAAAGAGTCATACCTTTATTTTAAGATAATCATGAACATGCTACTAAGGAAATTACTCCAAACACATACATAGCTAAGAAATTTTATTATGTAATAAAGAATGAGCAAAGTAAATACTCACTGAGTACCAGAAATCTTGAATGTATTCATGTGGGTGTCATCTCCAGGAAAGAGCCTTGCCAAGCCAAAATCTGATATTTTTGGGTTCAACCGTTCATCCAGCAAAATATTGCTGGCTTTGATGTCCCTATGAATAATCCTTGTAGGGGCTTCTTCGTGCAGGTACTGAAGGCCCCTTGCCACGCCTGTAACTATTCGAAATCTCATAGCCCAATCCAGAGACGAGGACTTCTCCTTATCTTCTCATGAATTCAATTCAATTGTTAGAACTTTCACCAAAGTATGTTCAATTAGCTATTTAACAAACCTGGCTAACAAAGAGGAGCTTTATTTACCAAACAGAAAGTAATCAAGGCTTTTGTTAGGCAGGTATTCATAGACAAGCATCTTATGGGCTCCTTCTGCACAGCAACCCAACAAGGTGACCAGGTTCCTGTGCTGAATTCTCAATAACAATTTCACCTCATTGGTAAATTCCTTGATTCCCTGTGTCGAAGTTAACGAAAGCTTCTTCACAGCAACTTCTTGACCATTAGGCATCAACCCCTGTAATGTTTTACAAGCTGCTATTCAACAACCATTTCACACTAATACAAAGCGTACACATACAAGGTTATGACTCCATTTCCAATCCGAAGCCCGAACCGACTTGAAACGGATTCATGGGTCTGTGTCATGCAGCTCACAAGCCAAGTAGCCCAAGACTAAAACAATCATACGCGTCGTCCTCATGTTGGGACTTGGACCCTAAAGGTGTACACTTTAAAGCAAAAGGGGAATAAAAAAAACCAAAAAACAAAAAAAAAAAAGTTTCTTTGGAAAGTTGGAGAGAATGTAAGGAAATTACCCACCTTGAAAACGGGGCCGAAGCCGCCATGACCGAGCTGATTCAAGTCTGAGAAGAAATTGGTGGCGATTTCGAGCGTGCGGAGTTCGAAGAAGAAGTCATTAGTCTCGGTGGCGTCGCCATAGCCACCGTCAGCGGCCGTGCTGGACTTGAGTTTCTTCTCGAGGCAGGTGCATAAACACGAGAGAACGCCCATCAACGCTGCATCACGGGGGATTTGACCAGTCGAGCAAGGTATTGGAGAGAAGAACGAAGAGGCGTAGAACTTTGCCCGGTCTACAGCAAGACCCAGAGAGAGAGAGAGAGAGACACACACACACACACACAACACGACACGAAAGCAGTTCGAATTCCGAGGGGGTTTTCTTATACGTGGCAGTTCGGAGCTGACCCTGTACTTGTGTGTCATTTGCTCGTTCATTGGACTTTTATGCACTGCACGCAGTATTCTTCGATACATTGACCCCCCAAAAAATGTAATAATAACAAAACATTGTTTGTTATTATTCAGATAGATTTTTTTTTTCTTTCAATTTTTAGTGTACTTATTTATTATATTTATAATGATATTCATAATTATCACAATTAATTATATATTTTAATTTATTAACAATATCATATTTCTGTGAAATTTGTTAAATTAAAATTAATTATTCATAAGGAGTTTTTATGAATATTGGTTAATTGTATACTTATAACTATTGAATTAAAAATATTTTTTTTTTGTAAAGAATGTGCAAATTCAAATGGATAAGTGTTTATTTATTAAAAGAACGCTATTAGATTATAAAAGTATAAACGAAAACAAAGACTTTTGAAGAATTTTAATTATTTATTTTTAAAAAATAAAAATTAAATTAGTTGTTTTACATTTATAATTTTTATGGCTATTTAAAATGAATAATTCAGTTATTAAATGAATTTTTATTGAAAAAAATTAAGTTTAATTAAATCTTAAATTTAACTCGTTTTGCAGTAAACAAATAATGACCATGGGTCAGATACTAGAATCTTGTCAACGGAAACGTAATTGGACTAGTCAGCTCGATTGCCAAACGAAGCAATCGGATTCAACGAGCCATGCCGGTTGGACCGTGAACTCGTGAACCGGTGAACCGGTGAACCGGCCGGGTCAACATTATCAACCAAACAGACACTCTTTTAGGCGGCATGCGTATTGACAGATTTATCCTCGTGACTCATACCGGATGACCTCTTTCTTTCCATCTTCCCATCTTTCTACTGCTCGTTAGCCCAACAGCTATTGACGGCTGTCCTTCCAGAGTCTCTTCTCCAACGCGTACCCACTGCCGATCCGAAAGGAGAGAAAATTTCTGTTTGGCTGCCGATAAAATAAACGGAAAGGAAAGGAAAGGAAAATAGCAATTAAAGTAGAGAATGAGGAAGTCTTATTCTTCTCCTTCTCCTTCCCCTTCCCTCTCTTTTTCTTCTTCTTCTTCTTCTTCTCCCTCCTCCAATGCAATCAACATCGCTGCGCATGCTCAAAGGATCGATGTAGATAATCAAATTTCCCTCCGCTACTATTTTCGGATCGCCGATAATATCCTCAAACAGGTTTATACTATAATTAATTAACTAATCATTTATTTATTTTCTTAAACTCAGTACTTATAAGTTCTCAATGTGAGTCTTAGGGTTTGCGTGTATTGCAGCGTGTAATTTTTTTTTCTTTGATTTTGTTGTGGTTGCTGATATTTTGCACGCGCTTCTCTTACAATTGCAATCTGATTGATAATTTGTGGCTGGCTGAAATGTTTCATTAGAATGTTTATAAGTTCTTTACTCTTGTTAACATTCGCTATGGTGAATTGCGGTGGGACTTTTTTTTTTTTTGGATGTTAATTTACTTTGATGTCCAATGCTTGCTTGCGTAATAAGTTTTACAGTCATTGTTTTAAGAAATTTAGCTTGGTGGTGAATTGGTATTGGAGGGCCATGCCTGTGGTTGGTTCATTTCTTAAGCAATGCATGTGGTTATGTCATGTCTTTTCACGATTGCAGTATAACGTGTAACTTTGAGGGACATGGACTGATTCTGAGTACGAACTTAGGAACACAAAAAAAAGATATGTGAAATATGGTGCTGCCAACCAATGAACAAGTGAAAGACAGAAGTTGTCAGTTTCGATACAGTTATGTATAAATAAGTCTTGAAGACAATTTTCTAGTTATTTTTGATGCCACATCTAGGTAAACTTTGAAATGATTGTATGCTTTTTCCTGGCTTTTCTTAGCATTTTAATTTTCAATTATCAATTGACTAATTATTCTTTTTCTTCTTTTTTTATCCAAATGAAAATTGAGCTAAAAAAAATGAAGGGATCTGAAAAAATCTCAACCTGTTGAGTTTGATTGGCTTAGTTACTGGATCCTTCTATACTTTTTGGAGCCATCGAATAACTTTTTTATCAGTTGGCGGTATACTGGACCAGCATTGAAGGAAAAGCTTGTTTTGATAGTCATGACCTATTACTTGTGTCCTAGTGGGGATGTCTCTTTGTACTGATCATCATGGTAACCTGATTCAGACATTTGGGACGAGTAACAATACTGTTACCAGTATTAGTTGGGGTCCTTAGGGATTAAATTTTATTCATTGAGTGGATAATGAAATATTCTACCACCTTAAGTTACTAAGGAAAAAGATTTTACTATGGTGTAGGAAGATCTGCACTGCTTCCTACTCTGGTGCAGTAATAATTGGGATCGCATGCACTAGAATGATTCAGATGGATATTTTCTTCCTAGAATTTATGGTTTTTCTCACCACTGTCTGGGAATTTCCACATTATTTTGATCATATGTTTAAACTTGCTTGGTCCTTGAGAAACATCTAAAGAATACGGTACCCTAAATTTCTTATTCATTTGAATGTTGAATTATTGATGGTTGGCATGAAGTTAGAGGTGCATTTTCCAATTGCTTTTTCTAGATTATAATGCCTTTATTGTATTGATTTTGCTGTTTTGCATGGAAAAAACTGAGGTATATCTCTTGAAGCCCCATTACAAGGGTGATGTGATTCTGTGGACAATGTTTACTTGGTGCCTTTATCCTTGTTGCTTCTTTGGAAAGTACTCTTTTTTTCTTAGAAAATGTGAATGTTGATTGGTAATACTTCTTGGGCGGTTCAGGCTGACATATTTCGAGAAGAGAAGAATATCATAGATCTCTACATCATGCTTTTAAGGTTTTCAAGGTAAGCTTAAGAGCTGTTGATCTTAATCTCTTCCTTGTAACTTAATGGGGTAGTGAAGGTACATCTGCCTGCAAGTTATTGCTGATGGTTTCAGTATTGCAGGAAAAATTTGTAATCTTACAGAAAGTTTTATAAGAAGCCCCTCTTGTAATTTTTTCCCTTAAATTTTATGCCAAAATACATCGCTGAAACTATTTTTCTGCTGCTTCAGTTTGGTGTCAGAAACAATACCATGCCATCGAGATTATAAAGCATCCTTGTCAAGCAAAAAATTAGATTTGAAAAAGGTAAATTCACCTTCATTTCTTTTCTATACTGGCTTTGTTGATTCAGAGTTTGGCTTCTATTGATGTTAGATTCTTGTTGCAGAGATTATTGAATGCATTGAGCGAGCTAGAGGAGTTGAAACCAGCAGTGCAGCATAAGATTAATGAATTAAATAGAAAACATACACATCAAAATGATGGATTGGGTCATAATCATCCAAATGGTTCATTGGAGTGGCCTCCTGTTAAAAAGAAATCATCTGTTAGCTATGATGTGACAAAGGTAAAGTTGGTGATTTATATTGCTGGTTACAAGAGTGAAATATTGTTATCGACCTTTTGTCACTAGTTGTGAGTTCTCCATGTTATTCTTTTCTATGTCTGACAGGCAGTGAGACCAGCTGCAAGACAACCTATGTATCAAATTTCACACCTTCGGCAATTTTCCCAGGCTAGGCCTTTGGAAGAACAATTCCACAGAATGTAAATTGTATTTTAACAAATACTTGCTAGCCAGTTCACACACTTTTCCTAAACTCCCTCTGCCTAACCAAAAAAACCCAAATCATGGGAAGTGGATTCTTTATACCAGGAAGTTTATTCTTATTAATTTTTGGGCTCAACCAAAATTACTTTTATGGATGAGCTTGGCAGGAATCCTAATCATTGGATCTTATGAGCATGAAAATACTAATTGAGACAACAAAGTAAATGAAGGCCATGGAAAATAGATTTTTAGTTGAATGTATTTTTCTCATTCTGTTTATGGTGCTTTTCAATATGTCAGATTTTTTATGAATTCTAATGCAATGAAATGGGGAAGTGAATTTGTTTTGAGCTCAGCTGTCCTTAATTGTCTTTACTTGTTTACTGGCTTACTTGCTTCATATAGATCTTTAAACTTCCCACGCCCAAAGGAGGAGACACTCTCTAGACATTCTATCCTGGGTCCAAATGGGCTTTATGGGCACTGGCAGGCACCTAGGATCGATAAAGGGGTATGGAGTTATCTGTTTCAACCTGTCTTTTATTCATTCATGGAGATTCATGCTGACATATCTAATATGAACTTCTCGTAAATGTAGATCCAATATCCAAGCACCATAGATCTGACTCCTGTTGAAATCCCAAGGTTAGACTCTATATAGATTTTGAAATTATATATTATATGTCCTTTTGGGTAGTTATAAGATAGACTTATTTCGCATTGTATAACTTGACTTGATAGAAGCTACATGTATTAGTAGTTGTTCATTGGAAGAAACCCTGTACAGTTAGACATTATTTTATTTCCTTTTTGTGAATACAGTCTACAGCAGTCTCTGGAAAATGGATTTGCAGTGAGAAAGGATCCTGCCAGTGCTGAAAGTGATGACCTGCAGCAGTCCATTGGAGATATACATACTGTAAAGTCAGAATGTGGTGATTTAGAACCTGAAAGATCAAGTCTAAAGTCAAGTCCTGCCATGATTTCCTTTGAAACAATAGGAACCCTTGCTCCCACAGATCTTACCAGGCAACCTTCACCTCCAGCTGTGCTTGCAGAAGTACAAGATTTGCTCCCTGCAACTTCCCCCCAACTAATGGAGGCAGAACTAAAAATGACCATATCATCACCTGATGATCTTGTCCGTTCAGAATCTCCCTTGCAGTTGCACATTGTAAGCTTCTCAACAACTTTGAACTTATGTTCACTGTGGCAAACATCTTTGTGATGTAGCTTTTCATGAGAAATCTTTGCGAGGATGTAAAGTTTCAAGCTCAACTAGTCTTGCTCTAGTTTTTCAATTCTCTTCATGGACATTCCAGTTTTCCAGTTCCTAGGATTTCCCCACATTCAACATTCCAATGAATGTGAACATATCCATTCTCTTGAAATGTTTTGGTGCTGCATTAGGCAAAAGGACATCAGGATTGAGTAAGCATGCTTACTGTTCTGCTAACTGTGGCTTCTATTTGCAGTCAACCACAATGATGGAGAATTTCATGAAGCTAGCTACATCAAATACTGACAATAATTTAGAAACTTGTGGTGTCCTAGCTGGTTCACTTGTAAGTTCTGACAGCCTAAAGATTACTGTTGTGGTGTTGAGTGTAACACTGATTGTTCCACATTGTCACTCTTCAGAAAAATAGAAAGTTCTATGTCACAGCTCTCATTATCCCAAAGCAGGAATCAACATCAGATTCGGTATGGAAGTTTCATTATGCTTTGAGTGGAGTTATTCATGCCATTTTTTGTTTACTGTGTGTCAGTGTCTGTGTCTCAAGTAGCTGTGTATTTGTGTGTGCATGTTTGACCATGGCTTGTGCTTTGCCATCAGTGTCAGACAACAAGTGAAGAAGAGATATTTGAAGTGCAGGATAAGAGATCTCTTTTCCCCCTTGGGTGGATTCATGTGAGTGCTGTCTCCCTCTCTCTCTCTCACCCCCTTTTTAATTGTTGACATTGCTTAATTTTTCATTTCACTGTCAAATGTAATTCCATTGTCCTTCATTACCCGTGATTACCACTGTCAAGAGAATTTCATTGCTTTGGTTTTGCTAGTGTATCTATCATCCATTCTTTTGTAGCTTCTGTTTTTCTTGGCTAGGCTTCCCGAATGGTAGGTTTGTGTTTTAACATTGAAGTATGATTCTCACCTTTGTCTACTTTGCCAGAGCATGGGTCACAAATTAGGCATTGTCTACTGTAAATCCTGCTTGTTTTCCCTTGAAATCAGCTTATTAGTGATTATTACAGCATAATTGTGTAAGGATTATAGAGAGGCAAAAGGATAAAGGGATCTAGGGTTTTGATGGTGGTACTTGGTAGGCAAGAATGCTTACTGGTCCTCAATCCTTTTTACTTTTAATAGGACAATCAGGTCTGTCTTTATATCTTTACCAAAATGTGATTTGTTGAAGTATTTCTTGGCAGATCAAGAAAGGTGCTGTCAAACAGACACTAAAAATGTCAGTCCCAAACAGTGATCAAATTTACTGATGAGAAATACTTTACAGTTGGGTCCTTGTTGCATTTTCCAATGAAAATGATTTTGTGTTTGAGTATTATTGGTCTCTTTATTTGATACATTACATTGTTTATTTGAGATCCAAACAGAGTAAAAATTTTGTAAATCTGTACCATGCCAATGAGTTGGCGCAAATTTGTGATCGTTCAGGTGAGGGTGAAATTCCTCCTGTGGGGCCTTTTTAAGGAAGAGCCCATCAGGCCTCTGAGACCAAAGTGTACATTCCCTATCTTACTGTAGTACAGAGAAGCCTGTTCTCTGTCAATCTTCATTATCATTGTGTTGCTCTTTTTTGACCTAATATCTAGAGCCTTTAGGCTTCTGGTGAATCCTGGGATTTAGGAAATATCTTTTGAGGACTTGTATTCATGTAATTGACAGTTACATTCATTAATTGTGTGCAATTTCCAACGTTCTAAAGTCGGAATATGTTTAAGGTTCATATTTCTTTGATATAATTTTGTATCGTTCATCACCTTTTTCCTAATGCTGTCCATTTTCTCTAATGGTGCAATTCAGACGCATCCTACACAATCTTGTTTCATGTCGTCAATTGATCTTCACACTCATTACTCATATCAGGTGTGTTTTTGCCTCCTATTTTTAAACTTTATGCTGATGAGGAATTCATGTTGTAAATGGAACTCATGTTCTGGGTAAATATAATTTGGAAGTGTTTGATTTAGGAGTAGATATTGGCAATTCAATATGCTGCTATATGAATGGCACCTATCTTCTGCATATGCCTGAGGAAAGAACTTGTTATGAATTTTTGGCTTGAATTGTGTTCTGCATTATTTTGGAAGCATTAGATCAGAATACAATGCCCTGGTAATTTTTCAATTTTATTGCTTGTTTTTTTCCAAGGGAAACAAATTATAGAATGAGCTAATACGACTTGGATAATTCAGAATTAGAGAAAGATTAAACTGATATACACTTTTGAGATGATGGAATTTAACCCACTTTTCAAGTTAACTGGGTATTTTACTCGTTGGCTTTTATGTTTTGCATACCTGACATGAACCACAAGTTGACCTCTATACTGCTAAAACATGTCCATGTGAGTTGCCACCCCCTCCCCATTTCTAGTCTTGCTAGTAAACCTCTCTGGTCGTTTTTGCTCGGTAGAATGTACCCAAAAAAAAAAATTCCAGACAAATTTATCTTACTTTCATGGCTTTGATCATATGCTTTGTTTTTCACATAAACTGCTCGTTCTTTGTTTAGATTATGTTGCCGGAAGCTGTTGCAATTGTCATGGCACCCAGAGATACTGCAAAGTAAATATATTTCTCATCGCGAATTTCAAAGCTCTTCCATATATTTGAGATTTGATGAAGTTTCTTTTTCTCCCATGGGCAGAACACACGGGATTTTTCGGCTGACAACCCCAGGAGGCATGTCAGTTATAAGAAACTGCCAACAACGTGGATTTCATCCCCATAATCAGCCTCCAGATGGTGGACCCATTTACAAGTCCTCTACAGATGTTTATATGAATCCCAACCTAAGATTTGATGTCATTGATCTGCGATGACCTCAATTTGTGTCATATGAATGCATTTCATTTTACTAATGAAATTGTTTATGCACGGCCGCATTTTTTATGCGTTGATCTTACAGTTGGTCCTGAAAATGCAACAACGCCTACTTTTCTTTTCTTGTAGAAAGATTAAAGGGAGGGAAATATTTCTGGTGCACTTGCACCTACCTACTACACTTCTCTTCTAACCTGTCCATCCATCGCTGGAACTCAAGAAGTCTCCGATGGATGTGTTCATACAAAACAGAAGTCCCCAAATTGTTAGCTACCAGGTGACGTATAGAACACATCGCATGGGCGTTGGCATGCTTACATCGAAATGCACATGGGAAGATGAAAGCAGCTAAAGCAAGGGAAGAAATTATGAATACGTATGAGTGAGGTGAAAGCAATCTCAAATCAGAAAGCAGAAAAGCAAAGGTGAGGGAGGTAACGATCTCAACAGAATCTCTGTGGAGATGTCAACTTTTGGGGTGGTTGCGTGCCTTTGGAATGCGATTGCTTTTTCCATTTAATTACCTGCATCTTTTGAGCTAACCGGACCAGGGCCCGTCTTGGCTATTGCTCAAAAATTCTGCAAGAGACTTAGAAAATACGTTCGTCTCTTTGCAGGGCCAAGCTTTACTGCTTTTATTTTTTATTTCTTTCTTTCCCCATCTGTTGCCACTTCGGAAGGCATCGGTCTGACTCATCCATACCGCAATAGTGGGGGGAGAGACGACCACCACCCACGCATAGAATCATTGTTCATCAATGGGGCTAACTAGGAAAGCTACCGAAACCCACGTCAATGGCCTCAGGGCAAGCAGGGATTAATGCAATAAATTGACTATTGGTTTAATCTCAAATAAATTGACTATTGGTTTAATCTCAAAGGTGGGGCCCTACGTCGCATGCCATTGCATCCCCCCACCGCAGGTCTGGTTTCTTTAAGAGTTCTTTCAAACCGGTTGATTGCTTCTTTCCCTTAAACCCAAGTAAACCACGTTGATTAATCAATACCCTACTCTTTGCATGGTGCCGATTAACTTGGTAAAATTTCTTTCTTTTATTTATTTATTTATTTTAATTTTTTGGTTTGCATGGAAGGCTCAAAGCCTAGAAGAGCAAAAAGCAGAAACTACACTACATGGCCTCTTGCTCATGTAATATTATATCACATCGCATATGCACCTGACATCAAGGGATCGTGGAGATGGGAGGGACTATTTGCACAAGGGAAAATGCTCTTTATACACGCATAAAGATTGGGTGGATCCTACTTTTCCTTTCTCATTTGTGCGAGTTTGTAGTCTTTTCCTTTTTAAAATATATTTTCCCTTTTTATATACTGTGACCCAACATTTTTCTAAAGGGAAAAAAAACTACTGTGAGTAAGAGAAGAATCTGTCCTTGTAACGATGGCAAGATCGTGCTTGGTATAGTATAATGGTTCGGAGGAACTCTGACTTTCGTTCGTTTTTACCACTGATCAGAAAACACGGACGCATAACATAAAACTAATGCTTTTTATTATTATAATAATAATAATAATTAAAAAACAAAAAAAAAACAAATATTGTAAATATTTATGTCTCTTTCAAAGATCAATCTTGCAATTATTTATTGTTAAAAAAAAAAATCGTCCAATGACTTGTTGGAAATTTGCACAAGAATCTTTTTTACCGATCTATGAAGTTGACATGTCTAATTACATATACTTATGACAATGGAATCCTAACTTTCTGAATTGCAACCAACATTTAATTAACCAGATGATCTGATCAAAATAATAATTAATTTAGTGAGGAATCAATTTTTCTCTTCAAATCTCTTCGACGGCATTGAAAGATCAATAGGTTGATGTCTAAATTATTGTATCTTCAATATTTATTGCGAATTTGGTGTGAGCAGATGGATGGCAGGTCTGTAAAGAAGAGTTCTAATTTGCAAACGAGCTGTCAAAAGTTTCGACTGGACCCAACTTTTATACATATATTATTTTGTTTTGTTTTGTGGATAAGTTGAATTAAGTTTTGCTAAAAAGATTAAGGGTCAATACAATACAAAGAAAATGCAAACGCGAACGAAAATGCTAAAACCAATGGCGAGAAGCATTTGAACCAAGGATATCCTATATTACATTAGACAAAAGAAGTAATAACTTGGCATCCACTTATGTTGTAGTTTTATGTTTCTCTATCCCCTAAAAGCAAAACTATAATTAGACATCGGTATTCTCGGACAGTTCATCCATCCATACCACAATGGGTTGACGAGTGATACTCAATTGAAGTAAACATGATATTTTAAATCATGAAAGGTTCCAAATATTGGAGAGAATTATTGATCAAGAATTGATGTTTGTTTTCTTCCAGTGCAGCCAGCCGGTTCCTTGTTTTCCGGCCTGCACCTCAGTTCATGACTGCATGAGGCATCTATCACATTTATGGAAAATGGAAATCCTTTATGACCCATCTGTAAGCGTAGCAGTTTCAATCACTCAACCATTGAACTAATCCATAATAGTAGATTGTTGCATGGCCGAATGCACGAGTCTTTTAAGGGCACTTCAAGGAGTCAAGTACTTAGATTCTTATATTAATTTTTTTTTTTATTCTAATTCTGAAAATGATTATGATATTTATAAAATTGAAGTAAGCTACTCTCATTTGTAAGCCACATTTTAAAGAGTTTTCTACTAAAAAAGTTATTTCAATGTATGACAAACAAGTTACATTCCCAATGAATAACCTTTACTAGGGTTGCTCAAGAAATATCCCAGAGGAGCTTTTAATTAATGCCTATGTTTACAAGATGAAGGGGCTTACATACAAGAAGAACTGTGTTAGGTATTGACAATAAACCAATGTGTCTTATTGGCCAGAGCCTGCAAAATGCATTTGGTTGAAAAAGGAAATATTTTGACTGACCGACCCAAGTTTTTGAGACATAATTGGACTTGTAATTGAAGGGGTAGTCTCCTTTTGTTTTGATTGGAGAATGAAGCCAAAAATAATGGTAAAAGAGCTAGAACTAGTTGTGAGTAGATCTGTGGGCGAAGTGTGCAAGTTAGTACAAAATTGGAATCAAATGAAGGAATGGGCCAACCAACAAGTTCATCTAAGCTTGTGAAAGTGGGTACATCAGTTCTTGTCTTGTCATTTGCCTAGTAGATTTTTAAGAATTTCTAGTGTGTGGAGCTCCTCAGTGCATGGGAACTCTAAGATGTCTCCCACCAAATGCTTGGTATGAGAGCAATAAACTATCCATGTTTTGTTTCCTTTTGAAACGAGTACAGCAACCAAGCTAAGAATTGTAAAATCTATTTTTTTTTTTATAATAATAAAATAAAATTGGTCTCTCATCATTGAAATACTGAAATTACTTCTAAACCTAACAATATATATATATATATTTCTCTTTTTAAAGGACAAAGGAGAATTGCGCTTCAACCTGAAAAAAAAAAAAAAAGAAAAAAAAGAGAGAGAGAGAGAGAATAACAGAAGATCAGTAGAAAGGGGTAACATATCGTTTTCAAAGGTTGCGATGGCAGCAAAGAAGTCAATTTTTGTGGTGAAGAGTGTTAACACTAATTGCTTATAATAAACAAGTAGATAACTTTTTTTTTTTTATTATTATTTTCTTTCCCTCCAGCTCTCCAGTAAACGGTTGCAGTTGTACGCAGCTCCTCTTAAGATTAATTTAAGTCACTCGGAATAATTCAGATTCGCATTACCTTTTGACTTCTACGACTTATTCTTCTTGAACTATTAAGAAATTTTTTATTTTTTTATTGTTTTGTCTACATCTTTCCTCTCGGAGGGAAATAAATGAATTTCTTTTGAACGGATGAGATAATTTAGAAGTTGGTTTTCTCTGTTTCATGGCTTGTAAGAAACACAATCGTAATAAACAGGTATGGTTGTAACATTAATCAATTATGAGATGAGATGTGACGCCAATTTTGGCCCAACATATTATGTCTATCTTCTTGATTCAATCAAATAATAATCATCTATAACACAATTTCAAGATTTACACGGAATTATTTCATTTTAGTTTGATCACAATATCTAAATATTTGTCTACAAAATTAGGTTAATTCTTAGTACTGTAATAACCAGACAATTTTTTGTTAATTAGTTCGAGATGAGACTCAAATTTGAAAACTTTAAAAATTATTTCAATATCAGTAAATTAGAACTCAAGAGTTGCATAGACTTGAAATTGCTTGAATCCATCTCTCCCCACCCACGCTCCGCCTCCCATCTGTCTCTCAGTCTACCATGTTCTTATATTGTTTGAAATTGCCAAATGTTCCCACAAAAATTTATTTTATATCACAAAAAATCTAATTTATTTCTTTTACTGTCTACTAGTATTTCTCTCTATCTTGGCCTTCTTTTCTCAAGCCGTATCAAACAACTTTGCTCTGCAGTCTGCTCCGTTGCAGAGAAGATCATTCTTCTGTCTCTGATCCTTGAAATTTCCAGGAAGAGAATCAACTCAGATTCTCAGACAGTCAAAAAGGCTCAAGTATTCTTCTGTCTTCTCAATTCTTTGAAGTCCTCTCAATTATCTGTAGCTTTTCCTTTTGACTAAGTGGCTGGTCCGAACTATATCTTTTTGTTAATATTCAAGTCTGAAATATGTGTTTCTTAGCACATCATTTTTGAATCTTGTTTCCACCCTTTCTTCTTCTTCTTCTTCTTCTTCTACCGCATGTCCATTCATTCTTGACACTTTTTGAAGTCTTCAATTTTCTTTGTGACTGTTCTTGGACACCATTTTCTTTGTTTTGCATGCAACAATTAATCTCAAACTCCGATCTAATATGTGCTCAGAAACAAGCCCCCGGATGTCCTTTTCCAATGATCTTTGCCAAGAAGACGACCAATCATCAATCTACCCGGAATGCCGAAAGGACGCAACCCGCTTAGATTCCAGTTCTGATTTTGAGTTCAGCATTTGCGGAGATCATGAGCCTTCCATGGCAGACGAGCTTTTTGCAGACGGTATGATCCTTCCGCTTCGGATTCAAGAAAGAAACACCGATTCCGATAAGCGAGTGCAAAGATACGCGGCACCGAGGAAGGCTTCGCTCCCTCCTCTTCCTTGTCCTCCTCCCACTACCGATCATCAAAATTCAAAGAAAGAAAGCGCAAAGGAGATCACGTTGGTGAGTTCTGAAATAGTGAAGGAGAAACCTCAGTCGAAGTCCTTCTGGGGTTTCAAGAGAAGCACTAGTCTCAACTGTGACATCAGAAGGAGTTTAATTTGCTCGTTACCACTTCTCTCAAGAAGCAATTCTACAGGTTCGGTGCCAAATACTAGGAGAACAGCATTAAAGGATGTGCAGAAGCTGAGTCCACAGAAGCAACATTCAGAATCAATGGCAAAATTATCATCATCCTCATTCTCTCCTTATACTTATTCGATGCCCCGGAAGCCCCCAGTAAAGAGGAACTATGGCGGAACCCATGGCAATGGGGTTAGGATTAGTCCTGTTTTGAATGTGCCATCTCCTTACATTTCTATAGGCACTGCTAGTCTCTTGGGTTTGGGATCCTTCTTTCGCAATGGAAAGGAAAGGAAGAACAGGAAGTGATTATTCTACATGCTTTTCTTAACGAATTAAGTTACCCTGGGAAATTATCTGATTCCTCATTGCTCATCTTGGGTGTGCGTGTATATAAATCTAGCTAATTGGGTAAACAGCAAAAGAACACTTCTAACAGGGCCAAGACGACATGGAGACCTTGCTTGTTCTTCCATATCTATAAGTCAGAAACGGAGGAGACATCTTAACAGGCATCCGTCTTTCATGGCTCGTCAACTTCAGTTTGTTTTTCTTTCAATTCTCTTAATTAGGAGCTCTTTCACTCGTTGCAAGGCAACAATATTTGGTGTATTATTGAATAGGAAAAAATGGTTGCCTGCAGAGGGAGAGCATGGCTCCCACGTCTTTTTTGTTTTAATAAATATATAAGGTCCATATAATTAAAATAAAATATATAAATAAATAAAATAAAGTGGGCATACAATGCACAAAATTACACATGTAACTTTTGTTGTACGTATTTACAGTCTTAAACATTCTGTTATACACTCAGGCGACAGGCTCTGTCCTTGTGGCGGGACTGAATGCATATATGAATGGGCGTTGCTTAATTAGGTTGTCCTTTATTTCTCACGATGAGATGAGGACAAGATAGCTATTTTTTATAATATTGTTTGGACAAGATTTAACAACTACCATGCCCAGCAAGGATTTTCCATCATATAATAGTTCCACAAATTCAACGCTCAAATAAATTGATTTGACGTGCTTTTGACAATTACACGCCACATCCACAGCCTGCCTAGAAACTTTGACGATAGTGACCTGCACAAACGAGTTTTACATAAGATGTTGGTGGCTTCCAGTTCCAGAAATTACTCCGACAGTTTAAACATTGAATCTATTTTAAAAAAAACATAAGCTTTTAGACTTTAGGAAGAAGAAAAATATCATTGTGGATTATATAATGTAAAGTTATTTCTTTCTCAAAATGAGTAACTAGTGATGTTAGAAACATAGATGCTAAATAAGACAGAAGAGTGGACTAAAACTAATATTAGGCTTCGTTCCCAAAATTGTTTTTTAAAAAGAAAAACAACAATATCAGGCCACCGTTCACCGGGGCCCGTTTCTTTCCAATGGACTATATAGGCCATGGTTCTCCGTGAAACATTACTTAACAAGGGATTAATTAACCAAGTCATGTCTGTAGGAAAAAAAGAAAGAAAACTCTCGCCCAAAAAATCGAACTGCAGTTCCTTCTCTCTGAAAAAATAGAGATTAGCAGGCACATGGTGGGGTTGAGGAGGCTCCAGCAGTGTGATGGCAGAGTAAGAGAAAGCACACGCTCTTTACATTCGCAGCTTTATTGCCGTTATTTTAAGTCTATGCTCATGGTGAAGAAAATTAAAACATGTATCGTCTTGCATTTGCCATTGTTTTCACGCTCAACAGATGAAAAAGAAAGACGAGAATCTTTCAAAAGCCCACTTGGAAGAATGCTGGAGAACGTCACATAAACACCTAATGACAAGATTTCCGGGACACTCAATTCGCATTGGCCATGCAAAAGCATATATACACACAAACACACACAAACAGATATATATATATATATACATACTCCATACCTCCATCAAATGAAAGAAAGATCTAGCTAAGTTGGTGATGTGGAGGAGCAGTCAGTAACGGCCGTTTCACTTTTGATCACCCGGGTGTTATAAGATCCGCAAAATCCACACTTATGATATAACCAGTGGAAGTGCGACGCGCCCTTTCTATTGCAATCATTGCAAAGTATATCCTGTGTAATTATATGAACATTAGACCACTTCAAACTGAAGCATAAGCATATCACTGTCATCAGATAAGGTCGACCACATATTCTGCATAGGCAATCTGTCTTACACTCAGCCAGTACATTTATGGGGGGTGGACGGGTGGATGCAGGGGAAGTTCGCCCAACATCAAATTCTTTTAATATTACTTTATTTTGTTAGATTTACTAAACACTAATATGGAGAATAATTCATTAATGATTAAAACTGATCCCAGAATTTTAAAAGCAAAGAACCTACTTCCTACAGAAAAGGCAAATGTTTTGGATCCTAAACAGAACTTCAAACCAGTAGAGCAAAGATCAAACTATGAAAATGGTAAATATACCTGACAACGGTCCCTGTACTCCTCAGGAAGCTCCTCAGTGGCCAACAATGCATCAAGCATGCCAAAGTAAACCTAAAAGTGTTTTTCAAATTAGCATTGAATTCATATACAATATGGAAAAAATTATTAACCAAAAGCAGATATATCATATGGTCAGCCAATTGTAAGAAATTCGATCTTCTTATTTATCTTTTTGCTTTCAGCACCAAAGAAGATGGACTTGGTCATGCAGGTCCAAGGCGAAATAACTCTCCTTCATAATATTATTTAGTCTACACCTGTAATCCTCTGTTTTCATATTAGGTGATATGTTCCTCCACCAGGGGAAAAAGCTGTTCAACACCTATTTTTCATCATACTCACAACAGTAATGTCTCCTTGACTATTTGATGAAGAGAAAGGAAAAGGAAATTGTGAACTGATGATAATTCACTTTTTATCACAAAAAAATGCATGTCACATATACACTTAAAAAGAAACTATTAGACCAAAAAAATAATAATAATAATTCTTACCGCCATATCTCCCATGGATTTGCTGCATATCGGACAGGTATAGTGGCTGCAAGTGTATGCCTGTAGAGAAAAAAACTTGGAGTGAGAAACAACATAAAACCCTCTCCTAAAACATTCTGGAAGTTGGCAAGAAAACAGAAGAAAGAAAGTGGAAGAAATATGGATTGAAAGCAACAGTGTTAAGGAAACAGAGACCTGGAAGCAAGCTGAATGCATATAATGGCCACAAGGTAAAGCTCTGACTGTTGCACTTGATGTAAATAAAAAATCACAGCAGATGGGGCAGTTTGTCTCCAAACCTTTCTCCAAGCACTTATGGTTCACTAACTTAATTCCAAGGCAGCAGTTGCATGTCATGCAATGAAAGTAATCAATGCCAAGGCCCCTTCCAACACGGCATAAGTTGCAAAATGGACAATGATACACATTCCTGAGGCAGAACGTGTACTGATGATATTAAGCAAGATGCTTATCAGCAGTCATAATATATAGATCTAAATTTCTTAAGTTTACAATAGACCAACTCCCATCTAGTCACACATTCGTAGATAAGTTTGATTAAGAAAATACATAACAAGCAAAATACGATAAAAGCACTGCTAAAGTTGTAACTTCTATCCAAGTCTACATAAAAGGATATAGATACATGGTTATACCTTATATCCATCAAATTTAAGTTGCGTGGCTGATAAATATAAAGATTTGAATCATAACTCATTTACCTTTCATTGTCAAAAAACTTGCATATACTACAGTAGTACTTTGCCATTGAAAGTCCGCTGCACATTGGTGTCATGCAGAATGGCCCAACTGCCTGAATCTTCAAGCACTGCATGCACATCATTTCTGCTGTTGCTTTTCTGTAGTAATTCAACAGAAACATCATACATTTAGCAATTCACTTGAAACTTTAAGTGTAATATACAATGACCATTATTACCTCTCCATTGAGTGATCACTCACTTTATCATGGCAAAATCTACAGGTAAACAACTTGCCACAGCAAGCAGCACGGAGTTTACAGTTTCTCCTGTAGTGTTCGCAACCAAATATTTGTTTCTCTGCATCTTGAAATGATGGTGAGCATCCCATAACATCATCACTACCAGAAGTTCCTTCGGATGTTGCCTGTGTTACCTTTTGCTGGGCGGCTATCCAGCGACTAAGGCAATAAATAAATATTCAGGATTTACTTACAAATAAAACATCCCTTAGAGTTAAAAGGAAAAATTACAAATAACATCTGCCCATAAGCTGCAGTAACACTTCAATAAAATACTTCTGAGAGTTACATTTCACAACCTGGTGTTTGAGGTGCAGTAACAACTAACACATTCTGTGAAAAAGTTAAGAAATATTTCCAATGTGCCATTTTAAATTAAATGGTACACAGACACCAAAGGAACCTTTAGGTCTATAAAACCTAAAATACATTTTTTATTCTTTATATCTAATTTTATTTCTTGTATTCATCTCTACTTCTCTTGTTTCTGTCTCTCAATCCCATAAAAAAAAAAGTAACTAATGACCTGCTTTATGTTGTTAAAGTGAAAAAAAAAAAAAAAGGGGAAAGAATGCAATGCCTCAGTCAGCACCACTCTCTATCTGATTCAGCCACCACCACCACTCCAAGCTTATTTCTAGCTAAAAAAGGGCCACCAAATGACAACGCTGATCATCCATGATATCCCAATGTACCTTCTAAGGCACCATCCAAGCAGATCTAGCAAATGAAACAAATATAAAAAATAAAACCAAACAAAGAACTAATACAGTAGCCACTATTTCTGCAGCCTCCCAGTCAACCATGACCAATCACTACCAACCAGCCAGGAAGGCACCATTGACTCAACCTCTTAAACACTCCATTTCCTATAGCTGAGATTTTTTTATTTTTTATTTTTCTATATTAGTCCAAATAGCAAACAAATCAACTACATGAAGGCCCATGTAGAGATCAAACAATGGGAGGAAGACAAAAGACAAGCTGGTAATTGCTCTGTGATGGTTAATTTTGATCATGTGTGAATATTGATCTTTTTCCATCCATGTTGACTAAGGGTAGTTAGAGATAGTACACGAATGTAATTTCTGAAAATATACATGTGAAGCGTTACAGCAGCCTATATACAGAATGTTATCTGCAGGAAAAATACATTGGCTCCATGCAATTGCAAAATCTGTATATCAGAGGCAAATAAAGCAGATTCATGACTAACCTAGTTATAAGATTTTGAACAAGATATGCTTTTCTCCTAGGATCAAGGATTGAGTCTTGATAAACTTTTCTAATCTCAGACTCAAGCTCATTTTGATTCATGCGGAAGATATCTTTCCAACCAGGCTTAAACATCTGATCACTTTGGTCTAAGCTTTCATGGAACTCTTCACCTAGATAAGTAAAGCTAAAGTGAGAAAAGATAATGCAGTCAACAACAAATGAACTTAATAGACTAGTCAACATGACACTGAATAGTTTATTAATACATAAACCTTTAATAGTGCTAGATTCTGATGTGCTGTTCGGTGAAATAGAATTTATTTCTCCTTTCCAGCATTCGTTAAGCCACTCGTTGAACATTGTGTTTTTAGTTGCCTGCTTCCAGGTGTCCATCATCTTGTTCTGCTCATCCTGAGTAAGCGCAACAGTTACCCAAGGTAACATAGATTGCAGAACTTCAGCACCAGTAGTCCCAATTATTTGCCCAACTATTTTCTCCTGCTCCTCAACTGAAAAATGTATGCCGAACAATGGCCACAGCTCAAGTTCTTCTCGGAAAATATGCTGATCTAGAGTAACTCTTATGGATTTGCACATTCCTTGAAGTTTAGTGGCTAGCTCATTATAACATCCCACATAATCATCACCATGAGCAGGGGAAGCCCTAGTATTACTTCCTGTGGAATCCTCCACTATGGAGGCCCTCTGTAAGCTCTCGTGAAGGCATTTAAGCTCAGAAAGGACATATGAAATTTCTTCAAATAACTGCTCCTCTTGCTTATGGTCTAAAGTGTATGAATGACTCACATTGTGAAGTGCCTCCCTGGATTCCAATGCTGGAAATACAATATCATCTTCAGCATTACTATGGGCTCTATAAAAGCCCCATAATAGACGAAATCTTCCTGCAAACTGCTGAAGAAACATCTCATCACAATCAATGAGCCTTCCAGATTCAACATCCAGATACTCCAAATCTTTGTGTATAGCTTTATGGAATTTGAATATTGTATCAATCGGTCGTTCAGCATTTGCTATGCCAGAAGCACTATTATCACTTTCCCAGACAAAAAGACGAGAATTAAGAGTTGGAGCAGAAGAGCCAAAAGACAAGGATCTCAAAGACTTCCCAGTTGAAGGAGAATTCAATCCCAGATTATTGCCGGTTACTCCTAAACCTGGGACACTACAGAGCAGATCTGTACATGATGGTTCACAGGCACTTAGAGTCTCCACTCGACTGGGGACACTGACATGTTTGCATGACACTGAGATGTTTCTTTTAAGAGGCCTTTCACTGTCATCTCCACAGGCTGATACAGGGCTATTTCTAGAACAAACTGCAGAGGCACACACACAACATGATTGACCAAATTCTTCTTCAACATCCATAAACTTGTCAGCAGGAGGACAATTAATAGAGGTTGAAGACAAGCATACACCTTGATTATGACCCTTGCAAGTCCAACCAGTAAAAAGTGTTACCAGAGCAGTATCCACTGTGGGGGCTGAATAAATAAAAGATACAAAATTAGAGATCAAGATGTACAAGCTCAATTATTAAATAGTATCTCATCGACTAATTATAAGATAAATTGATATAGAACCTGCTGATTGCATATTTTTAAGGAAACTCCGAGCTTCGTCTTTAGTTAAGGACCCCACCAGCCAAGGCAAGACACGTTCAATCAATTTCAAGGGCATCACACACAAGCTCTGGTATAAAAGCTCCTGTTGCCTTTTGAAGCTAAAGAGTTTTCGAGCTAAAGGAAGAACCTGCATATGCAAGGAACTTGAATAAATGCTCTTCAAATTTTAAATGGGACATTTGGGGATGCAATCCCCATTTGAAAAGGATGGCATCATATGAATTTCCTTTGTTTTCAGTTCATTTAAAAGAAACTACAAATCTACATGGCTTTTTTTTTTTTTTTGAGTTTAATGCACTAGTTTAGTTATAGTGGAAACTGCTGCATAACTTTGCCCAACTACCAAACAAATTGTATCAGAAAGGAAAGTTCACCTGAATTTCTTCATCATAAAAGTGTCTTTGAATGGTTTCTATTATTTGGTCAGCATGTGAGCACAGCTGTCCATAAAATTCAGCAGCTGAACTTAAGCTTCCGCCCACATTTTGGATACTTAAAATTAAACACCTGAATTGATTAAATTGATTTTCTTCTTCAGCATGCTCTTGAAAGAAAGAGAACTCTCCATCTACAGCAGGAAATATGACCTTGTCCTCAGCAATACTGCAACCAGATAAGGAAAATGATGAGATTGATACAGAAACTGTTACCACCATGACTATAGATTTTTCAGTTAAAATTCTGGCATGCTGGATAGTGGAAAAGATGTCGTGGTCTCCAACACTACTTGCTTATTTAAAGCAGAACAACCTCTCATTTTGCTTGTCAATTATTGCATTGAATTGTAAAACAAAATGAAAACTTTTGGTCACAGTAAAACACAACCACCTTCATGTGCAATTAAAGAACTAGATGAAAGCAGAAGCAAAGCTAATTTCTACATAGTGACATGCATATTGCTTTATATGCCCTTCCAAATTTTTAGAGAAGTTCAGACAAATAAAAAAGTATACCTGTGGAAGATGCAAACTTCAGCAATGAATTGTAACCGCTCATCAAAGGCTGACAAATTAGTGAAATTTCCGGAAAGTTGTATCTTCCTAGCCTCCCTGGCTATCTCATTTAACTCATTTTTAATGGCATTATGCCAAAACAATATCTCATTTATAGGATGCATTTCCACATCATCAAAAGCATGATCACTTGACTCTAAATATTTCCTTTTCCCAATCTGCTCGTGTGTATCCTTCACTTTATCTAATTGATCAGTTAATGTGCTAGATGCTGAACTTTTATAACAGTGGATCTCAGGATTTTCCAGACGACTTTTAACCATCATACTTTCCTTTCCTCTTTCCATCCAGGTGAAAATGACCTTCAAGGAAAAAAATTACTTTCATCAACAGCTCACTTTCAGAAATATATATATCCATACAGAATAAAAAATGTTTAATGGAAAAAAGAACCATTACCTGCTGAAGAAGGTTTTCTTCTGGAATTATCTTGCTTAAGCATCTGCACATATCCTGATATTCGATAGGTGAAATAGAGGATACAAGCCATGGAAGAAACTCTGCCATCACATTGACAGGAATGCTGCATATAAACTGCCATATCAAAAATGCCTGCTCTTCCAGTGAAAATTTCTCTATAAGCAAGGGAAGAACCTGGCATAATAAAAAAGAAAGCTAATTAATATAAATGGTTGAGCAAGGATATCCTCACTCTTTTAGAAATACACAATCATCCAATATTTCTTGGGAATCCTTACGTCTTTTCAATACAAAAGTTTAATCTTCTTTAAAAGGGCAAGTCATTATACATTTAACAATATGCAGCATATTCCAAACCAAATTCAAAAAATACAACTATAACTGATGGCACCTGCGTATGCATAAACCAGACAAGCTGAAGCAGAAGCAAGTATACCGAAAATTAATGCGGGAGACACTAAGCTGGAGCAGCACAACTGCAGTCAATTTTCAGAGATGGGTCCTATCTCATAGGAACAGAATCAGTAATGAGTTTGTACAATCTAATTTCCAAGATGCAAATGTTTGAGTGTCTGGGCAACTTAAAATACATGCTTAGTCTTTTTGCTGTTTACATACTTCATATATCTATATCTATTTGCCATCAAACATTTTCCATGCAGAAAAAAGAGTCTACCACATGAAATATCCCAAGCTAAATATATAAATATTACCGCATAAAACCTCACCTGTTCCTCTTCCTTTGCCATGTGCTGACTAAGTGAAGTCTGAAGGGCTCCTGTAGAAGATGCCAACTTCCTTGGGAAGCTTTCATCATTTTTCGTATATGAATTTAGGAGTTCAAATAAATGTTCAAAAAGATTGCTTTCACCTGAGTGCTCAAGAGAATAAGTTTTTGCTACATTCTTGACGCGTTTATCAAGAGCTGCAAAGATAACCTGCATCCACAAAATACAAATATATATTTGTACATAACAAGTGAAGAAAGGTTGGCCATTAAAGAAACAGAGGATGTACAAATACATATTTTCTTTTGTTTTTTGATAAGTAAAATTTAATATTTACACATTTAGGTGTGCATGCTTCGGCCCACTTACAAAGTAGCTCCATGCACTTCTCCAGAAATGTGCATTCACTGGAGAAGTACAATCAAATCTCACATTGTGTTGATATGGGCTACAAAGGATGCTTATTCTATACTTATTTTGTGCTCACATTTTTGTTTGTGTCAATTCACAAATCAAATTATATCACAATTATTCATCCTATAAAATGTTTAGAGCATAAAGGTGGAGAAAAAGAAATGTGCACATCAATCACTGACAAAACAATGCAAAACACATGGAAACAGAGAATTTCTGCGTCGTTAGCATCCAAAGTGAGACATCTTCTTGTCAGAAATATGATCAGCATTAGCAGATGGACTGCTACAAATCAGATATAAGAAAAAAAATCACTCCAATTCTACAAAATATTACAGGCATTGTCCAAATGCCAAGACAGTGACAATTATAAGTAAAAACACCAAAATAAATAAATAATAAGCATAATAAGCCAGTAACATTTAATCAACATTTGTTGCCTAGCCATGATTTGTGAATTCATTGAAATGAAAATACGTTTGTCATATTAAATGAATCAATAGTTCTGGCCAGTGGAATTCCCCCTCCCCGAGATTTACAAGTGTGCGGATGCTCGAACCAAAGCACGCGCGGTATACACTGTGATGTGAAATTGGTACAACAACCTAATATATGTAATTATCTATATGTCGTTTATGAGTTTTTCTAATCACAGGTGAGAACTCTTCCGGTAGAAAAGTAAGCCAAATTCTAACTCCACACACCTCGCTCACGGTTAACATACGCAGTAAAAGTTCCCACAAATCATCAATTTCGAAGCTGCTGAACAATGTGGAAGCATTAAAGAGTTGATCTCTTAGCAATTCTTCTTTTCCCACTCAAAAGGAAACGTTGAATGAACTTAAATTTCAGAAACAGCAATAGCCGAAATATCCATAGCACAAATATAAACATGAAAAAAAGAAAGCCAATAAAAATAACTACACTATTTCTTTCTCTTTTTTTAACTTTTTTTTTCTTCAAATTTTTCTGTACGATTTTATTTTTTTATTTAAAAAAGGTCAGCAATGGCTAAATTTTCCTTACGGAGAATTAAGAAAGAAGAGACGACGAAAATGAAACTGTGGAGAAACGAAAATTTAAAAGTTAAAAGGTAAACGGCGGTACGTCGTCTTCGGCATTGGAGTGGTGCTTGTAAACCAAGCGGAGGAAACGGTAGCGGTCAAAGAGTGGGGCGATGTCGACGGGCTGACCGGTGGCGAAGGCTAAGGCAAATCGGTGAAGCGCGTCGAGCTCATTTCGAATCGCTTTGTGGAAGTAGATAAAAATCAGAATCGGCGAGCTCTCCAAACACACTTCCTCGGAATTCACCTCCTTCTTCACCCTCTCCGACAAACTCGCTCCCTCCCGTCTTTGCAAATCCGGTAACGGCGCCGCCATTACTACATACAATCCTCTTTCTCTGGTCGCGGTCGCGGTCGCTCGCGGCGTGTTCAGCGTTTCTGTTTAGTTTAACGGTCTTTCTCCCTCTCCCTATCCGTCCGTTTTGGTTTTTAATTGTTTCTACGAAGGCAGCTTTTTGTTTCTTCATTTTCAATTATTATTTTTTTATTTTTTTATTTTTTTTCCTGTCTTTTATGAGGTGGGGCCGGAGGCAGGATGGGGATCTGATATGGAGCATCTGATCTCGTATTCCGGATTGCCATTGGTGCCACGTGTCCTAATAGGTTAACACGTTGGATGATGATGATGTCTGCAACCGTGCGAGGAGCTCTTAAAGGTTACTTTTGAGTCCTTTGACCTATTAGTGGGTATGCTTTATATTTTAAAAAATATTTTAAATGATTATAAAAATTGATTGGAAAAGAAATGATCATAAAAAGCGATTTTAGAAGACTTAAAAAGACTCATATTGTTTTTTAAAAAAACATTATATATATATAGAAATTGCATATTCTGCCAAAAACATTTAGGTAAATTCCTAGAATAATAATACATATAATTGATATCTTTCCAATTACAAATAGGAGAGAATTCGCATTTACTTTTTTAAATATGCCACGAAATCCGGATGAAATTTTGGAAGAGTGATGTGATTGAGAGATGTGAAGAATTTATATTGATTCTATATACATAAATGGTCACTATACTTACTTGTTTTATTTTCCTTAAAATATGAAGAATTAGGAAAGAAAAAGGTTGAAGAAGTTGACAGGAAAGGAAAAGTCATCAATTTTTAAATAATGGTAGATTCTAAGGTACAGGTACATGAATTTTTAATTTTTTACGTGATATAATTAACAAAAATTAAATCTTAATGAATATATTATTCTCAAATTTTGGGTGAGATTGAGGTGTGCCATTAGCATTTAGGAAGCAAAGCACGCAAGGGTCGTGCGTGGGGCGTGCCACCGATTGGCTGCCACTCGACCAGCCCACGCTCTCAAGCCTTCGCCGGATTACTCCGCACACGTCTTTGCGGGGACCATTTATTTAGTACAAAATGATAATTAATAGATTTCAATAAGTCTAAGGCTATGATGCACAAATACGCACACAAGCACACTCCCATCTTTTGAATAATTAGAATACGACTTTAAACTATACATACATACATAAATATATATAATATAAATCTTTTTAGTGCTTTTTATTTTTTTAGCAATTCATAGACTTACTTTTTTCCCCACTTTGTCTTTTAGAATTAAACTTTGAAATTGCTAAAAAAGACCCTTTAGTATAGCTGATTACAGTAAGTAGTAAGGTATGCATGAGACGAATAATTTCATATTATTAATATTATTTGACTTGAATTTGGGGTTGGGGTGGATGAGGCATTGAGTCGGTCTTAATTTGAGTCATTCTCTTACGAGTAATATCTTTCTTGTTTTTTTTTTTTTTTTAAAAAAAATATTTTATAAACAAATTTCTCATTTTTAATAAACAATACAAAATTTTTAAATTATACTTCTTTTTCAACACTGTCTACTTAGTATTCCTAAGAATCTAATTATAGATTCGTCCCTCTTCATATTAGCAATAAATTATACCATGGGTGGGGGCTACTTAAGCTTGAAGAAAATACTTTTTGAACCTACGCCTAGCTTTAGTCTTAGCTCACATTTGAGTATGCCTACACATGACATGAGTTTTTGGCCATCTCTCGTTTTATGAATAAAAAAAAAAATTAAAAGGGAACTTATCCACCCCCATAGCATTTTCATCTTTCAAAATTTCATCTTTTGTGAGAAACAAGAGGATCATAAAGTGCGAATAAGCCTCAAGATTATAAGGACTTTGGGATTAAATCAAACTATCTGAAATTGAAATTTATCATTATTGAATACAGTCAACAACATTTGTACACTTTTTTTTTTAGATGATTTATTCAAATAACTGGCACTTGAGCTTCAACTTTACGTCTTCCCTGGTGCACGTGTTAAGCATTATTGGCTCTGCCTAGCTATAAAAATGGATTCGGAATGCACTTGCATGCTCTGCAAAGCTTTTTTGAGTGAAAATCTCCACTATAGTTGGAGATTCCACTATCTATATACGTATCTAATCCTGAACAACTTTTTAAAGTTACCCGGCCATTATAGTCATGTCATTTTCCCCATATCTAAATGTTTCATTAAATGTCATATATATGTGTGTGTGTGTGTGTGTTATAAAAGACAAATGAGTGGGATCTTTGAGCATTACAAAAACGATAATAGGCTTGCTCATGTGTGCCACTTCTGCATAGGATGCAACAAACAATTAGAGAACAATTTGGAGTAGGAGGGAAAAAAAAAAAAAAAAAAGAGAGACATAACAGCCAGCCATGTACCGTTTCAATTCACAAGAGTTCATATTCAAGTTGATACTGTCACGACAAAGATAATTTATGTTTTTTTTTTCCCAGTGTACCAAACTATAATTTTGCTTTTGGATGTGCACTGTTTTCATGCTATTTATATATTTGGAGGCCTCGCAACCTTTGCATAGAATTGGAATCAGAAATACAATATTTAAAACGTTAAAAAAAAAAAAAGGTTTGTCGAATTCCTTTTTTATGGTGATTGCGTATCATCATTGTTGGTTGTAAGCGCCATTGATCATTTCTCTGTTGATCGTCTTGTTGGACATTATTGTCACTGACAATATCGTTGCCAAATACTAATATAGCTGGAAAACAATTAATGTTAAAGACAATAGTCAATTTGTTTCAACTCACAACTAATGACAAGAAGTCAGTGACCAATGACTTTTTATTGCCAATAAACAATTAATAATTTGAATTGTTGATAAAAACTAATCATATTTAGTAAAATCATAAATAGCTGTTGAGCCACATTTGATTTAGATATGCCGATCACCAAAACAAAATAGCATTAATATTGAGGGAGGCTACTGGTATTACATACGCAATCGCTTTTGAGAGGTTGATTATATATTGTGGCAAACAATCCTAAGCAACTTTTTTGACCTATACAATACAAACAAGCAGTGGTTTGCAGATTCACCATCCAATCGTGCATTATCACTTGTCACTCTGCCGATAACATCGCCATTGTCTCGTATACCCACCTTTATCCGTGTGTCCCTGTAGAACAAAGAGAAATCCTCAAAGGATGACTACTACTGCCTGTAAAGCGGTTTGCGTATTTTTCTGTGGCACATTCCACAAGCATGACGTGACATATTATTCGGCAATGCAAATTTGTTTTTGTTTTTTGTTTTTTTTGTTTTTTTACAAAGCATATTCTTTTAACATTACGTGACTTTTCACGTAATTCACTATGATTGTGCATTGTTCGTGATGTTGATAAGATAAGTGAATCAATTGCACAGTGAGAATGAATTCCGACGGAATTATTTTGTATTTAAGATACAAATTTTGTATAGAAATTAGGCCCTTAATTTTCAATTGCCTAATTTGTGATCTTTATCGCTAACTGCGAACCGACAGCAATTTTACAACATTGGACAATGTAAAAGCTCCAACAAATTACCCGAAAGACTAAAATAACAGTTTCAACGACTCATAAATGATATCCGTTGACATGTGTCAGCTCTTCCACGCATGGAAATGCACACAATAAATTTAACCTGCCCGTATGCGTGGGTTCGGGGGATGACTGATTTTTTTGTGCGGTCCATATTTTCATAAGATACGGTTTTCGACTTCAGTATTTTAAGTTGATTTATTTGATTTTTAGATTCTCAAGATTGTAATTAAATTGTTCAATATAATTTACTTTAATTACAAACTAAATTCAATTTATTTTCAATTGTTTTGCCAGTTTCAGTTTAATTTGAATCGAATTAATCTGACTGGATGAATTGGGGAAATTTTAGTGACATCCCTCGCTGAGCCCCTTTTTAAAAGTTGATTTGATTTTGATTGATAGATTTTGTGTTCTTAAAACAAATTCGATACATAGACTTATAGAAATTTTATATAGTTTTATTTACGAGTCCATGCATGATAAGGTTAAGAAAACTAATTTTACTAAAGGCGAAGAGAGAACAAAAAGGAAAAGAGACCTTGCCCCTCTTCTACCCTTAGTTGGACACAATAAAATTTTGTTGTAGCCATGCGTTGCCTGCTCAGAAAGCCAAGACCCACAAACGGTATCCCTTTGCAGCCATTCCAGACTGGTCAAGTTTTGGACGGAAAAAGCTCGAGGAAAGAGAGGAATGGGAAGGGATTTCCAAAATAAAACTGGGCTGATTAATTCTCAACGGAGTTCTCCTTGGTCATCGTTACACCCTCTACGAAAGATCCTAAATTATATATATATATTTTTTTTTGTTGATAGAACAAATAAACTCATAATTTCATCAACAGATTTAAAATTTAATATAAATTAATAAAAAAATTATTTATTAAATAAAGTGTAAACTGATAAATTGTATTATATTGCGCTTAAAAATAGATAAAAATGATATTCACTGTCTAATTGAAGAACGAGAATATCTGAATGGATGCATTGGAGTGTGGTATAGAGAAGACTACGTGCATTAACAGAGTAATCTCTTTCAAATGTTAGCTTGCACGAATCATAATTCGCTCAAAAACTGGCCATGCATGCAAGAAATCGTTCAGCAAGTCATCACCAACTGCATCCAGCAACTAAGGAATACGAAGTACCTTCAAATTATCAAAAGCTACAGCTTTTTAATACCTCTTCATCTTCCGCGAGTTTCATAAATAATTTGCAACTGCAAGACACATTACACGGATACAAAAATGGCTACAGAAAAATAAATTTCCAGAAAGCAACACATGGACAGAAGAACTGAAGTGCTATTTCCTAAACTGACATGACACGTTAAAGCCATATATATCACTGAGAGAAAATCCAAGATTCCATACTATCAAGTTCGATGCTGGACAATGTGAAATACATGTCCAATTCAAAATACTTGTCGGTCCCCAAACAATTCCACGGGTCGGACTGCAAATATAACAAATGCAAACTGGTATATCTGCCAAATGCCATCTATAGCTATTTATAAACTGTATAAATATGTCTATCTACAGCCTTAATCTCTAGTTGGTTTTCCCATGTTATCTCAAGTACAAACTGCAAGATGCCATCGTACAGCTTCGAGCACACACAAAAGTAGTTTTCCTGCCCACGTTTATATAGTGTATACGCGGGCCTGACAAAGTTGGACTGAGCTCAAATCCTGCAGCCGAAGACCTCTCATATAGCGGCGGGCCGATTGGGGAGTTGGGTCGGACCAGACTTACATTAAAAAAACTAAGCGCGGGTATAATTTTACGGACCCTCAATGGTCCAAGCGCAAGCGTCCGTGTTAAATATTTTTTTGAAGAGGATAATAAATAAATAAATTATTAAGAATAGTCTAATAATTATTTATTATAATTTTTTTAAGAGATATTTATTAATTAAAATAATATGAAATTTATGAAAAAGATATATTATTTTATTATATAATTTATATTTAAAATTAATAAAAAAGTAATAATCATCCCATATAAAATTTAGAGTAAAATATGAGGCCTAATAAAATAATTTAAAATATCAGACAAATAAAAAAAAAAAGCTTTTATTTCTTTTTTTTTGAAAAAAAACAGACATAATATTTTTTTTCTTATTTTAATTAAGTAAGATTAATTACTATTTAAGCATTTTATTTTGTATAAAGATATTCGTCTCCGCTTCGATTAAATTGTTTGAATATGTTTTCAGGTAACGTGAACAAATTTAATTTACTAAAATAAAAATTTTCAAAGCAAAAATCTTTTAATATAACTCCATTTATTTATTTATTTATTTATTATTATTATTCTAAATTTATTCGTGTAAATTAGTGGGAAACCAAATCGAAAGGGGGACTGCCTAATTTTATTTAAGCTCTGCAGCCCATTTTGGTTTTCTTCTTCTGCCTATTTGTTTCTCGTTGTTACCGACTGAAGACAGTGGGACTTTCATCCTTAAACTTAAGCAAAGCTTCCTTAAAGAAAATACATACATTTTCCTTCCACAAAAGCCTTGTGATCCTTCCTCTCCCTCACAATCATGTTTCAATTCAATCCACATCACCACCAAACAGCCAACTTTCTATAGCTCCTCCTCCTCCAAGCCAACATAACCACCTCTCCCTCTCTCTCTCTCTCTCTGTCTCTCCCCTCCAATCCAATGGCATCCCCGTCGCTGATGGACACGCTATTCCAGCGCACCCTGGACGACATAATCAAGGGCCTTCGCCACCAGCAAACTGGCGAGTCCGCCTTTATTTCTAAGGCCGTCGAGGAAATCCGCCGCGAGATCAAAGCCACCGACTTGCCCACCAAATCCACTGCCCTCCAGAAGCTCGCCTACCTCAATTCAATCTTCTTCGTCGACATGTCGTGGGCGGCTTTCCACGCGATCGAATGCATTTCCTCCCCTAATTTCACCCACAAGAAGATTGGCTACCTCGCCATCTCCCAGTCCTTTCACGATTCCACTCCCGTGATTCTTCTGATCACTAACCAATTGCGCAAGGATCTCAAGAGCAATAATGAGTTCGAGGTGAGTTTGGCACTTGAATGTTTGTCCAGAATTGGGAGTGTTGATTTGTGTAGAGATCTGACCCCTGAAGTCTTCACTTTGATGTCCAGTTCTAAGGTTTTTGTTAGAAAGAAGGCTATTGGTGTAGTCTTGAGGGTTTTTGAGAAATACCCAGATGCCGTCAAGGTGTGTTTTAAGAGGTTGGTTGAGAGTTTGGATGGTAGTGATCCGCAGATTTTATCTGCAGCAGTTGGGGTGTTTTGTGACCTTGCTTCCAGAGACCCCAGATTGTATCTTCCTTTGGCGCCCGAGTTTTATAGGATTTTGGTCGATTCGAGGAACAATTGGGTGTTGATTAAAGTTTTGAAGATTTTTGCCAAGCTTGCTCCTTTGGAGCTTAGGTTGGCTAAAAGGATTGTTGAGCCAATTTGTGACCATATGAGGAGGTCTGGAGCGAAATCTTTGATGTTTGAGTGCATCATGACTGTGGTTTGTAGCTTGACTGAGTTTGAATCTGCTGTGAAGCTCGCGGTTACAAAAATTCACGAGTTTTTGGTGGAAGATGATCCGAATCTCAAGTATCTAGGGTTGCAGGCACTATCTGTTGTGGCACCAAAGCATTTGTGGGCTGTTTTGGAAAATAAGGAGATTGTGATCAAGTCACTGAGTGATGCGGATCCCAATATAAAACTTGCCTCTTTGAGCTTAGTTATGGCAATGGTCTCTGAGAATAATGTTGCAGATATTTGCAGGGTCTTAGTTAATTATGCACTCAAATCTGACCCTGAATTCTGCAATGAGATTCTTGGTTCAATTTTACTGACGTGTTGTAGGAATTTGTATGAGATTATAGTGAATTTTGAATGGTATGTCTCAGTTCTTGGCGAAATGGCGAGAATTCCGCATTGTCACAAGGGACTAGAAATTGAGAATCAGCTTATTGATATAGGTATGAGGGTAAAGGATGCCAGACCAGAGCTTGTTCGCGTTGGTCGTGATCTGCTGATTGATCCTGCATTGCTTGGAAACCCTTTCTTGCATAGGATATTATCTGCTGCTGCTTGGATTTGTGCAGAATATGTGGAGTTTTCAAAAAATCCAGTTGAGCTGATGGAAGCGCTATTACAGCCTCGTACTAATCGCTTGCCTCCAGCAGTCAGAGCTGTTTACATACAGTCTGCTTTTAAGGTCTTAATCTTTTGTCTTCATTCCTATCTCTTACAAAGGGAAAATATTGCTGACAATATGCCCTTGGAAGTTTCGGCTTCGTCCTCCCCAAGGGACTGCCCAGAAAGTTCTTATTTAGTGGCATTCAAAGGTCATACCCATTATGAGCAGGTTGAACAGTTCAATCCAAGGGATTCCAATCAATCATATGAAGATCTTTCTATTTTAGATGACCGGAAGGGTCAGACATCTATATCTGCTGTTCTTGAAGAAAAAAATTTTACTCAGGAATCTATTGTAAACTTGTTGAATTTGATTGAGTTGGCCTTGGACCCAATTTTGGGAAGCTGCGATGTTGAGATACAAGAAAGAGCTCGTAATGCAGTTGGATTTGTTGAGTTGATAAAGCAAGAAATAGTTAGCTTTTCGCTTCCAGTTGAAGCAAATTTGAAGAAGGAAGAAGCAAAGGCTTTCAAACTTGTTGAATTGTTACATGATGCCTTCTGTGAGGAGCTTGGGCCAGTCTCAATAAGTGCTCAGGAGAGAGTTCGTGTCCCAGATGGATTAATGTTAAAGGAGAATCTTGCTGAATTGGATGAAATCTGTGGAAGCATACTTTTGTCTCCACCAAGTTCATTTTCTTTGGCAAGTCCATTTTGTAGGGAGACTGTTGACCATCCTTTCACTGATCTCCAAAACAAAGAAGATACAGAAACATCAAATGAGGCCACCTCTTTTCTTGCAGAACACCGAAAGCGACATGGGTTATATTATCTTCCTTCAGAGAAAGATGAAATCCAGACAAATGAATATCCACCGGCCAATGACCCTACATCCAGCATCACTGCCAATGATGGTACTGAAGACCTAGTTAAACTTACAGGGCAGTCATTAGTCCCAAAGAGAAAGATAAACCATGCAAAGCCCAGGCCTGTGGTAGTAAAGTTAGATGAAGGGGATGTAGGGCCCATCACTGCAAAGAAATTAGGTGCAAGAGATGATTTGCTTTCTGGTGCTATTCGTGATGTTCTTTTAGGAAATGAAGCAACAACCACTTCATCACCAAGTAATGCAATTGATAAGCCATCTAGTAAGAGGAAAGGGAAGGAGAAACTAAATGTTGATGTTGCTTTGTCAAAAGAAAATTTAGATGATGGAGGAAAGCCTATCCAAGGAAACCCAAGTTCAAGAAGAAGCAAATACCGGAGTCAGAGTAAAGAGAGAAGAAAGAAAAGCCCAGGGAACAAAAATGCCAATGAAAGAGAAGGCAAGGAGGATAAAGATAAGCCAAAAAGTAGACATCGCCATAGTAGGCACAAATCTCGGCAAAAAGCCGATGTGTCCTTAAATGTGGATGAACAAGTGCCAGTTCCTGATTTCCTTTTATAGCATTGAATATAATGGATCTGGAGGAGAAGATTGATTATATCCACTTTTATTACACTACCTTGACTGCAAAGGTTAGCTTTTTTCGGTTGGATTTTGAATGTTCAGTTTTGTTTTGTCAAAGTTTATGCTTTCAAGTATTTAATCCTGGGAATGGCTTTGCATGTCCCACGCCGGGGATGCCATTGAGGTTTGTCTACTTGAAGACTTAAAGTAAGAGTTGTTTAGTTCCTTTAGGTGTACTGGTAGGGTTAGTATAGTTTTATCTTTTACTCTTGAAAATCTTACTAGTGAACAGGAATTTTGAACTCTGCTCATGCACTGATCATTGTGACTTGCGAGTAACACAATTGGTTTTGATCAATTCTTGATTTCTTATGAGGAGACGCATTTGGCTCAGACTACATCAACTTCTTGAGACAAGGAAATAGTACTTCGCACTATAACCATGTGATTGCCCTCCCAGGTTGGGTGACTTAATTGCATTAGGGAACCACACCTGAACTCAAGATCCTAAGTTTGTTGGGTTTCTCGATTTAAATTTTTTTTTGCATTGTATATGATTGTTTTTATGTTGTCACCTTATTTTCTGTCCTCAACTCCTAGGCAAGAAATGAATGTTGAGGACCACTCAGAGAAGGGATCTCCATTAGTGATCTTGCCAGTGTTCCAAGCATCAAGCTAGTGTTGACGAACCCCTGTAGTCTTTTGGGTGGGGTTAAATCAGAATGTCAAAAGGGTGACTTTCGGCCTGAGATAGCAGACTACATTCCAAGGATGTCTCTTTTCTTTTAGGTGCCAGGAAAAACAGAAAAAAAGAAGTGTTTTGAGGTAAAGAGTCTGCCCTGAAATTTGGCTGGTTTATTAGTTGATGTCCTGTATATTTGAGTGGTAATCCAGTCGCTTATGGAAGACTAAATTAGCAATCATTTGATCTTAAAATGTCATTTTCAATTCATAAAAAATAACTACTGGGAGACTTCATAATGAAATGACCCTAACCTCAAGCCACCGATCTTCTGGTCTTACGATGCTACATGAAACCAAAGAAGGGCAGCTTCTGCTTCACAAGAAGGCGTGCAAGCAGTTCCATAAAATCAAATAAAATAATGCCCTCAAACAAAGTATGATTGATTCAGTGAAGCGTTCTTCCATCAAAGTAATCGTTCATGGGTCCAAAATAAGCCTAAGCCGTGACTCCGATAGTCAAGGATAGAGTGGCTTTTGACAAGCCTCATGAATATCTCAGAGCCAACGGCAAATATCACATTCACAATGCATGGTTTCTTGAGGGTCTAATTTTTTTCACCTTTTCCTGCACCCAATGCCACGTTATTTTGAGTAGAGAACAATCATTCAGAAAAGACAGAACGCTGCATATATGTCATCTTAAATTTCTCTTCAAGTCTTGAAGATCCTATTGCGGTGGCATTCAACTCCTATATCAAGTCCCTTTTTCATTCAAAAAGTTCTCTCATCTGATTTCAGGGCGTGAAGGGAAAATGAGAAATGAACAACAGCAATCAATATCAAGTGTTAAGCTTATCATTTCCCATTTACAAGTAAGCTAAGCCTTTCCTGTTCTGTTCTTTCTTGTTGGCTTCTCGTTTGGAATCACGGTTAGTTTATATATGAAGCGCTTCTCCTTCAGCTCAAAAGCTGTCATCTTCTCTCCTTCACGGTCACCACCATCAATGTTGCTAAAACTAACACCACTAATACTACGACCACCCCCACCAATAGTAAACACACCACAGCCGTCACCACCAGCTCCGCTGCCTCCGCCAACTCCTCCTCCGTTAGTTAATATTGGACTTGTTGGATCAACAATCACACATCTCACCTGTACGACATGGAAAATGAGAAGCTGTCCTGGCGAGCAGCTATGGTTTTGAGGATTCAAGGGTCTCCTGATCGAGTCACTAAAGTTGCTTTCATGTTTTTAACCAAGGGGCCCTTGCCTTTGGGCCCTTTGTGGGAATATTTTTTTGAAGGGCGTGATGGGCTTTACACCATGTACGTGCAGACTCATCCCTCATACAACGATTCAGTGCCTCAGAGTTCTGTTTTCCATGGAAGAAGAATACCAAGCAAGGTCAGTCTTTTACATTCTCTAGGTCCAATATGGAAGGCACAAAGTCAAAGATCATATCCCACGTTTAATGGATAATCTTAGACCTGTTCATACCTATTGATGAACGCAATGATCATGATAAACTATTTTACACGTCAAATATTCAAATAGAGAACTATTGTAGAGCTTTCTTCTGGGGGGGTTGTCTTTGCTCAGTATTTGGCCCATTCAACGATTAAAGCTTTCTCTTTTTCAGCATATTGATCTGCTCACAGAATTATTATTAAAGTTCAATTTCATTGCAGCCGATGGAATGGGGAAGACCATCAATGATTGATGCAGAAAGGCGCCTTTTGGCCAATGCTCATGTGACTTGTCCAACGAGAGATTTACGTTACTCTCAGAGATTTGCATTCCCTTATTAATCGTCACAACAATATATGCCTACTTAATGAATGTAAACCAGAGCTTCAGAGGTTCACACGACGATCCAAGAAAGGTGGGTCGTGGCTGAAACAATCCCAAAATGTTTTCTGCAATAACTATATCCAAATGGCGTAAAGGGTCTCGATGGTTTGAGGTCAATCGCAAGATTGCCATTGAAATTGTATCGGACACCGAGTGTCTTTCAAGAGCATTGTAGCCCTCCATATTACACGGACAGGCATTTTATTCCTACATTGGTGAATAAGCGTTGCCCCGAGCAGACTTCGAACATGAGCATCACTTGGGTTGATTGGTCAAAGAGCGGTCCACACCCATGAAAGTTTGGGAAGCAAGCTATTTCTAGTGAGTTTCGGGATCAAGTAAGATTTGACACAAACTACAATTACAATGGAAATACTACCTCTATGTGCTTTCCGTTTGCCTGGAAGTTCCTCCCAAATACTTTACAACCACCATTGAAGATTGCACCACCATTGTTGCATTTCAACGCTTGAAGTTGATAATAGTAATTCTCCTTTTCTCTGTTTACCCTTCAAAATTGCTCGATTCCTTGATTAGCTTTTGATGAACCATGCCTAAAAAGTCACGTTTACAACGGGAAAATGCTGCCTACTTATCCAGCAGCTGTTCAATGACTCATCAAATTTCATGCGAGAATTTGTAGCCTTTAAATACTTTGTTTCAGGGGAAATTGCGGCTCCGATGTGTAGTCAAAAACTCAAAACGAAATTGCGTTTGCCGGGAGTCGAACCCGGGTCTATTGCTTGGAAGGCAATTATCCTAACCGTTGGACTACAAACGCTAATGCAAAGTTTGCCATTAATTTTAATACTTATACTAATAAATAGTATGTTATTTTCATTCTCAGGAACCTTGTCATCGTTCCCCTTCATCTTCATCACTGGCCACTCTGCTGCCAGTCGCCTTTGTTGTGAATTATAACAATGCTAGATATGGTTTATGATTTACGATTGAGTCCCTAACAATTTTATCAAGCTGATAATGTACTCCTTGAATTGCCAGGGGTTTTTTTTTTTTTTAATCCCCTTTTGCTTCCAGTGTTGCTGCCATCTTATTTTGCATATTGAGGGAGCCTGCAGAAAACGTATCAGTGTGACAATGCCTGAGACCGAGAAGAAGGATGACACCGGAGCAACACACGGAAACAAATAACCTGAAAACTGTTTCTTTATTAATCCAGAGAGTAGGATTGCTCGATACAAAAAGCAGTACATTGGTGCATCTGACTGCTGGAAATGGTGTAGCTATAGTTATTTAGCACTTAATTAGCAGCATGCAGTACATTAATAAATTTAGGCCGAGGAAAAAGTTGACACTCAATGGTCCCTTTTCCGCAACATACATTTAGCTTAGTTCATGCTGAATCAAAGAGAATAATATTTCAAACAGGAGTCACTGATTTTGCACATGTAGTGTAATGTGACATTAAACATTTTTGTTTATGAAAAGAAAATGACAGCCAAAAAGTATTGCAAAAGATAAAAGGCAGTTGGTGCTGGCAGATACAGTGATGTTCAATGTCACACCACGTTTCTGAGTAAGTGAGGAGGCTGAGTCTCCCTTGATGTTGGGGTAGCGGCTGGCTGCTGCCTTGACACAATTGCATGCTGCCCTCCGGTCAGTGGTGGGTCGGAGTGTTTGCTTGGATGCTCGTCACTCCGATTGCAGGACGCGTCGGAGGGAACGCTAACCGTGCCGGTCAGGAATGGTATACACGAGGCCAAAGATGAGTCCACCTGGCCACAGTTAATGGCTTGTCCGGGCTTCACCATGAGCTGAACCATGGTCAGCACGACCAAGATTGAAAGCACAGCCCCCTTCATTTTTCAGCTACTATGATAATGCTTTAATGGAGCACTTCTGTGTATCCATTGTTGCTCAATCAACGAAGGGCTTTTAATGGAGACATTCTATATGCAGTGTGTCAATCCTGATTGATCAACTAATAAGTTCAGGATCTGTGTGTTCATGGCATAACAATCATTTTTACTTTCTCAAAATGAAAACAATGATTTTACTGATAAAGAGAAAGGAAAACAGATAATTGCAGTAAATAAGTAAATTTTGAACCCTTAAGTGTAAAATGCCATGCCATTAATACATGCCCCAAATTAAGGCAATCCTGGCGTCGGAGAAGAGAAAGGAATATGGCCCAGTCCTTGTTGTTGGGCCAGTATCCACTCATATTTGGCCCATGGACTTTCGGCCTGCATGATTATTGTCTTGCCACGAACAATTTGGGCCAGTATCCACTAGGCTGGCTTGGGAAAGGTTGGGTTTTCGAATTTTATATTGTTCAAATTTTTACAAAATATGTGATTTAATTTTAATGTATAAAAAAAAAAAATATACATTTGCAATCAAAGTGAGGCAAATGGTATAAAGCATTTGAAATTAGTTTTTTTTTTATCATAATTAAAATGATAAGAACAGTATAAATTTTTTGAAATTAGTTTGGTTATCATTTCTATTGTGTATCATGACTTGGGCTATCATCTTTAGTTTCTTTTCATCACAATTTGGTTATCGTCTCATAATTTTCTAAGGACCAAAGAAATAAGAAGTGTGTCTAACTGATATTCAGTTTCAGTTTTTGTAAGTCCGGTGATTAAAATATCTACAATACATCTTTTTTCTTATTTTATATATATATATACACATATATATATTAAAAAAAAACAGTAACATAGGTTTAATCTTCTGTTGCATGGAAGCTTCTGATCTCTCTCTAGCGCCTGCATTTCTTGAATAACAATTGCACCCAAAAAAAAACAAAACAAAAAAGGGTGCAATTGACTATTGTAGCATTTGTCTTCGTTAAGACAAAATAAACCTACCTTGAATTCCTCGACCATTCAACCTTCTTTTGTCACCTTCACATAATTGCAGACTTTGGTGACAGTTCAATCTTTGACTACTCATCACCCAAATGAAATGAAAGCCCATCTCCACAAGCACCTTCTAATATCAATTTCTCATGGTGATCACTACCTTATCGACCGAATTCCAAACATGTCATTAGAAAGTAGAATGCAACTTCAAGAAGTGTACTCGTCCATTCAGTGCAAGGATTGTGCATTTCAACATAAAACCTCACAACATCCTCTTAGATGAGGATTTTCGTCCAGAGATTTCTGATTTTGAACTCACTAAGCTATGCTCCAAGAAAGTGAACAATGTTGGAGATGGTAGGGGGCAGAACAAATGTCGATAACGGAGAAGTGAATTCCAGCAAAAGGCATTTTCCTTCTTGGGTTTACAAGCATCTGCAACAAGGCTGTGACTTGGTTTTGTCAGATGTCATTAACATGGAGGAAAATGAAATTGCAAAGAAGATGGTATTGGTGGGATTGTGGTGCGCACAGCCAAATGCTTTGGATAGGCCATCATAAAGGAGGTGATGGATATGTTGGAAGGTAGCATGGGTACCTTGGAACTGCCACCACATCCTTTCTCCTATTCTTCTGCATTGCATCTCCCCCCAGATTCTTTTCTCCTTGATAGTGTGAAAAGCACAAAGAACACCCTGTAAACAATTCAAGTGTTTGTTTTTGAAAATCTTTTATTGATTGAAACAAGTTTTAGTTGTAAGTAATAATGTCTTCTTGCCAGATGGAAAACTTACCCTTACTAGAAGATTGTCAAAGAACGAATGATATGTGTACAATCCCTGACACACGACATTGTTAAAGCAATCTGCCCTTGAAATACAGGAAAAGGAAAAAGCTTGTGTACAATCAAAATGCTTTATTCATTGCCAAACAATAATTGTCTCTTTCAATGAACTTATCATTGCTTTGTTTTTGTTTTTTCATAAAATCGAATTGCAGTCACTTGAGTTAGAGAAGATGTAGAGAAATCGTCAATCTGGGTTAGCAATACCAGAAGGTGTAAAAAATGCAGAATGTGGGGACTTACAACATTTCTATTAAAAGAAACAGTCAACCCCATACATTTAACTGATATACATTTTCATTCGACAGGCCTGTAGTATTAACTGACATTAGCATCCATTTTGTTTGGTAGATCAGAGCATCCAAATCATCTAAGGGTCTGAAATACAAAACAAAATTCAATAGAGGAATAAGCTGCGAAGGCAAAAATCTATCTCAACTACCCTATCAGCAAGTAAAACTAGTCTACAGCCAAGCAACTCCTTTGACGTGCATGAAGGATAAAGGATGCCATGTGCCCACTAGTCAGAGCATTTTTTAAGGCTGCTCCGATTGCTCTGTTTCTGCTCTCATTAGCTTTCTCTGGAAGAAGCCAGGCCTAGGGATCATTTGCTTGCAATCCAATTTTTCCATAGCACAGCAATGAAACATAGCAACCCACAACTTTTCCATACGCTGGCCTTTGATCGCTCACAGAAATTAAGCATACTGTCAGTGGTTGTTTTAATTTAAGCCTGCTGACTGTGGATGCTTGTTTTAGTTTTGAAAGCACACGAAACTTAACCCAAGTAGCCGCAGTCATCTTCCAACACACTCTATCTCCAATTAAAAAGACATGAGCCAACTTGGTTGGTTGGCTCAATCACAACATCTTCGGTCTCTTGGCTTGATCTTCATATTTTCCACTAGGAGCCAGCTGACAATTTGGTTCACAGTTTAACTTAACAATGGTCATCATCAAGCACATAGGATTGTCCACTTCTATTACAACTCAAGATTGTCGAAATGAAAGGTATTCAAGTTCTAGTAGTTGTACTATTGAATTCCTCTGTCAAGAGTTTATTTTTATTGAGCTTTTTCTGTTTCTAATGTCTGGAAACATGTTCCAGTTTCATCACAATTTGCAGTAAAGGCATGCCTTTCAATCTTACAAGATATATTTCCAAGGTTCATTCAACAAACGAAGGAAATATCAATGATTAAACTAGGTTATGCATTAGTTGGCAGAAAGGCATGGATAAATCCAAAAATTTTCGCCCAAAACACCCCATCTTGTAAGCTGATAGAAGCTCCAACATTTTATGTACATCACATCAAAAACACTCAAGAAAGAATATAAGACAATCATCAACTTCTTTGCATATACTCATAATCATTCTCATTGCTATCTACTCGGGAAACCAGCAAAACGATGAGATTCAGCTGCTGGAACTCGGTGTTGAAGAAAGACTAATCCATTTCACGGTGACAGAATCTGGTGAAAGTGGCGGAAGGCTATTCTTCAACAAGACAATATCATCTGACAGGTTATCTATCTTCTGTGCCTTTTCTGAACTGTAGTCACGTCTTCGTATTTCCTCTAGAATCTGCAACACCTCTTCCATACTTGGTCTTAATTCTTTTTCACATTGCAGACATCGAAATGCCAATTCTGCAACTGCAGCCATCATTTTTCTTGCTTTATAGTCCGATTCAAACCCCAGGTTCGGATCAACAAGTTCATGCAATGCGTGGCTTTGGATCTTATTGATTGCCATGTTAGCCAAATTGATCTCATGCCGGTGCCTAGTGATATCAACAGCAGGCATTGAAGATATAAGCTCAATCAAAACCACCCCAAAGCTATAGACATCACTCTTATCAGTCAGCTGGTAACACTGATGATACTCTGGATCAACATAACCGGGGGTTCCTTGTGGAGCAGTCGAAACATGGGTAACATCTGTTGGAAAGAGACGAGAAAGACCAAAATCTGCTACTTTCACACAAAAATGGTTGTCAAGGAGAATATTGTTGGTTTTCACATCACGGTGGATGATATCAGAGGCATGGAGATAAGCTAATGCACTGGCAGTGTCCACAGCAATGTTCATTCGAGTGGGCCAAGGAAGTGCACCTGGCTTTGCTCTTTCCCCATGGAGATGATCAGCAACTGTCCCATTGGAAATGTATTCATACACTAGCAAAAGTTCACGGCTATGGCGAGAAGTACAACCATATAGGGTGACAAGATGTTGATGGCGCAAGTGTGTTAGGATCTTAACCTCATTCATGAACTGCTCAACTCTCCTGTAATTATTCTCATATAATCTCTTGACAGCAACAGCACGTCCATCTCGTAGTTTGCCTAATGAAGAAAAAATTATGTGGCACAAAAAGCTTTTAATGAATTGCTCATCCAAAGAATAAGGCCAATGATAATGATTCTCTGCTCTTACCATAATATACCGTGCCAAAGCCTCCATCACCAAGCTCTTTAGACGAATCAAAATTATTAGTAGCCTCTTCAAGTTCAGCATAGGTGAAGATAGGGACTCCAAGGGAATTCCCTCCCTTCTCAAAATCTGTCTTTGAAGAGGGATCTGATGTGATGCTCCGAGAGAAAAAGGAAGAGGGAGTGTATTTCTTCTTGTTGCGATATTGATAGATGAAGAATATTGCACATGTTAGGAGACCACCTCCAAGAGCTGCTGCAACACCTGGGTGAAGAAGGTAATGATAACCATTCTCAATGACATTGGTGTTACCATAAAAAAAAAGCCAACAAAAACATAATACTACATGGAAAGATGAAACATAGAAGAGGATTGATACAAAGCATATTACCTATTCCAATCTTAAGTTTCACCTTGCTACCACTGCCTGTAACAGAACACAACCAGGAAATGAGTTGTTAGAATGTTTATTACATGCATGTGTAGGGACAGTTTTATACACAAAGATGCCAGCCAAAATCTACATTTTATTGTCTACTAGATAATTCAATTTGGGTGATTTGAGCATCCCTCCACAGTTTTGGTAGTTCTAGTTATGAGAAATGAAAATTTAGCGCAGCCACAACAGAGGCTGACATTTACATCAAGATGAACGCTACCTCTATTTGATCAAAGACTTTAAGAATGGAGCTTCAGCACCTAGACTTCTGTTCAATTGTTCAAGCAGCCTTCCATTGTCCAGATGAGACAGACACACAAAAACTCCATCGTTTACAAAGCAAAAGAAGGTTCATGTCATAAGGGTTTGGCTAGTTTTTCTACTAGTTGTCAACCTACTGCAACCTTCCTCCTTTATCCAGGCCGAGATCTAAGACACAAACAGGACCGAACAGAAAGGTGCATAAAATGCTGACACATAATGCTCCAGTATTGGATATTTTTGAGCATCAAATACCCACAAATCACCGCACGTATTCAATCTTCAGATGTTAAGTGAAAAAAAGAAAAGAAAAGTAAATCTTACAGCTAAGGTATTAAAAAAAAAACACTAAATATATATATATATATATATATATAATTAATAAATAAATATTATATATTAAATAAATACTTATTTATTTTATATAATAATAATTATAATTTTTTTAATATTTTTATATTTAAATCCCGAACTATTAATCCAAACCTAACCGTGCTGAGCCCTGAGGATTTAACAAAGCAGCAAAGACAATAAATAAATAAAATAATAATAATAAGAAGAAGAAGAAGGGAAAGAAAGAGGAGTTGGGGGTTGGTGGGGAATTTGTTATTCGATGCCCATTCCATTGACCGCTCTTATGACACCAGCAATCGAACCGAACTTCAACTACTCTGTGACCTCACCGTATGGCAGAAGGAGGAGGAAATGGCCTCCCGCTTGCAATCCGTCCAAATCAGCTCATCTTCCCCAAAAAAAAAAATAAAAAAATAAAACCCAGAAAACTACTGCCTACTAGCATCCAACCAATCCAATGCTCGTCGCAAGGTTGGAGCATTATCTTGACACGGACGGGAGGGACTTAATAATGCGTTTTAGACGCTGTTCGCATGGAAAAACTGAAAGTATGTATTGAAAAACTAAATCCCATTTTGAAAAACTAGATATGAACCGACTGTGATTCGTCCAATTTACCGCGTGTAACTTTTCTGTTGACTATGTCAACCAGAGACATAAAAAAAAAAAAAAAACAGCAATAAGAGGTTCATCGTTTCCCGACCATTCTAACCAGAACTGTATAGAACAGAGAAAAGACCAAAACAACCCACGTTCGAACCCAATCTAACTAGCGAAGTGTCAAACAGCTATTCAAATCCTAGGTTCATCATCCCAACAATTCTATTCCGAGAAGGTATAAGGAAAGCAAAGAAAACATCTCACAAATGAAGGAGAAACATAAATCGAATTTCAAGAATAATTACTATTACCGCAGGAGTCGGTAGTTTGCCCCTCACGGCAAAAACAAACGAATTCGTTATTCTCAAACCCACATCTCCCACCACTGCTAGCACAAGTGCTGCAATTTGGTGCGGTCCAATTCAACATGAACCCCATCTGCAAAATCTCAGTGTAATTTCTACCAGACAGGTCCTCAGTTACAACGACAGGAGCAATAACGAGATGGAGGCATGAATTCAAGGAATAGTCACTTTCCAACTTCTCCATGTCAAAATAAGCAAAAGAAAAGTAAGTATCATTGGTATGCCCACCACAAGCTATTGACCACGTGTAACTTGGAGGCTTTGAGTTACAGCCATAAAAGATGGAGAGATTAAAGTAGCCAGGGACAATGTTACAAGAAAGGTGGTCGTGGCTGAAACAATCCCAAAATGTTTTCTGCAATAACTATATCCAAATGGCGTAAAGGGTCTCGATGGTTTGAGGTCAATCGCAGATTGCCATTGAAATTGTATCGGACACCGAGTGTCTTTCAAGAGCATTGTAGCCCTCCATATTACACGGACAGGCATTTTATTCCTACATTGGTGAATAAGCGTTGCCCCGAGCGACTTCGAACATGAGCATCACTTGGGTTGATTGGTCAAAAGAGCGGTCCACACCCATGAAAGTTGTGGGAAGCAAGCTATTTCTAGGTGAGTTTCGATCAAGTAAGATTGAAAAACTACAATACAATGAATAACTACCTCTATGTGCTTTCCGTTTGCCTGGAAGTTCCTCCCAAATACTTTACAACACCATTGAAGATTGCACCACCATTGTTGCATTTCAACGCTTGAAGTTGATAATAGTAATTCTCCTTTTCTCTGTTTACCCTTCAAAATTGCTCGATTCCTTGATTAGCTTTTGATGAACCATGCCTAAAAAGTCACGTTTACAACGGGAAAATGCTGCCTACTTATCCAGCAGCTGTTCAATGACTCATCAATTTCATGCGAGAATTTGTAGCCTTTAAATACTTTGTTTCAGGGGAAATTGCGGCTCCGATGTGTAGTCAAAAACTCAAAACGAAATTGCGTTTGCCGGGAGTCGAACCCGGTCTATTGCTTGGAAGGCAATTATCCTAACCGTTGGACTACAAACGCTAATGCAAAGTTTGCCATTAATTTTAAATACTTATACTAATAAATAGTATGTTATTTTCATTCTCAGGAACCTTGTCATCGTTCCCCTTCATCTTCATCACTGGCCACTCTGCTGCCAGTCGCCTTTGTTGTGAATTATAACAATGCTAGATATGGTTTATGATTTACGATTGAGTCCCTAACAATTTTTCAAGCTGATAATGTACTCCTTGAATTGCCAGGGTTTTTTTTTTTTTTTAATCCCCTTTTGCTTCCAGTGTTGCTGCCATCTTATTTTGCATATTGAGGGAGCCTGCAGAAAACGTATCAGTGTGACAATGCCTGAGACCGAGAAGAAGGATGACACCGGAGCAACACACGGAAACAAATAACCTGAAAACTGTTTCTTTATTAATCCAGAGAGTAGGATTGCTCGATACAAAAAGCAGTACATTGGTGCATCTGACTGCTGGAAATGGTGTAGCTATAGTTATTTAGCACTTAATTAGCAGCATGCAGTACATTAATAAATTTAGGCACGAGGAAAAGTTGACACTCAATGGTCCCTTTTCCGCAACATACATTTAGCTTAGTTCATGCTGAATCAAAGAGAATAATATTTCAAACAGGAGTCACTGATTTTGCACATGTAGTGTAATGTGACATTAAACATTTTTGTTTATGAAAAGAAAATGACAGCCAAAAAGTATTGCAAAAAGATAAAAGGCAGTTGGTGCTGGCAGATACAGTGATGTTCAATGTCACACCACGTTTCTGAGTAAGTGAGGAGGCTGAGTCTCCCTTGATGTTGGGGTAGCGTGGCTGCTGCCGTTGACACAATTGATGCTGCCCTCCGTCAGTGGTGGGTCGGAGTGTTTGCTTGGATGCTCGTCACTCCGATTGCAGGACGCGTCGGAGGAACGCTAACCGTGCCGGTCAGGAATGGTATAACACGAGGCCAAAGATGAGTCCACCTGGCCACAGTTAATGGCTTGTCCGGCTTCACCATGAGCTGAACCATGGTCAGCACGACCAAGATTGAAAGCACAGCCCCCTTCATTTTTCAGCTACTATGATAATGCTTTAATGGAGCACTTCTGTGTATCCATTGTTGCTCAATCAACGAAGGGCTTTTAATGGAGACATTCTATATGCAGTGTGTCAATCCTGATTGATCAACTAATAAGTTCAGGATCTGTGTGTTCATGGCATAACAATCATTTTTACTTTCTCAAAATGAAAACAATGATTTTACTGATAAAGAAAAGGAAAACAGATAATTGCAGTAAATAAGTAAATTTTGAACCCTTAAGTGTAAAATGCCATGCCATTAATACATGCCCCAAATTAAGGCAATCCTGGCGTCGGAGAAGAGAAAGGAATATGGCCCAGTCCTTGTTGTTGGCCAGTATCCACTCATATTTGGCCATGGACTTTCGGCCTGCATGATTATTGTCTTGCCAGAAACAATTTGGGCCAGTATCCACTAGGCTGGCTTGGGAAAGGTTGGGTTTTCGAATTTTATATTGTTCAAATTTTTACAAAATATGTGATTTAATTTTAATGTATAAAAAAAAAAAAATATACATTTGCAATCAAAGTGAGGCAAATGGTATAAAGCATTTGAAATTAGTTTTTTTTTATCATAATTAAAATGATAAGAACAGTATAAATTTTTGAAATTAGTTTGGTTATCATTTCTATTGTGTATCATGACTTGGGCTATCATCTTTAGTTTCTTTTCATCACAATTTGGTTATCGTCTCATAATTTTCTAAGGACCAAAGAAATAAGAAGTGTGTCTAACTGATATTCAGTTTCAGTTTTTGTAAGTCCGGTGATTAAAATATCTACAATACATCTTTTTCTTATTTTATATATATATATACACATATTATATTTAAAAAAAAACAGTAACATAGGTTTAATCTTCTGTTGCATGGAAGCTTCTGATCTCTCTCTAGCGCCTGCATTTCTTGAATAACAATTGCACCCAAAAAAAAACAAAACAAAAAGGGTGCAATTGACTATTGTAGCATTTGTCTTCGTTAAGACAAAATAAACCTACCTTGAATTCTCGACCATTCAAACCTTCTTTTGTCACCTTCACATAATTGCAGACTTTGGTGACAGTTCAATCTTTGACTACTCATCACCCAAATGAAATGAAAGCCCATCTCCACAAGCACCTTCTAATATCAATTTCTCATGGTGATCACTACCTTATCGACCGAATTCCAAACATGTCATTGAAAGTAGAATGCAACTTCAAGAAGTGTACTCGTCCATTCAGTGCAAGGATTGTGCATTTCAACATAAAACCTCACAACATCCTCTTAGATGAGGATTTTCGTCCAGAGATTTCTGATTTTGAACTCACTAAGCTATGCTCCAAGAAAGTGAACAATGTTGGAGATGGTAGGGGGCAGAAACAATGTCGATAACGGAGAAGTGAATTCCAGCAAAAGGCATTTTCCTTCTTGGGTTTACAAGCATCTGCAACAAGGCTGTGACTTGGTTTTGTCAGATGTCATTAACATGGAGGAAAATGAAATTGCAAAGAAGATGGTATTGGTGGGATTGTGGTGCGCACAGCCAAATGCTTTGGATAGGCCATCATAAAGGAGGTGATGGATATGTTGGAAGGTAGCATGGGTACCTTGGAACTGCCACCACATCCTTTTCCTATTCTTCTGCATTGCATCTCCCCCAGATTCTTTTCTCCTTGATAGTGTGAAAAAGCAAAAAAACACCCTGTAAACAATTCAAGTGTTTTGTTTTTGAAAAATCTTTTATTGATTGAAAACAGTTTTAGTTGTAAGTAATAATGTCTTCTTGCCAGATGGAAAACTTACCCTTACTAGAAGATTGTCAAAGAACGAATGATATGTGTACAATCCCTGACACACGACATTGTTAAAAGCAATCTGCCCTTGAAATACAGGAAAAGGAAAAAGCTTGTGTACAATCAAAATGCTTTATTCATTGCCAAACAATAATTGTCTCTTCAATGAACTTATCATTGCTTTGTTTTTGTTTTTTCATAAAATCGAATTGCAGTCACTTGAGTTAGAGAAGATGTAAGAGAAATCGTCAATCTGGGTTAGCAATACCAAGAAGGTGTAAAAAATGCAGAATGTGGGGACTTACAACATTTCTATTAAAAGAAACAGTCACACCCATACATTTAACTGATATACATTTTCATTCGACAGGCCTGTAGTATTAACTGACATTAGCATCCATTTTGTTTGGTAGATCAGAGCATCCAAATCATCTAAGGGTCTGAAATACAAAACAAAATTCAATAGAGGAATAAGCTGCGAAGGCAAAAATCTATCTCAACTACCCTATCAGCAAGTAAAACTAGTCTACAGCCAAGCAACTCCTTTGACGTGCATGAAGGATAAAGGATGCCATGTGCCCACTAGTCAGAGCATTTTTTAAGGCTGCTCCGATTGCTCTGTTTCTGCTCTCATTAGCTTTCTCTGGAAGAAGCCAGGCCTAGGGATCATTTGCTTGCAATCCAATTTTTCCATAGCACAGCAATGAAACATAGCAACCCACAACTTTTCCATACGCTGGCCTTTGATCGCTCACAGAAATTAAGCATACTGTCAGTGGTTGTTTTAATTTAAGCCTGCTGACTGTGGATGCTTGTTTTAGTTTTGAAAGCACACGAAACTTAACCCAAGTAGCCGCAGTCATCTTCCAACACACTCTATCTCCAATTAAAAAGACATGAGCCAACTTGGTTGGTTGGCTCAATCACAACATCTTCGGTCTCTTGGCTTGATCTTCATATTTTCCACTAGGAGCCAGCTGACAATTTGGTTCACAGTTTAACTTAACAATGGTCATCATCAAGCACATAGGATTGTCCACTTCTATTACAACTCAAGATTGTCGAAATGAAAGGTATTCAAGTTCTAGTAGTTGTACTATTGAATTCCTCTGTCAAGAGTTTATTTTTATTGAGCTTTTTCTGTTTCTAATGTCTGGAAACATGTTCCAGTTTCATCACAATTTGCAGTAAAGGCATGCCTTTCAATCTTACAAGATATATCCAAGGTTCATTCAACAAACGAAGGAAATATCAATGATTAAACTAGGTTATGCATTAGTTGGCAGAAAGGCATGGATAAATCCAAAAATTTTCGCCCAAAACACCCCATCTTGTAAGCTGATAGAAGCTCCAACATTTTATGTACATCACATCAAAAACACTCAAGAAAGAATATAAGACAATCATCAACTTCTTTGCATATACTCATAATCATTCTCATTGCTATCTACTCGGGAAACCAGCAAAACGATGAGATTCAGCTGCTGGAACTCGTGTTGAAGAAAGACTAATCCATTTCACGGTGACAGAATCTGGTGAAAGTGGCGGAAGGCTATTCTTCAACAAGACAATATCATCTGACAGGTTATCTATCTTCTGTGCCTTTTCTGAACTGTAGTCACGTCTTCGTATTTCCTCTAAGAATCTGCAACACCTCTTCCATACTTGGTCTTAATTCTTTTCCACATTGCAGACATCGAAATGCCAATTCTGCAACTGCAGCCATCATTTTTCTTGCTTTATAGTCCGATTCAAACCCCAGGTTCGGATCAACAAGTTCATGCAATGCGTGGCTTTGGATCTTATTGATTGCCATGTTAGCCAAATTGATCTCATGCGGTGCCTAGTGATATCAACAGCAGGCATTGAAGATATAAGCTCAATCAAAACCACCCCAAAGCTATAGACATCACCTTATCAGTCAGCTGGTAACACTGATGATACTCTGGATCAACATAACCGGGGTTCCTTGTGGAGCAGTCGAAACATGGGTAACATCTGTTGGAAAGAGACGAGAAAGACCAAAATCTGCTACTTTCACACAAAAATGGTTGTCAAGGAGAATATTGTTGGTTTTCACATCACGGTGGATGATATCAGAGGCATGGAGATAAGCTAATGCACTGGCAGTGTCCACAGCAATGTTCATTCGAGTGGGCCAAGGAAGTGCACCTGGCTTTGCTCTTTCCCCATGGAGATGATCAGCAACTGTCCCATTGGAAATGTATTCATACACTAGCAAAAGTTCACGGCTATGGCGAGAAGTACAACCATATAGGGTGACAAGATGTTGATGGCGCAAGTGTGTTAGGATCTTAACCTCATTCATGAACTGCTCAACTCTCCTGTAATTATTCTCATATAATCTCTTGACAGCAACAGCACGTCCATCTCGTAGTTTGCCTAATGAAGAAAAAATTATGTGGCACAAAAAGCTTTTAATGAATTGCTCATCCAAAGAATAAGGCCAATAATAATGATTCTCTGCTCTTACCATAATATACCGTGCCAAAGCCTCCATCACCAAGCTCTTTAGACGAATCAAAATTATTAGTAGCCTCTTCAAGTTCAGCATAGGTGAAGATAGGGACTCCAAGGGAATTCCCTCCCTTCTCAAAATCTGTCTTTGAAGAGGGATCTGATGTGATGCTCCGAGAGAAAAAGGAAGAGGGAGTGTATTTCTTCTTGTTGCGATATTGATAGATGAAGAATATTGCACATGTTAGGAGACCACCTCCAAAGAGCTGCTGCAACACCTGGGTGAAGAAGGTAATGATAACCATTCTCAATGACATTGGTGTTACCATAAAAAAAAAGCCAACAAAAACATAATACTACATGGAAAGATGAAACATAGAAGAGGATTGATACAAAGCATATTACCTATTCCAATCTTAAGTTTCACCTTGCTACCACTGCCTGTAACAGAACACAACCAGGAAATGAGTTGTTAGAATGTTTATTAAATGCATGTGTAGGGACAGTTTTATACACAAAGATGCCAGCCAAAATTACATTTTATTGTCTACTAGATAATTCAATTTGGGTGATTTGAGCATCCCTCCACATTTTTGGTAGTTCTAGTTATGAGAAATGAAAATTTAGCGCAGCCAACAAGAGGCTGACATTTACATCAAGATGAACGCTCACTCTATTTGATCAAAGACTTTAAGAATGGAGCTTCAGCACCTAGACTTCTGTTCAATTGTTCAAGCAGCCTTCCATTGTCCAGATGAGACAGACACAAAACAAAACCACATCGTTTACAAAGCAAAAGAAGTTCATGTCATAAGGGTTTGGCTAGTTTTCTACTAGTTGTCAACCTACTGCAACTTCCTCCTTTATCCAGGCCGAGATCTAAGACACAAACAGGACCGAACAGAAAGGTGCATAAAATGCTGACACATAATGCTCCAGTATTGGATATTTTTGAGCATCAAATACCACACAAATCACCGCACGTATTCAATCTTCAGATGTTAAGTGAAAAAAAGAAAAGAAAAGTAAATCTTACAGCTAAGGTATTAAAAAAAAAACACTAAATATATATATATATATATATATAATTAATAAATAAATATTATATATTAAATAAATACTTATTTATTTTATATAATAAATAATTATAATTTTTTAATATTTTATATTTAAATCCCGAACTATTAATCCAAACCTAACCGTGCTGAGCCCTGAGGATTTAACAAAGCAGCAAAGACAATAAATAAATAAAATAATAATAATAAGAAAGAGAAGAAGGGAAAGAAAGAGGAGTTGGGGGTTGGTGGGGAATTTGTTATTCGATGCCCATTCCATTGACCGCTCTTATGACACCAGCAATCGAACCGAACTTCAACTACTCTGTGACCTCACCGTATGGCAGAAGGAGGAGGAAATGGCCTCCCGCTTGCAATCCGTCCAAATCAGCTCATCTTCCCCAAAAAAAAAAATAAAAAAATAAAACCAGAAAACTACTGCCTACTAGCATCCAACCAATCCAATGCTCGTCGCAAGGTTGGAGCATTATCTTGACACGGACGGGAGGACTTAATAATGCGTTTTAGACGCTGTTCGCATGGAAAAACTGAAAGTATGTATTGAAAAACTAAATCCCATTTTGAAAAACTAGATATGAACCGACTGTGATTCGTCCAATTTACCGCGTGTAACTTTTCTGTTGACTATGTCAACCAGAGACATAAAAAAAAAAAAAAAAACAGCAATAAGAGGTTCATCGTTTCCCGACCATTCTAACCAGAACTGTATAGAACAGAGAAAAGACCAAAACAACCCACGTTCGAACCCAATCTA